>ML785855.1:97774-112385 GCA_009831015.1 Picea engelmannii
GGAAGCGAGGGGGAGAGAGTGAGTGAGTGAGTTATGACGAGTTCAACCGATCGCCATAACTTAAAATGTGATTAAGTATGGAATGGGTGAGGGATAAGCGGTGAATAAATGGAGAGAGGGGGTATTAGAAAATGTGATTAAGTATGGAATGGGTGAGGGATGAGGGGTGAGGAAATGGAGAGGGGGGTATTTTGAGGGGAGAGGAAGTAGGGTGTGAGAAATAAGGGGAGCGGGGAAGGGTGTGTGGGTTGGGAAGTGAGAGGGAAGGGATATGTCTACGAGTCTGAAAATAATTAGAAATTTTTCTAAGTATGGAGCAGTGAGGGGGTGAGAAGGGGTGTGTGTGAGTGGGTATTTTTTTTTTCTTTTTAAAATTTTTCTAAGTGTGGGATAATGAAAGTATAGAATGAGAGGAAAGGAGGGGTAGGAAAGAAGTATTTCGAAAATAAGATTAAGTATAGGAAGACGCGACAAAGAGATACGAGAAAAGTGGAGAATTATGGCGGGTGCTTGCGAGAGAGAGAGAGATTTTTTTATGGGTTTTGAACCCGGAAGAAATTAAGAATATCAAGGGTCTTGGGCCCGAGAAAATATGGATAAATTTATGAACAATTAACCTTACTCCACACGAAAAAGGTGTCATTTTCCGCAATAAATTTAAACCTAGATATCTTGAGCATACAAACTCAGATTTACGATCCGAAAAATGCGTGGCGACGCTAAGACTGAAGGATATGAATGAACTTATAATAGTTCAAAAAAATTCATTTTCCAATATCAATTTTTTTTATGAATCCAAGAGCGGGAAAATATAGTTGACCAAATTTTGGTCAACAAAGATCTTAGAATATTATGTTATATTGTTGCTAAATTGATATTCACTACTAGAGTAATTTAGATTATATGTTGCTCCATTGGTCTTGGGCATTGTTGCATGAGAACCCATCAACTATTAATTATTCATCAAAATATTTAGTGGTTGTTTTGTACTCGAGTCTCCACATTGTTGATTCTTGAGATAAGACCGAAAAAGAATTTCCACTTTTACATATAGGAAAATAATTTATATTTGTATTAGATGGAGTTGTATCTTCCCTTGTTATTAGAACATTTAAAGGAGTTGTTGGTATATCTACCTTTAGAAGAAGTGGATTTCACTCGAGTTTGAAGCAATCTTAGGAAGCCTCTTGTTTTCTATGTTGTTTATCTTGTTCTTGTGCATTAGGGACCTAGTCTGAGTCTTGGTCTCAATGGGGGAAAGGCTCTCTTTTTTGAGGAGGATCAACTAGAGTGTATTCTCTTTAATTTTGAGATTAGAAATTATAAAACACTTTTGATTTGCTCTATCTTTTCCTGTGATTCTTTAAATATGTTGAAGTCCCACACTTTACAACCATATAAGATAATATGAGTAATAGAAGTGACAAGAGTCTCAAAGAGGATAATATGAGTAATGGGAGTGACTAGAGTCTCAAAGAGGAGTTTTTTATTTTCCCATAGTGAACGGTCCACTTATCTACAAATGTTTTCAAGTCCATATTAATCTTTCCACCCTTCATTTATCCTATTCTCAATGTTATAGTTACATTTATGATAAAGATCAATTCATGAAGTCACTTCATTCAAGCTAAAATTATATTATCACTATTGTTTATTATTATAAGTATTTGTATTTTTTTATTTTATATCTAAATTATTTTAAATATTATTATCATATTACTTTTTACTATATAATTTTTTATATGATATTTTAAACATTATTTTGTAAATTACAAATAATATTAAACAAATTAAATAATATAATTTTTAATTTTATACAATTTTTTAAAGGAAGTGACACTACATCATTCAATTCACTCTATGCATCTATAATTCATCCTTTTTGTCGAAGTTTCTCGCTAAACACATGTAATGTGTATTTTGAACTAGCCTGGCTAGAAGTGAGGGCATGATAAATTGGTCACTAGTTCAGGCAAGTAGCGAGAATGAAAGAACATGGCTCTCAGATACAGCTGGGGTTGGTCAATATTAATTCACAGTAATGAAAATTACAAAATAGACCTTTTCATTACAGCTGAGATTGACCATTATGCAAAACAGGGCTCTTAGATGCACCGGACGTTGGTCAATATTTCACGACATCTAAAATTACAAAATAGACCCTTTCATTATAGCTCAGTTGTGCCATTTCATTTATAAATGTGATTGGCATATAAGACGATGAAGTTAAATGAAGGGAACGCCTAGAATTTCACTTCACCACTACCCTTTTAATGAAATTTTGATGAAGATTAAATGATTAAATATTTTGTCTTAAAGTTTTCGTAAATTTACAGAATGTTATTTTTTAAATATGTAAATACATTGAATGTAAAATCTACAACCTATCTCCAAAATAATGGAGAATATTTTATTGTTATTAGTCCCTGCCGTAGGCATAGAGGGACTCTAGTGATCGATAAATTGTTGACTTGGCATTAGTTTGTGCGTTGATCAGAAATATTTCGCTATTGTCTATTGCTGGAACAAGGGAAGTGAAAATATTGATTTTTATATAATAAAAAGTATCATGTTTGTCAAGATCTGATTGGACAACGGATTGGAGGTCTTATTGTCGCCTTCGCTATTCCCAATGTAAAATATGTTTGCATTTCCAAAGTATTTGGTAGTATATGGTTTTTTTGAATCATAAGTTTTGTTATGCATTCGTGGAACATGAATTAATGCTAGCATAAGTTCGAATGTTTCCCCTTAGCATTTTCTTCTGGGTTGAATACATTCTCCATGATATTGCTATGTCTGATTTATGCTTTATTGTTGCGTGTTTCGAGAGAACAGTCCTGCCACGTTGCATCTTTTCTTAAATGCTTGCAAAGGCCTACGCCCTTCAATGGTCCTTATTGTCTTAACTGTTTATGTAAGAGCTCTGCAAGTCTTAAATGTTTATTGTACATATGCCTTGCAATACAATTTTGTTCATGGCCGACATCCCTACTCTTGTGCTCCATCCTTGTTCGTTGTTTCATTCGATGATTCTGGTTCTTGTTTGATTCAACTTTGCAAAGTTGAGGTCCTGCACTTGCAGTTCGAGCTCTTCGTGGTTGTTTGCTGGTTTGTTGTTATTCAACTTTGCAAGTTGTTGGACCTGTTGTTTCGGTTTGCATTTTTTTGGGCGCTGATTTCTTCTCATCCTTTGTTGACGGGTAAGTTTCCTTGTTCTTGGTTATTTTCAATATTTTGTTCCAGACCATTTTTGTCTGTGCTCTTAGTTTCTGTTCCTGGAAACAATGCGTCTTCATATGGCGGATATTGCGTCCATTGTTTTTCCAAAAATTGTAATGTAGAGGCCTTTACGAAAAGTGGTTGGAAGCTATCAGAAGATGGAACCATCGGGCGGGGTGTAGGCGCAGTGTATGCTTCTTCTCTGTGGGCCGGAAAACTGCGTCTGCCTGTTTTCTTTCTGCTGAGTTAAGTTATGGTTTTATTTTTTTGCGGTCTTTCTTCTGTTTGGTTCAGTTTTGAGTGTCGGTCTGTTTTCTTCTCATCTGCTATGGGAACTAGGGGGATTCAAGTTGAGAAGAAGAAGGTTTAAAGATACATACGGAGATTGGTGCACTATTTTTCTTTTCTTTTTTATTTTTCTAGTTTTTATTTTTTGCCTGTGATTTTCTCTGTTTTGATAGAAACTGAAAGTAGCTAGCAAACAACTTCAAAATGACAGTTGAAAAGATGAAAGAGGTAATAGATGTTGAGTCATATGAAAAGATACAAAGTCCATTGTGCATGACAACATTGATGTGGTTTTGCATAGGAATGGCCTTTTTAGATTGAATGCATTCTCGTATACTGTTGGGGATTACCTTTTCGATATATTCCAGGCTCTATTGCATTTCCGGTATTTGTCAACCAAGTTGCGCAATGGATTGATAGATTATTTCTTGGCCTGATTTAAAAATGGCGATGCTGAGGCTTTGTAGTCCTATGAATACAAACTGGAATTTGATTTTCTTCGGCAGTTGCATGGAATACATGATGTGGCTATGTATTTTTCAAATATGCGGTTGTGTGCATCTCCAGTTCTACCTGCACATCAAAGGGGACTTTGGGGAGATAAATTTTGTATTCGGTGGCTGTCTAACTAGCTGAATATATCAGTTGGCATATGGTCATTGACAAGAAAAACAAGGTATATACTATTCAACAAAACTGCATCTGACAATCCATATTGCATCTTGTTCCATGATGTCGATGCCCTTAGTGGCCATTATGAACCACTGTTGTACAAAAAAATTTCCATATGAAATATAGAAGGTCCTTGTATCTACTTGTCAGTTATTTGCAAAGACCTTCAATCGCAATGGAAACAAATTTTGGATGACATAGATTGCTATGGTTTACAGCTGGAAACAAATGTTGTGTCTAGTTGTGGAGATAGTCTATTTAATGCAATTTGTTGTTTGGTAGCATCCGACTCCAATGTTCATTCGCTACATCTTTACACTGTACAGTCCTTCTGCAATGGGATTAGGCAGCAGGGAACAGGCTTTTAGGTGCTTGCATCAGCACCTTTGCCCATATCTCGTGGAAAATATGTCAGCAGTTGGAAGTTGGCAGGAATACCTTGTGAACATGGTGCTTCCATATGAAGAAGGGAATATGGAGGGTTGCAGATTCTATTTGCAATGGCTGTCTATGGTATTCAGGGTGAAGATCCAAGTTTTGTCGGCCTCGCTAGCTGACATTGTCCATTCCTGGGTTATCGATTCAAATTACGATCGAATAATTCACATCCTTCCATTGAAAATAGATACAACACATATCCATTATGAACCTTTTCTTGGAGATATCGGTAGTTCAGTGTTGAGTGTGCATGCCACCCAAACGACATCGAATTTGCATATGCGTGGAATGCTTTTTAGTCAAAACAAGATTCCTCCTGGTTGCGATATGGGCATGCAGGGCTTGAACAAAAAAAAACATGTGTAGAATTCATTTCAGTTATGATGAGGCCATAGAGGGCTTAAACAAAAAATGTAGAGTAAGTTATCACAATTTGAAAAACATTATTCGTCAAATTCATCTGACTTCTTCTGATAAGCAAATAGAGGCCTCAAACAAAAAATGTAAAATAGTTTATGAGAAACTGGGTGAGAGTGAAATTCATCCCAATTGCCACTAGGTCATCCCGCCCTTGGGAAATAAACATCGAGTAAGTTACCACAACTTGAAAAAGGTCATGCACAAGAGAAACAAATACATTGCTACACTTCCTTTTAGAGAGAAACTCACATATGACAATGTAAATAAATTTGTTTGTGCAGAACAAAACATAAACATGTGCCCTTGCATATCACAAAATGGTCATGCAACTGTGGCAGTTCGTGGTGTACATGAAAAACAGGAAACAATTTCTACCCATACTTTCCTGCAAAAAAAAAATGCAAGGCAGACCTACATGAAACAAATGAAAGACACTCCTTCCATTGCATGTGCAATTTGTGAACAATTGAATTTTTCAAAAAACAGTAAGTCTTTCATGCCTGATTTGCAAGCAAAATACCTCCGGCGAACAACCCATGATAAACCATTTTCCAGTAAGAAAGTTTGTCTTCCATGCAAACGATCGCTTGAAAATGGAAAATTGCCACAATTTGCAAACCCTGGCCAAATAAGATGTAATACACCACTAGCAGATGTACGTGCACTTACAGAACTTGAGGAGAGACTTGTCTCTCTGCGAATTGCATTTGCTGAAATAAGACCTTGGGGCTATAAGTGACCCCAGATGGGCTTAACATGATCAATTATTAATGTGCTTGTTCAGCTAGATGTTGTGAAAAAAGGGTTGTCACAGTTCATTAACAATACAATTACAATCATTGTGGCTTTGAAAAGACGCTTGCAATACAAAAATGTGTATCATACAAGAAAAGTGCGTGTGCCTACTGTTATGAAAGCATTAAAGGAATTATGTTCCAGGGCCTTGTACAAAGCAGAGAACATTTGTATAAATGCCAACTGGAACAATGTTCTCGCAGAAGAACATGGAAACTCTGTAGAGACTCTCGAAAATCCTAGTGATTATGATACAAGTGATGAATCGGAGACTGAAACACCTGCTGAAACATTGGTCCATGGATTCACTGATTCACGGTGCATTTGTGACTTGCAAGACAAAATTGTCAAAATTGCACCTGGCGAGGGGGAGCGTCCACTTGGAATATTCAAGGACAAATTCGTTGAGGAAATGAACTTTACAACACTATTCTATAGAGATCCACGTGGCATTGATATTACAGAATGATTTAGTTATCATAAAATAGTCCGATGGGAGCTACTACATTCAAGTGGTTACTTCTCTTGTCACATAACAAATTTGTTTTTCAAAACAATGAGCATAATAATAGAGCAATTTCTTTCCTGCATGTGGGTCTGAATAAGAAAATGCCAGTTACAAGGAAGAAAGTTGTTGGCCAAGGATGTGAAGTATAAAGTAAACCTAGAAAAAATTATGAAATCTGATATTGGATACATAGATTTCAAGAACATCCGCACCTCTCCTGACTATTTGCAACAAAACAATTTTTTTTTTTTTGCAATGATCTGGCAATTGGGGCCACCAACATTTTTCATCACATTTACAAGTGCAGAGCATTGCTGGTATCCATTGGTGGCTGTCATTTCTGACCTACATAATAACAGGAGATGTAAAAAAAAAACGATACAATGGAAAATAACGACATTGACTACCTCATAAGAAAAGACCCGGTGACATGTACTCGATATTATAGACATAGAATAAATACTTTGAGACAATTGATATGCCATGATGAAATGTTTTTCGGAAAAATATCGGACTACTTTTTTGTGACTAAATTCTAGAATAGGGGAAATGAGCATGACCACACACTGTTGTGGATAGAGGGTGCACCAGTCTATGGAGCTGATAAGAATTCAGAGATCGAACAATTTTTGGATAAATACATAACATGCAATACAAATCATTTGGAACCAGACCTTGCGAAAGTCCATAGACATTACCATACAAGAAGTTGTAGAAAACAAAAAATCTCACATTGCAAATACAATTTTCATGTTCCGCCAATGAGAGCTACAAGAATCATAGAGCCAGTTAGTTTAGAGGACAATGTTGTTGTTGAGAAATCTAAATCATTGTTCGCATTTCTAGAACAAGGAGGATTTGTTGAAATGATGAGCTTTGATTCCTTCTTGACACAGGTAAATCTATCAGAAGATGAGTACATCCAAGCCATACAAATAACGCTTAGGCAACCAACACTTTTCCTTAAACGAAAAATCTTGCATATTTGGAACAACAGTTTCTCTAAGGACATGCCATTTATGTGGAAAGAAAATACAGATGCACAGTACGTGCTGAATGCATATGCTGCAACATCCTACTGCACCTCGTATATGACAAAGATTGACAAATCTATGAAATTTGCATTTAGAAAAATACGCAAAGAACATGAAATAAGTCATATTGATGCCATACAAATGATACGCACCCTTGGTAATACATTTCTTAATCTTCAACAAATTTCTGCTCAGCAAGCAGTTCACATTGCCCTTTCTTTGCCCCTCACTTGTAGTTCAAGAAAATGTGTCTTCATAAACACATCTCCACTTGAAAAAAACACATTTATGCTTAAACCATTGGTTTTGATGCAACAAGAACCTGACAATTCAGAGGACGTCATATGTCACTCTATTATTGATTATTACATCCAACGTCCATCTCCTATTAGGCATATCTTCTTAGCAGAATTCGTATCGCATTACAAAAAAATGGGACACCCATATCAAAAAGAAAAAAACCCTCTGTTATACGGTTTGTCAAATACAATAAACATTGTGACTATGCAAACTATTGTAGAGAAAAATTGTTGTTGTACGTTCCGTTCCATGAAAACGAAGAGACATTAATACATAACTTCTCTACATGGGAGGCTACGTATGTTGCCTTTGAGACTATAGTGCATATCAATGAAGCTAGATTTACCTACAATGTTAATCCAACATGGGGCGATCTAGAATTTTCACTTAATGACCTAGAAAACCTTGGTGATCATGATGAGACATTCAGAAACCCCAAAAACAACTAGAACTCCTTCTGAGTCCTATGACTTACAAGCGGATTTTCCTCGTCCTCCAGCGACTGAAAGTGAAAAACGTATCAACCTTGGTTTTCAAGTTACAAAACATCCTTTCCTGATTGAAAATAATGAATACCACAGAATAAGACGTTTGTTGAATCGCAAACAACAAACAATTTTAAAGGACATTGCCCTTAAAAAACGGTTGAACATGAACAATCCTGTGCACGTGTTCCTTATAGGCGGAGCAGGAACAGGCAAGGCATTCACAACTAAAGCATTGTTCCAAATGCTTATATGAATCTATGATTCAAATAATTGCTCTCATCCTATGAAACCAAAGGGCCTAATATTTACATACATAGGAAAAGATGCATACAATGCTGGTGGAACAACAGTCCACTCTGCATTTTTAATGCCTTTTAACAAGTCACAGTTTCTTCCACTTAGCAAGGAAATGTTGGATACATTATCTAACCTTTACGAGGAACTCCAACTTGTCTTTATAGATGAAGCATCTTTGATTGGAAGTCGCTTCTTATATTCCATTGACATCTGGCTAAGAAGCATAAAACATGTGCAGACCAAATACTTTGGAAACATTGACATGATCTTCTGTGGCGATCTTTACTAGGCACAACCCATCCAAGATTCTTTGATATTTGAACAACCTATTGTTAACATGGAAACAATGACCCATGAATTTTGGAGAGACAATATTAAATTCTTTGAGTTACACAGTACAATGCACCAGACAGATGAAACATTCATTGCAATTCTGAATAGAATGCGCACAAACATCCAAACATATGATGACTTGACCTATATCAATTTGAGGTGCTTATGGCTTGCACCAACAGATCCAATGTTCCCTTACCTGTTCTACAGAAATAAGGATGTTGCAAAGCATAATAGCCACATGTTGTCGCTCATGTCTGACGATAATATCATCATCAATTCGATTGACTTGGAAGAAGACAACCATGGAAATGTCCCACGCCATGAACATTCAGTCACTTTACCTTTGCACCTTGCACTAAAATTAGAAATGCTAGTTGAAATATATGCCTGTAACTATGATTCGTAGGATGTCTTGGTGAATGGTGCAGATGGAATACTGAAAGGCTATATGAAGACAAAAAAAGTAGATGTCCTTTGGATTAAGTTCCATGAATTGCATATAGGCAAGCGATAAGCAAGCAAGTTGTCTTATCTATATAATTCAAACACTACAAGAGATTGGAATCCTATTTTGCGAATATCAAAGCCAGTATCGACATCAACAAAGACAGGCCGACTGAAGATTCACAAGCAGTTTTTGATTAAACTTTCATGTGCACGTACAGTGCACAGATCACAAGGCCTAACACTTGATAATGTTGCATTTCAGCCTGCTGGAATTTGGATACATGGACTTGTATACACAACACTGTCCCATGTCAGAAGCATAGACTCCTTGTATTTACTAAGTCCTCTAACAAAAGATAACTTCAGAGTGAAACAAAAAGTTGATATTGAGATGGAACGACTGAGGACCACCACAAAATGGCAACTACATTATGATTACCAAACCATACAAACAAATTCATTTGTATCAATACTTTCACTTAACACACACAACTTAAATGCACATATGGATGATATATTGAATGACTATGATTTAATGCAATCCGATATTCTGTTCTTGCATGAAACACACATGGAATTATGCATGTAGAACAAACAATTCCAAAATCACAATTGCATATCAAGTTACATTACACATGGGGTGATGATACTGGTGAAAAAACATGTACCAATTTTGGACCACATACATATCGAAGAAAAGAATGTTGAACTGGTGCTTGCCAAATTTTTTTCCCATGGAACAGAAGTTGCAATACTAAATCTATACGTTGCTCCCCATGCAACATTCTCCAACATAGTAAATGTTATTTCCAATGCATTGGACCATTTCCATGTGAACGGATCCATTGTACTTGTAGGAGACTTCAATATTGACATGCTACAAAATACTGGGAGAACAAAATAATTGCAAAACTACATGTGCAAATACAGTCTGCAGTTTCTTCTGATCAACACAGCCCATCTGCAAAACACACTTATTGACCATGTCTAGTCCAATGTGTCCATTTCTCAATACAATATGTTTGTCTTAGACACATATTGGTCTGATGATGATACAATTGGTATTGCATTTGAATTATGACATATACATCAAACTTATTGAAAACTCATATTTCTATGTTTCAAAGCATATATGTATCCCTGATTTCTACACATAACATTCTGGTGATCATATAGACGATCTTCTACTCTAATTATAAAATATACATTGTGCAAAAAAAGAAAAAATAAGGTACATCCTCAAAAAAACTATTTGTGACTCTATTCATCTTATTCAATTTTTGTTTTTTGTATATATGTACATAGTAGTTGCCTTTTTCTTAACATCTGAGCTTATGTTCATATCCCTTTTGTTTTGTACTTTTGTTGATAGAAACAAAAAGGGAAACTAGAAGGCGCAAAGAACTCTTACCCAAAGATGTACACGAATCAATGCAAAGGTGCATTCTTTTTCTGCCTCTGTTCCATAGTAAACGGTTTTTCCTTTACTTTCTCTGAATTTGTCAAACTTGTTTGCAGGTATGTTTTTATTTTTTATTTTTATTTTTTCTTTTTCTTGCGCTGAGAAGCCACTACGCTGCACGTCCGCCATCTAGCAGAACTGCAATGTTGAGACAGCCAACCCGCAAGTCCATTTGTCAATATGTATATCACCATATTATAATTGCGATTTGCAGGACATAGAACATTAGAGGCATAGTGTGCAGCTCGCAAGTGCGCAATCCAAATAAGAGGCTAAGTATGGAATAAGGGATCTGTGCATCATAAGCAATTTGTAGGGCACCGAACAATAGAGACCCATTTCTAACCCCGCCAACCCGACAATGCACGATGCATAAACTGTACATGCTCTATAAATTCTCAGCCACCCAGCAAGTCTGCTTGTCAATTTGTATATCACGGAACTGTATGTGCTATTTGTAAAATACGGAACAATAGAGGCCTATTTTTTGACCCCTTCCGTCCGAGAACCTGAAAGTATGGAATGCGATATCGGTACACGATCTATAAAATCTCATGTCCATACTTTATAAAGGCACATATTTACTTTTGCCTCGTTTCTACACACTGATCTGGTAGTCACAGAATTGGTGTTGCACATGAATTATGAAATGTGCAGTGGGAGTCAGATGAAGCCCTTTGCTTTGCTTAGGCAATTTTGAACCCGCTAGCCCGAGAACCCAATTTCTATATGGCGGAAATCGACCCAATGTACAACCCGCAAATATGTATTGCTCGTTTGTGGGAGCTCACCAGCCCTGGAGTAGAATGTTGAGCCAGTCACCTCGTAAATCCGCTTCTCAATTTATTATCATAAGATGTTTGCAAGGCACCGAACAATAGAGTGTCGTTTTTGACCCCGCCAGCCCGACAACCCGCGATCCAAAAACTGTAGATGGTCTATCAAATCTCGGCCAACCCACAAGTCTGCTTCTCAATTTGCATATTGCAGAACTTTGTGTGCTACTTTTAGAACACCAAATAATAGAGGCCTTCTTTTGAACCCACCTGCCCGAGAACCGCGATGCCAAACCATGCACTTTTAGACTTGGCCATATCTTCCTTGCTTTCTCTTCCCCGTGGTCGTTACCTTCGCACGTGTGCATGATAAAAAATACTGTTTATATGTGTGTGTGTGTGTGTGTGTGTGTGTGTGTCTTCTTTCTAAATATTTAATGCTAATAGGTCATCGTGTAGCTACCATCTAAGTTGTCATTGGTGCGCACAAGGCTCAAGAAGTTTTTCCATTAATGCAATTTTTGAGAAGAATTTTCTTCTCCCTTCCCAGTTTTAATTTCAAATTCCATGGAATGTCATTCACACACCGCTAGCTTTCTTCATTCACGAAACCTCCTGATCTGAAATCGGATTCAGAAGCCTGACAGGGCTTGAAAAATGCTAAAAAATGAAAGTGCTCAGAATCCGACGAAAACAACACCATTGCGTCTGTCTCGTCTTCTTGATTCCGGTGGTATATTTACTTTGTCAAACGGAGTCCGTATGGAGAAGATATCGCGTTCTGTCCAATAAGGCAAATAGGCAAAAAAATTATTGACTGTGCAGTCCATACAGTCCGTACGGACGCTGACGTGGCATGTCCGTACGGTGACGTGTGGCATGTCTGTATGCTGACGTGGAAGTTCCATACAACGACATGTGGCAGCTCCAGGTGATGACACGTGTCAGGCAGATTTAGACTTTTGGGCGTATGGCTGGGCCAATCCGAAGATGACATGTGTCACCACTGGAAGGGTGACACGTGGCACGGATGACGTCAGCATATGACGTGGTGACCGTACGATGACATCAACAGATGATGTGGCAGGATGACCGAGACAGTACGGCGAGTGACGTGGCAAGTGACTGGACAGTACGGTGAGTGACGTGGCGGTTGACGAGGCAGTACGAAATCGATAGTTGGCAAGTACATGGTCCAATCGGTAAGCGACACGTGTCAGTTTATGGTTGGTGGTTAAGGTGCCACATGGCCCAGTCAAGGGCTGCCACGTGGCACCCCGCGATTTGTTATTGGTTATGTGTTAAAATTTTTGGTATGTCGCTGGGGGTCGAACCCACGACCTCCCGGTGGGCAAAGGACCGGCAAATTCGTACTAACCAACTCGCCGACGGTTGAAACTTGTTATACGATCGGCGCAAATTTCATTTAAAATGAAACAAAGGTTTGGGTGGATGCGGAAAGGGCCAGGGCTTAGCCCCAGCCCTTTGCAATGTTATGCAACCATAGAACTCGGAGCGTGGCTCGGCGGGGGTTGTAACCGTTACCACATAAACTATGTGTGTTTTGTTTAAATGGGTTTGAACATGTAAGCCCGCGGGTATATGCCATAAGCCACGGGACCAAGAGCTAGCAGGACAAGGGGCAGCGCTAAGCCCTTTGGGCTAGCGCTTGGCCCTATGATGCCCATGTGACCGTTCAAGGGGGCCTGTGCCCAGGAGAGGGGGCTTAAGCCCATATTGTAACTATATTATAGTTAAAAGTGGGTTTTTTAACCACTTTTTGGGTTTTTAATTGTAATTAATCCATTTTTGGGAGTTATTGGGTAGTTTTGGAGCCTAACTTCTTGGAGGAAGTTGGAGATGAGCAACTACCTTCCCAACTATTTAACCAAGGCCTGTTTGACGCCATGGGGAAAGCTTTGACGGCATTTAGAGCAGAATTATGCTGAAGAGAAGCCAAGCCAAAGCCAGTTTGAGGTAGAGAAGTTGTTGAGGAGGAGACGTTGTCAGATCATTTCTGGGAGCTTCGAACGTCCGTTTTGCGTGTCATTTTCTTTGTATGGTTCTAGAGATCTGGACGAACATGATCAAATCAGTCTTGTAGCCATTTGACATTGCAGTGATGTACTTTTGAGCTTTCAAACAGAAATAGAGAAGCCTCCCTCACAGAGAAAAGGCCCGGAGACGTAGGCAAAGTTGTGCCGAACTCCGTTATCAATCTGTGTGTTATGGTTTGCTGTCTTTTATTGCATTTCAGATATGCATATGTGTATATGGCTGTTATAATTCCTCTTCTTTCCTCATTCTTTCACTAAGTTTCTCAAATGGTTAATTAACGCATGCAAAATTAAAACTCAACCATAAGTCATTAAAAGATCCGGTGGATCAAGTGGTATCAGAGCTAGTTGACGTTTGGATTTGAGTTTTGCATGTTAACCAGGGAAGAGCTCATCTCAAGGAAGAAAATGGCATCTACAGGAGAACTTTCTCAAAATGAGAAGGAGTTCAGAGATTCGGTGTTTTCCATGGCCGAGATGCTGAAGGTGTTGTATGAAGACTACTTTGGAATGAAAGAGCACGGTTCAAGTGAAATATTCAAAGAACAACAAAGGAAAAGAAGGATTGAAGGAAGTGCCTTCTACATCTGTTTCATAAAACACATCTGAGGTATGCAGTGAAGGTTCCTCATCAAATTTTCCTCATTCTCATCAAGTTGGTTTTGGTGCATTAGAAAAACATACAAAAGGTGTAGGTTTGAGACTACTAACCAAGATAGGTTATGAAGAAGGAAAGGGCCTTGGATGTAGAGGTCAAGGCATTGTAAATCCTATTGAGGTTGAGGAAAGGCCTCGATACTTAGGATTGGGATATGTCAAAGGGGACCTTGGAGAGTCTTCCAAGATAGGTTCCAAAACTTCGGAAGCAAGTAATGCTTCAAATGGCCAACTTAAGACATTGCAAGAACACTTCACAAAAGGAACTGGTGCATCACTTCAGGGTTGTGGTAGTGAATGCAAGTTGTCTCCAAAGAAAAGTGAAGATCAACATGGAAGGTATAATGGTCATGTTTTTATTAATTCTCCTTTTGATTATAACAAGCATAATCAAGTAAACCGGAACTTGTGGAA
>ML785855.1:112737-143301 GCA_009831015.1 Picea engelmannii
GACATAAAGGCTCAAGTCCACAATGGAAGAAAGAGAAAGGTAAATAGGTCTAGATGCCAAAAACTCATTGCACGTTTTGCAACAAGAGTGGACATCAAAAGGCTAGTTGTTGGAAGCTTAATCTG
The DNA here is from genome assembly GCA_009831015.1 of Picea engelmannii. Lineage (NCBI taxonomy): Eukaryota > Viridiplantae > Streptophyta > Pinopsida > Pinales > Pinaceae > Picea > Picea engelmannii. The sequence continues at coordinate 112,863 of ML785855.1, forward strand.
GAGCTTTGTCCAAGGAAGGACAAAAGGATTTTCCATGTACCCACGAAGGAGGAAGGATTACCAGCGAAGCAAGAGGAACATTGTGAAGGAAAGAAATCAGTCACTTGGTTTTTCCAGAAGTGGATGTCTCAACTTCATTGTATTTTGCTTCCATTAATGTAATCATTTTTCAGAGACAAAGAGCAAGCCGAGTGGCCTATCCCAAGATTTTTGAGTGGTCAGTAACCTTTTGGGGACCAAAAGGTCTTATTGTGGGGAGGTGTGATCCGAAATCAGATTTAGAAGCCTGACAGGGCTTGAAAAATGCTCAAAAATGAAAGTGCTTAGAATCTGACGAAAACAACACCATTGCGTCTGTCTCGTCTTCCTGATTCTGGTGGTATATTTACTTTGTCAAATGAAGTCCGTATGGAGAAGATATCGCTTTCTATCCGATAAGGAAAACAGGCAAAAAAATTGTTGACTGTGCAATCTGTACAATTCATGGCATGTCCGTATGGTGACGCGTGGGATGTCCGTATGCTGACGTGGCAGTTCCGTACAACGACATGTGGTAGCTCCAAGTGATGACACGTGTCAAACAGATTTGGACTTTTGGGCGTACGGCTGGGCCAATCCAAAGGTGACACGTGTCACCACTGGAAGGGTGACACATGGCACGGATAACGTCAGCATATGATGTGGCGATCGTACGATGACGTCAGCAGATGACATGGTAGGATGACCGAGACATTACGGCGAGTGACATGGCAAGTGACTGGATAGTACGGTGAGTGATGTGGCGGTTGATGAGGCAGTACGGAATCGACAGTTGGCAAGTACATGGTCCAATCGGTAAGCGACACGTGTCAGTTGGTGGTTGGTGGTTAAGGTGCCACGTGGCCTAGTCAAGGGCTGCCACATGGCACCCCGCGATTTTTTATTGGTTATGTGTTAAAAGTTTTGGTATGTTGCCGTGGGTCGAACCCGCGACCTCCCGGTGGGCAAAGGATCGGAAAATTCATGCTAACCAACTCGCCGACATTTGAAACTTGTTATACGATCGGTGCGAATTCATTTAAAATGAAACAAAGGTTTGGGCGGATGCGAAAAGGGTCGGGGCTTAGCCCCAACCCTTTGCAATGTTATGCGACCATAGAACCCGTAGCGCGGCTTGGCGGGGGTTGTAACCGTTACCACATAAACTATGTGCATTTTGTTTAAATGGGTTTGAACATGTAAGCCTGCGGGTATATGCCATAAGCCATGGGACCGAGAGCTAGCAGGACAAGGGGGTAGCGCTAAGCCCTTTGGGCTAGCGCTTGGCCCTATGATGCCCATGTGACCGTTCAAGGGGGGGCGTGCCCAGGAGAAGGGGCTTAAGCCCGTATTGTAACTATATTATAGTTAAAAGTGGGTTTTTTAACCACTTTTTGGGTTTTTAATTGTAATTAATCCATTTTTTGGAGTTATTGGGTAGTTTTGGAGCATAACTTCTTGGAGGAAGTTGGAGATGAGAAACTGCCTTCCCAAATATTTAACCAAGGCCTGTTTGAGGCCATGGGGATAGCTTTGAGGGAATTCAGAGCAGAATTATGCTGAAGAGAAGCCAAGCCAAAGCCAGTTTGAGGCAGAGAAGCTGTTGAGGAGGAGATGCTGTCGGATCATTTTTGGGAGCTTCGGACGTCTATTTTACGTGCCATTTTCTTTGTATGGTTCTAGAGATCTGGACGAACATGATCAGATAAGTCTTGTAGCCATTTGGCATTGCAGTGATGTACTTTTGAGCTTTCGAATAGAAATAGAGAAGCCTCCCTCACAGAGAAAAGGCCCGGAGACGTAGGCAAAGTTGTGTCGAACTCCATTATCAATCTGCGTGTTATGGTTTGCTATCTTTTATTGCATTTCAGATATGCATATGTGTATATGGCTGTTATAATTCCTCTTCTTTCCTCATTCTTTCACTAATTTTCTCAAATGGTTAATTAACGCATGCAAAATTAAAACTCAACCATAAGTCATTAAAAGATCTAGCGGATCACCTCCAATCACTTCCCAGTCTTAATTTCAAATACCATGCAATGTCATTCGCACGTCGCCAGCTTGGTTTGTTCACGAAACCTCCTATCCTTAAATGTTGTTGGTCATAACCCTCACCTTTGCACTTCTAAGTTTGCAATAACTACATTTTACTTCTAATAGGTCACCATACAACACACATAGATATTGTCATTAATGAGGAGATTTTCCATTCGCACGCATTGAAGCAATGTTTGTGGGGGGTTATAGTGTCCCCTCCATTTCTTCATTTCAAACAGCGTCTGGAGCCAACCAAACGTTTGATAAACTACTGCCAGCAACTGCACAACAGTTTTGTAGAGACATAGTGACATCTTCCTCAAGAGATTTCCATGCAGAAGAACAGAAAAATAATTGTAGGGGAGGCGGAGCAGCCCAAAATTTACTGTCAAAACATGGATCTTGACGCTGATCTGGAAAGCATATTCTGCAACCTTGATCAGCCCGCACAAATAATTCAATATGCCTGCTCAATGGACATGGTTGGTACCGACATTTTTGACTAAGATGAATCCTTCATATTCCAGAGCGTTGTTTTTGAAACCAAATCAAAAAAGTTAGAAGGACGACTTAGCTTTAAGTGCTTGTGCCGGGGTTATTCAAAACCTATGCCCTGATTCCATGTTGATTTTTCAATAATATAGGCTTAAGCATGAAGTTAATTTCATTTTTAGTATTCTAGTTAAACCATAGACAATTTGTTGCAACAACTAATATCACAAGAAGAAACACCATGCACAAGTACACAAGAAGTATCCCAGGAAACCCTTCTCAACAAGGGAAGAAAACCTAGCCAATCCTTTTCTATATTCTTCAAGAGAAAGACCTCTACCACCATAAAGAACTAGCATACAAAAGGGTGCTTCACAAACCCTAGAAGACTAGTGCCAAAGAGAGGTGCACACTTTTCCCAAGAACAAGTGTTTTCTGAAATTTCCAAACTCACACTTATGATATGATTCCTCAATGGGGAATTTACCTTTATTTATATTAGACTGAACCTGTCAATAGTAGTGTCTATTGGTACAATAGGTCCAACCTCAATAACTTATAATATAATTAATAATTACCATATTAATTATATTTTACATTAATTATCTTTCACTTTATGGTGGAGCCGACCCGTACCATTTACATCAAAAATAGGGTTACACGTAAGTCTGACTCTTGTACAATATAGAAAGGGATCTCATACACCCACTAGTGCTCAACCATTAGGGACACATCCATCTGTGCTCAGCCACAGGGATGTCCACATCTCTATCTCACTGCGTCTCACAGGAGAACCACACTCACTAGTGCTCAACCACTAGGATCACGTTCACTTGTGCTCAGCCATAGGCATGCCCAACTCAATAGATCTCTTTCTCACTGTGTTACACAGGAGAATCATCTGGAGTATCACATCATCTCAACTCTTTGCACAGAGGAGGCCAATACATCGTTTCATCTCTGTCTCATAATGATATACCCAACTCATGGGCTTCCCCACACAGGGACACACAAAATTCCATCTTCGTCTCAGAGAGGAACCACACACCCAGTTCATGGGTTTCACCACCTCACACAGGGGCACAATGTTCCATCTCCGTCTCATAGAGGAATCACACACCCATATCATGGGCACACCCAACTCATTCTCTCTCTCTCAGGCCGACTCACTCAGTCTATGTCCTGGAGGATGTCTCACGCAACTGTAATCATCAACATATCACAATCTGCCAAAAATAACAAGTTCTTGCATGTCGCCCAGAAAAGTGTCATCAGGCCTAGAATCCTACAAGGAATCATACTATATGCTCAGAATTGTCCCAAACTATCAGGAGACCCACTCAAACTGTGCCTCCTAAAAAGTAGCAACACCTGTATGTATACATATCTCTCTTAAAAATTCTTGGAGACCAAGTAGAATCTGACTCTGAACTAAGTAACTCTGTACTGATTATGTACCTGCCTCGTGTGTGAACCAACCTCGTGCTCAACATAAGTGCTAAAACCCTGGGAAAATCTTAGTATGCCAACCAAAGTGTTGCATGTTGGCTCTTAACCCTTAAGACTTTCATGGGTGAAAATCTAGGGTTTAACAATACCCCGTCAAAAAAGGTATGTCTGAGGAGTACACATTTCATTCAACCTAGCATTTTCCTTTGGTTACATGTTAGGTGCCACCGTGCAAAAAAAACATCGTTTAGGGCCTCAAAATGGCCGTGGAAGTTTAGGACTCGAAAAAATTATAGAAAAACTCATAAGATGGAAATTTTATTTTGAGCAAGTGGAATAGGTGAGTATCCATTGATGTCCACTTGGATCAGGTTGGCTACAAGACCCTGACATAACAAGGAATTAAGAATCCACCAATGTGGTTGTGGAAACCCATATGGAAGTTTAAATTCCCTAGAAACAATATTTGCATGTGGGTTCTCCTCAACAATAGGGACCTCACTTGGGACATTTTGAAAACCAGTAAGCTTCAAAGGGCCCAGTAGATGTTGTCTTTGTGAAGTAGATTTAGAAAATCAATTCCATCTCATCATCTATTTCCCTTACTCAAAGAAATCCTGGGAATAAATAGAAGGATTAATAGAACATCAAAACACTTGGGAAGGGGACACCATTGAAGAAGCTCTCAGAAGTTGGCGTCAAAAAAATGACACAAAGAGGTAAAACTCTCTCCCACTCACTTATTCTTTGGGAATCTCCTTGGAAAGAAACACCAAACTATTCAAGGGTATGGACACCTTACCGCTCAAATGTGCTTCTCAGAGCCTCAACATCGTAAGTGCTTATCCCCAATTTTCCTCTCCTCCTCCTCACAATCAAGTTTCATCAGATCACATAAACACAGAAATTCCTTGGTTTTTCTCTGATGGATCCTCACAAGGTACTCCATCGAGAGGTGGGGCTAGGGGAATTATATTCCTCTACAAAAACCATACCATCTCTTTCAAAGATGGAATCAGACAAGCCACAAACAATTTTAGTGAATTTATGGCTCTTAAACTAGTCTTCATACTAGCCCTCGAAAGATGAGCTTCACAAATTCAAATTATTAGAGACTCAAATAGTCATTCAACGGATGAAAGGAGACTTCACCTTGAGAAATTATATGTTGCACCCTTCATCTCAGGATATCAAGAATTTGCAAAAAACTTTCACTCATTTTGTTTGTGTATGTCCAGTGGTGATTTTAAGAACCCCCCTAAATTTATATGTATAATAATGGGGCGAATGCCCGTGATACATAGGAAACATTGGAGGCTATTTTATCAATAATATAATATGTATATATAAGTTTTTGGAAAATCTTTTAGTTGATTATATAATCTTATAAAATCTTGGCGAATATTTCACTGAATTATAAAATCTTGTAAAATCTTGGCAAATCTTTCATTGAATTATAAAATCTTGTAAAATCTTGGCGAATCTTTCACTTAATTACTAAACCTTTAAAGTCTTGGTGAATTTTTTGTAGAGAAGTGTTCTTCCTTGTCCCGTATGCTGGCCTAGTTAATATATCATAGAATTCATATGCCATATGATGGATGATATAATAGAAGGTGTTATGGCATAACCCGGAAATTTGCATCTTGTGTGTAAAGATCCACGTGATCCACTTTTGCATCTGCTTCTGCTGGTATGAGAGTCTAGAGACATGCCAAAGTGTAATAAACTACTTATGAAATATAAAAATGCAATTTCCAGCATGTATATAAATCAAAAGATAGTCATGCAACAACCAAATGTAAGCATTATTTCTATTCTATACTTAAACTATCAGTAAATTCCACATAACATGTTTTTTTTTTCATTTCAATGCATTAACGTAATTCCTTTCTTCCTTTCTCCCTTCCCTCTTTCTTCCTGGCTTGGGAACTATCAATATTGCTAATTTATACTCCTGAAAACTAGTTTCAGTATATTTAAGGGCACAAATTTCAAGATATTACAAATATCATAAACCAATGAATAAGGAATAGATTGTTTCAAAAGGGTGCCTCGAGCATGAGATGTGGCAAGGAAAGAAGACCAAGGAGGAACACCCTTTCTTAGAATGATTACATGTCCTATTAGAATCACTTGTATGGTTAAAGGACGTCTCTTGATGAGGAGTGTTCCACTCAATGGTTGGAAAACATGACATGTTGTTGCTTAAATCATGAATCTACCCTCAAAAGGAGGGACATCCTCCTCAAAAGGGAATTTAATGTATGTTAAAAATGATTTTTGATGCACTACACATGGTTCAAGGAATCATTCACATATTTGGAGGAGCTACATACATGTCAAATTTTATCTAAATCCAACCATAGAAGCTACTCTAAGAGGAGCCCCTTGCTTCTAGGGTTTCTTTCTCTCTTCAATATTATTTTATTCATAAGGGTTTGGTTTGAAAGATATAAATAGAGAACTTCATCATCTAGAGGCATGTTTAGAAGATGGGGAATTCCCTTCCAATTATTTAATTGAATATATTTAGGAGGATTGGAAGAAAGACAAACCAATTTGTGGTTTTCATCTCTTTTTTTACTTTTCATCGGTTAATTTGATGACTAGAATTACTCTTACAAACTGCTAGTGTAATCCTTGAAGAAGGGAATTTTTTCTTTAATAAGAATATGTTAGGCTTGAATATTCACCCTTCCTATCTCTTGTCGTAATCATTGTTCATTTGAAGGATATTGATGCAATCATTTTGGAATATTGAGAGGTTGTTGTTGTCCATTTTCTTCTTCATGGTTGCAATTTTTACTTAGTTGTTTTGTGAGCATTGTGGCATGCATGAGACGTGCACTAAACTGGAATGTCTATCTTCTCTTCATATCACTTAAGTGAGGTGCATCACTTGGGAAGTATTCCCTTGCATGCATGAGAACATGGATCACACCACTCTTGAGGCTACTCTTATCCCTATTTGTAACCTCTTATTTTCTTGTTATATAAAGGAGAGGAGGGAACACTAGTTAGACAAGTAGTCAATATGATTTACATTGTGAGCTTTTGAGGCATTGTTTTGTTAGTAGAGTAGTATTCATCTAATATTTCCTTTAGTATAATAGAAAAAGATGTGATGATTGCTACAAAATTTAATTATGTTGATTTGCATTTCTAGATCTCTCTTTTCTTAGATCTACTATCTGGTTGCTTGCTTGTTGGATCGAATCCTCTAATATGTAGTGTCTACACTCTTGAACCTTCAATCCCTTGTTTTGGAAGTTATCAATTTGAAGTCTTCATAGGTGGTTTCCTAATGTTTCATTTTATGTGGTAAGATTAAATTCTTTGAGTGCAGATTTGTTATCATGATGTAAAAGTTCTACAAAGCATTAGTGAATACACACAACAATTTAGAACATAAAAATGTTTTTATTACTATACATGTTATGTACAATGCTCTATGAAATAGAGCAAGAAAAAGAAAAGATATTCTACCATTATTCTTTGTATAATACATACTATGCATAGGAATTATAGGAATATACAAGAATGTCCATCCGGTTACTTAAGATAGGTCAGTTATGTCCATTCGTTGTCCATTATTGTTCGTCTCTTGGTGTGTTGGGTGAGATAAATTGTTGGTGCATAGATGCAATGGTCCTCATGATTATCATAATTCCTATCATGTATAGGTCACTTAGGTGGGCACGCTTGGGAGGATGAGGTGGGCATGAGCGGGTTGTTGAAGGGTGCACACATAGATTGTGAAAGTGTGCATGTGTAGGTTGGAACTTGGCATGTGAATTTTATGTGTCAAATGTTGCAGATGTTTTTTGGGTGCAAGGTAATTTCCCTTTCACTCATTAGCAACAAGAGAGGCTACAAGGAGCACTGCCCATTGGAACCTAAAGGGGGCATTACATGCTACAGTGTTCAAATGGTGCCAACAATGAGGCTTCTTGATGCATGTAATTTTGTACTCTGGATACCTAAGTTGAATTGACATGTATGTAGAGACAATGGAGGTACATTCCTAAAAGGGAACTAATCATGCACTATTCAAACTCCATGGTACTACCCTTCCACCTCAACTAGTACACAAAGGAATAACTTGGAATACAAATCCCTTTCATTGATATCCCTAACCATAGGAAAGGCAGTGTTTTCTATCAAGATATGAGTCTTTGAAACATTTGAAATTGCATTGCAATATCAAACTTACTGACAACATATCCAACAACTTTAAAAATAATAAACACACAAAAAAACGAGTTTGCAATATCCTTGTAGAGTTTTTTTTGTCCCCAAGTCTATAACTAGGGGATTAAAAAGGGAAACTTGAAGTCCTTATAGTTTTTATAAATTGAAATCATAATATCTTGTTATTATTAGCACAATTCCACACATAATTCTTATGTTGGGTTATCCTTTATCACACCATGCTAGAAGCTATTGAGATGAATGTTCTTCCAAAGTCAAGCTCTCCGGAGAGGGAACATAATCAGGATTCAATTAAAAAATGGTAGAGGAGGTGGTGCTTAGATTCAAGGGTGCTCAATTCTACATCCATTTTGACAGCCATAAATAATGAGATTTACTAAAAACCCCACTAAAATTTGTTATGAATAGAACCAGAAAACAGAAATAAAAATACGGTAGAAAACAAATAGAAAATAACTAATGGTTCATGAAATAACAAAATGAAAACAATTTTACCATAGAATCCTCCATGAAATCTAAGAATAAGACAACAAATTAATTTTTGATTGTAAAGTCATATAAACTCCTATATAAGATCTTGAACTGTCTCCATTTGCAATGTACTGTGAATATGGGTCTACATTGTAATTCCAAAGTAGACCAACAAAAGTTCCCACTCTCGCTAGAATAGAAGATACAAAAAATTTCTTTCCAGGCAACCCAATTCTCAAGCACAAGCTATTGTTACCGTTAGAATGAATTATTTATGAAATTATCAGTTTTTCTCTCTTTAGAATAATAACATGGCCATAATTTTACAATGTAACAAACACAAGTAATCAAAAATAAATATCCCCTGATGGCCAAAGACTGAAACCGAAGAGCATCATGCTAATTTAGATAGCCTCTGACTTTGCAATAATTTAATTTGGGTAGTACCAGCTTAAGGAAAACTAAGAATCTTAAAACACAGGCCACACAAATGATTTGAAATTTCAGTTTTCAATGCAAAGTAATTAATTGGAAATATTATCCTCAACTTCAAGGGAGGGGATTTTAAAAATCACATTTGTGAATGGAAATATAAATCCTATGTGAATCTGCTAAACTCTCCAAAATTCCAAAATTCTGCACGAAATTGGAAAACTCCATAAATTCTAAGCAAATCCGGCAAATTCTTCGGAAAACTCTCTGAAATTTGTGGGCGAATTTTGAAATCTCTCAAGATATTTAAAAAAATGTGGTAAAATTCGGCAAACTCTCAAGATATTTAAAAAATTGTGGGCGAATCCATTAGAGTCTCCATTTGTTTTGAAAATTTAGAGGCGAATGCTGGTTGCATGATAAAGAATCGAAGGCTAAATTTTGTAGTAGGGTTTCCTTCCCTATAATTTCATGGGCTAAACACTCTTTCATTTCACACATAATTATGTTTTTGGGGCTAAAATTTAAAATGTCTAAAATGCCTCCCATTGTACAAAATTCGCCCATTTTATATTTTTAACCCTTAAATTTCGCCCAACGACCAAATTTCGCTCCTAAAATCTTCTATGCTTATGTCTATAATGACAAAATCTGAAGAGAAAATTTTGGACTAAAATGGGCCTTATAAGAAAAAACGGTTGATGAGTTAGAAATTCAATAATCAATAGAATTTCAAAAGTTTGGGTCAACCATAATGGTTGAGTTGGACATCTAAAATTCAAAGAAGCTTACTTGTCATTTTCATTTAACAATAGTTAACCACACTTTGGAGAAGATCTTGCCAAATCATCCTTGATATGATAAATATTCTAGAGACACTAAATATTTAATAATTTATAGTACTAATACCTTTAGATATTAAAAAAATATATATTCTCCTTTGATATGATAAATTTTATTGAGACACTAAATATTTAATATTTTAAAATACCACTACCTCCATATATTAAAAACAAATCCATAATAATTACTTCATAGTGGGTCATTTTGGAAATGATTTTATATTATTAATCTATTTAATAGAAAAAATAATATTTTGATTCAACAAAAACAAACACATATATTTTAAGACAATGAAAATTGGAATGTTATATATTTAAAATATAAATAAAATTACTTTTTAATTGGAATGAGTTAATAAGTGGACAAAATCAACTTTTTGTCTAATAATTTTTATCTTAAAATGTGTCAAAATCATTGGGGCCAAAGTACTATTACTTCCAATAAAATTCTTGTCCACTTATTAACTTTATCATTTGATTACAAGCTAAGAGCTAAAAATAATATAATATTAAAAATTTATAAAAACAAATACTAAATAAAATTTAATTTTTTATGTTATTATTAAAATATAACAAAAGAAAGATACAATAATAAGATTGCAGAATGCAGTAAGTATATTATCATTACAATTTAATAAATTGTAATAAGTATATTATCATTATCATTTAATAAAAATGAAAACTATAGTTTTAATAAAAATATTAAATTAAATTTTACTAACGATAAAATCATATTATTAATACTTAATTTAAATAAACAAACAAATTCAAAAAATTAAAATTAATTTAGTTATTATGAAATATAGAATAATTAAAATTTGGTTATAGTTAAAAAATATTTTAATAAGACAAGTTTTTTTTTATAATTATAAAAAATGTTTCATTAAAATTATTTTAAAATTTGATTATAATTAAAAAATATTTTAATAAGGTAAGTTTTTCTTATAATTATAAAAAATCGTTCCATTATAATGATATGTTTATACAATGAGATGACACATGATATGTAATCACTTAATAATAATAATAATAATAATAATAATAATAATAATAATAATAATATATTATTTTATTTGAATCATTATTTAAATTAGATTTTTTAATTATTATTCACTAAATTTTAATATATTATTTAAATAAAAAAAATATTATTAAATATTAAAAATTAATTCTGCAAGATAATAAATGTAAGAAATTTAAGATGTTATAAATTTCAAAAAGAAAAATACTATATTTATTGTATGTAATTTATCTTTTATCCACTACCAATTATCATTTCTTGTATGTGCATAATAAATGATAATTAATTATCATTTATTGTATATACACAAGAATTTAAAATTCTCATTATTATTTTTAACTCTCACTTTAAGTTTATAATAACAGAGGTTACATGGCAAATATCATTAATGGAGAAATATAGATAAACCTTAGCTAGATACACTTCTAACTTAGTGTGATGTGATATACCCTTTATTATTTTTTATTTTCCTTAGGAGGCTTATTTTAGACCAAAATTTCCTCTAATGACAAAAGCATATAAGCTTTTCAAAGAAGAATTGGAGTTGCACTTGTCTTCATGAACCCTAGTTTTAACTTTATTAATTTATGTGAGATTATGGATCAATGATATGAACACTGGTAAATATTTGAATCATTTTGGTAATTGTTCTCTAGTTTTAATTTTATTATTTTATGTGAGATTATGTATCAATTATATGAACACTTGTAAATGTGGTAGTCTAAACGTTCTACCAAATGATCCTATTAATTTATTTTTTCTAAATCTGACAAGAAATTGTTAGATCAACAAATTTGAGTGATTATTTCTTACAAAATTATGTAGCCTACCAAATTATTTTGATAATTGTATATATATTTCTAAATAACACTGAAGATGATCTTTTTGGAAAATGAACTATTAGTGAGAAAACACTTCTTCACATACACAAGACAACTATTTTTTTTTCTTAATACAATAGAATCTATTGAAGATCGTTAAAGTTTCTTTCTAAATGGCTTTCTAACCATACTAATACCAAACAATATTTACAATTGTAATTTTGTTGTCCTTAATAAAATTAGTTGACTTTTTCTTTGAAAGAAATTAAAAAATGGTATATTGTTACAGCTCATAAGATCAATAAATTTTTAATTAACAAGCAATATTAACTTAAATATATCATATTTTCTTTATGATATTCTAGAAAAAAAACACAAAATCAAACCTTAAACAAAGGAATAACTGAAATATTTAAAAAAAAAAACATTCTCCAAATAAAAATTAATCCCAAAGCAATGGGAATGACCGGAATATATATCATTTTCCAAATCTCTATAATCTTTTGAAAATAATTAAGTCTTAATAAATGGAGATGATTGGAATATATATCAAAGAAAACATTCTCCATAATCTTTTTGGCAATAATTAAGTCTTAAGAAAGAAATGAAAATGATTAGAATATATATCAAAGAAAACATTCTTCATAATCTTTTGGCAATAATTAAGTGTTAACCAATGGAGATGATTGGGATATATATCAAAGAAAACATTCTCCAACTGCCCAACAGGTGTAATGTAAATTAATCAATAAATGTTTTTTGAAGTGTATGTTTTCAAAGTTTATCATAAGGGTTGTATAAATTATTTATACGAATGATTATACAACATTAATAAATATTGTTAATTAAAATTGTTTTGAATTTTGAGTTGTAATGTTTAAAAATATATAAAAATATAAAATATTAAAAAAAACATTTAATTAATTATATATAATATTTAAAAAAAAAAATCAATTAACTATAATAGCTTATATTTATTGGAAATGGATACAATCAATGATTTTTTAATCTAAAATCTTATTAATAATTGAAAATGCAAGCATATTTTTAGTCCTCCTCCTAAATCAATAAATATGATTAATTGTTAATAACTTCCTTGCATTTATGAATGCATCTTTTAATGTGTTTATTTTTTCACATTTACCTAATCATATTAAGAAATTACACCAAGATCATATAATTGCCAAGTTTAAATAATTAACATAAATTAATATCTGTACAAACCACATTTCGATGATTAACTGCACTATGAATTTTAGTAGACCTATGCCATAAATTTTAGTGAGCCTGACGTTTTTACTGTGCCAATGAAGTTTTTTTTAACTATGAGGGAATTTTACCAGCCCTAAACCTTTGGGCGTTGACAGCCGCGAACATAATTAGGTTGTTTTTACTGTGCTTATTAGGTTTTGTTTTTAACTACGAGGGAGTTTTACCAGCCCTAAGCCTCGTTCGACTACTTTACATTCAATTAAACAATTATTTTTATATCAGTTTTAATAAATGATTAATTGAAATCTATTTTTATCGGAAGATGTTGAACAAAACGGCTTACATATCTCTATAAAATATACTTGTTGAAGCTTCTGGGAAGATGTTGAACAGAACGGCTTACATATCTATATAAAATATGCTTGTTGAAGCTTCTTGTAACATTCATCAAGGACAATAGTTTTCAAATAGCTTACAACAAATACTCAAAAGGACAATAGTTTTCAAATAGCTCGGCCAATCACAACGGGTTGCGTTTATTTAAAAAATGGAATGACCCTCGACGGACATCTGTTAAAAAAATGGGTTGACTATTAAAAAACAATTCCGAGATGGATCATAAGGCTGGAATATGAACAGAATCGGGCAATTTCCATAAGATATATATGCAGGTTCCCGTTATAAGATATATATAAGCGGCCCATCCCAAAGTTTTTTGGGACATTAGACGAGCCACATTAAAGTATCGATCTACTCGTAAACTCATCGTTATGGCAGTCGCGGGATCGTCGAAATCTTTGGTTGCCTCCCTTCTGTTTATGATTTGCATGTACACATTTTTTCATAATATACATGCACAACAAGAATTGATTGTAGCCGTGCCTTGGAACATGGGGTTCAAGGAATTCGTCTCAGTAGAAAAGGTCGGAACAAACTTTACTTTTGGGGGATTCTGCGTGATGGTGTTTGAAGAGGCCATTAGAACTCTCAATTATTCCGTCCATTACATCAAAGTCGGAAATGGAACAACTGAGCCTAGCTACGATGATGATCTTATTCAAAAAATTGTACAAGGGGTATATATATGTATATTTTTATAAAACTGCTGTTTTTGCTGTTAGTAATAGCCGCAGCAACAGCAAAATCGAGTGATGGATTTTGCAGTTGCTGCGGCTATGGATGTTCATGCAGGAAATTGATAGTTATGGATGTTCATGCAGGAAGTTGATGCAGTTGTAGGAGACGTGACCATCATAGCAAACCGTTCCAAAGAAGTACTGTTTACACAACCGTTCATAGATTCTTGTCTACTCGTACTAGTTCCACTGGTCGAGGATCACATTAGTCCTGGCTTTGATTTTCTGAAGCCTTTTACCGCTGGAATGTGGGTACTAATACTGGGGTTCTTCATTACTGGAGGGTTGTCAGTTTATCTTTTAGAGCGCAGAAAGAATCCACAATTCCAAGGGGTGCCTAGCAAGCAATTTGGAAGCATAGTATGGTAAGAAACAACTTTGATGGCAATGGCTTGTTTAAAGATTCTAATTGTTAGAAAAGCAATTATCAAAGGAAACTATACAGTAAACCCAATCCTGATCCCTTAAATAACATAGTGAGTAATATAGCAATCTACGTTTATGTGCAGGTTCAGTTTTTCGACTTGGTTCACAAATCAGAGTAAGTTTCTCTCGTTCTATATCACAAATTTTATGATTGTGCTTTTTTGTTTCTGTGAGAGACGTGTAAACTAATGAAAGAATATGATGTAAATCTTGAATTGGGATCAACAGATGATATTAAGACTGTAATGGGGAAAATAGTGCTTCTAGCGTGGCTTTTTGTTACGGGAATTCTGTATTCGTGCTACACAGCAAATTTGTCGGCTATACTAACAGCCCCGCGTTTAGAACCAACCCTTAACGACATCGACAGTGTGCTGGCGAGCAAGGTGAATATTGGGTACCAAAAGGGATCCTACGCCGAAAAATACTTGAAAAATCAGTTCAAAATCGATGAGCAGAGACTAATAGCCCTAAACACAGAAAGTGAATATTATAATGCTTTGTCTAATGGTGAGGTGGGTGCCATCATAGACGAACGCCCATACATGCAATCCATAGTGGCAAACCACTGCAGTAACCTCACCTTCGCTGGCCAAACGTTCACCACTCAAAACTGGGGATTTGTAAGTGATTTCTAATTACTCTAATATTTGGTTTCAATTTGAAGCTTCCGGGGGGGGATTACTACTCATCACCATTTATTTGTTTTTGGGCAGGCGTTTCAACAGAAGCATGATAAACTGGTGAAGGAGATTTCTATGAGAATACTCGAGTTATCAGACGACGGCACACTCGAGAGAATTCAAAAACAATCGGTGCCCTATTATGATAAGGATTGCAGTGGCTATACTCCGTCGGGATCCGGCCAACTTCATGTTTACCACTTCTGGGGTCTCTTCGTCATATCAGGAATGGTATCGGTTATAGTATTATTGCTTTACATGGTGCGATGGAAATGGAACGCTTCTACAGTAGCCGGAAAATCCCCTTCCCAAGACTTACCCGGCCATGGCGAAGGCCTGATGAAAAGATTTCAATTTCGGAGAAGAACCAGATCAGTTAATGAAAGTGAACGCCGTGCGAATTTTAAACGCTTGTGCTCAATCTTAAGAGCACAAGCTTAAGATAACTGTGGAGTTCAGATTTTCTCTTGTAGAAAATATGCGATACTATCAGCACCATTTGTTTTATTTACCATGGAGTTCACTTGGTCATGTACAACCTCTCAAGTAACTCTTCTTCATCAATTTCATTTTTTTACTTTCGCTGCAGGTTTTCTACTAAAACGTATTTCATAGATTATATGAGATCACCGAAAAACACTCTCGAACGAAGTCTACATCGTAGGATGGCGATATATCAATTGCCTAATAGAATTTTATTTGATTTTAATTGATGTTATGTTTTTATAGAGTCGGTGTTACTACACACTATTTGGAATTTGCATTTCCTAGTAACGATGTACAAACCTTTAGTATTGATTTTTGTACCTTGAAATACTCCAACGTAGCTGAATTGACAATGGTTGAAATTCCTTCTTTTTGAGTGTACTACCTTAATTTGAATATATGATTGTGGTTTACAACTTTTTCAACTCCAACATAGCTGAATTGACAATGGTTGAAATTCCTTCTTTTCACTGTACTACCTTAATTTGAATATATGATTATATATGATTGTGGTTTTTTAGTAGTAGTATACCTTAATTTGAATATATGATTGTGGTTTTTTTAGTAGTACTTTAAAAGTGTTAAGATTTTGGGGATATTTGTCCAAAATTTGGTAAGATATTGTTGGGTTTGTAGATTTGAGTGGTTAAATCTGTATGATAGGAGAATCTATTGCAAATTTGAGTGGTTAAATCTATATGATAGGAGAATCTATTTCTACATTTAGAAATGTAATTTAAATAACAGAAAGTCGATATGGTGCTGATTTATGTTGTCATGTGTTGTCATATTCTTATGAGGAGAGAAAAAACTTATAAGAGTTGGACAAAGCCTTTTTTTTATTTAGTTTATGTGTTTTATTAATACCTTCCTAAGCACTTACTATAGTTATGATTGGGGATAACATTTCATTAATATCCAAACATGACCTAATGTTCAAAAAACAAACTATGTATTATTTCATTATTTAAAAAAAATCAAATTTATTTTGAATCTTTATCAAATGAATTAAAAACACAAATTTATTCATATTATATTACTGACCTATTTGAAGGTTACACGAGGGTCTAGGTTCTGACACCAATGACACTATAGACACTTAGCCTAGGTTCTGACACCAATGACAGTATAGACACTTAGCAATTGACACTACAAACAAAAGGTTCTAGATTTTGCTGACACTACAAACACAAGGTTCTAGGTTATGCACCACTGACACTCAACGGTGAATCAAACTTATTCATGTTTCCTTTAAGGAATGGATGGACTAGTCATCCTCTTAGTTGGTTGAAGAGAAGGTCCATATTTTGACTTTCTGGGTAGCAAAGGATAAATTGGTGTCCACAACAAGGAATTTAAAGAGAAAGAAATAACAAAAGTTAAGAAGAAGAATTAAAGAAAAGAAATAGCAGAAGTTGAAGAAGAAAAATTAAAGAGAATAAATAGTAGAATTTGAAGAAGAAGAATCAGGAATGGTTCCCACTTCCTATATTTGATTCAAAATAAAGTGGCTTACCTTATGCAACTTAGCACAAGGTGGTGTCGTCCCGTATTCATTGAATTTTAACTAAGTATTGATTTCCCGTAGCCCATTCATGGGTGGGTGGTCAAAATACCTAGATGAAGTGAACTAAACAACTTGATTTTGGAATAGAGGAGGGTTGGTAATAAATAATCTCTCATTTCAAGCTCACTTAGATTAGTTCACAATACCTCTTGGCGCAGGATAAACTGGACTGGGCTAGTTGATGCTGGAATAGAGAAGGACTGGTAATAAATTATCTCACATTTCAAGCTCATTTAGACCAGTTAAATTTTTGCTACAAGTCTAGCCAGCTCTGATTAACAACTTCATGAACCCTCCTTTCATATTCTCTATTATCTTGACGATATAAGTGAGTGGCCTCTCTATTAGCACCAGAATGGTTCACATACTAGAGACTTCAACCACATAATACTACATATATTGATTAACAACCATGAAGCATTTACAACTTACATTTATCTTTCTACAAAAGCACCTCTCGACAAAAAGAGTTCAATAGCTTAATTGAACTAACCAAAAGTCCAGTACCTGAATTGAAGTAAGATCAAATGTTTGATTTCATTGATAAGTGAAGTAGAGTTATAATTGTGTGCGCATGTGGAATGGGTTCTCTAAAGAGGAAGAAATAGAAGAGGTTGAAGAACATGAATCAACAATGGTTTCCACTTACTATCTCTAATTCATAATAAAGTGATTTATCTTACTCGGGCTCATTGTAAGGTTCTACTATAAGTATTTCTCACATATGACTTTTTTATTGTACTTAATGATGGATGAAGTGTCTACTAAAAACGTTGAAAGTTTCCAAAACCAAATACAAAGTGTTTATCCAAAAAAATATCTACTTTTTGTGATTATTAAAAATAAATAAAATGAAATGAAATGAAACTTAATTTATAATAAACACTTCAAGATGAACATGAGTTTGTTCTTTACATCGTATTGGACACATGTTTGCTAATTATTTATAAATATATTTGATAAAAAATATGAAAACTTTATGCTATGTGATTTTGCATTTATTTATTCACTTGACAAAAAGATATGTCCGATAATAAACATTTCACATTTGTTCATTTCATGGTATTGTATATTAATCAATTTTTGCATTTATTTATTAACTTCACAAAAAAATAAATATGTCTACATAATAAACATTTGGTATTTGTTCATTTCATGGTATTGTATATTAATCAATTAAAATTTGACGAGGCTTGACGAGCAAGATGATATAGAGCTAATCACTATTTTTTATGCAAAATCTTATAATTAGATAACACTTAGTCTATATGCAAAATTTTATACATACATATTGTAACAGTTACTACGATTGCCAATGTTGAAGTATGGATGTTCCCTCGAAGCATTGGGTAGTTTTGGTCAAGACTTAGATTCTATTTACCCATCCTGGTTCCTTTCTCTCAAGTGTATTTTGTTAAGCAATTGATGAGTAGACTTTTCTTGGGAGAAGTTTTCATTTGGTGGATTTCGGGACGTCTCGACTCTTATTAAGTTATAAGTTTCTTGCTAGGCGTTGGCTTGCGAGCTATTGACACTAGTCTAGAGTTTATAGTAACAACCAACCAGATTTAAATCTAGGCCTCGCCTAGATAATCTCGATTATGTTACCGATTCCTCTAGATCTAAAAAAAAATTGATGAAAAGAGTCAATTATAAAAGAACTATTATCCCAAGCCATTTTGTCATATGTTTGATAATTCCCCAGAGCATGTGCCCATCGAATTGTTCTAGTGCGATATGATCTTGATGATTATTGGAAGAAGTTTGTCTGCAAGAATGAAGACTCATCTCGAGACTAGAGCATCTTTTTCCTTACATATCTATATATATAAATTTAGTTATTTTTTTCATACAAATGTATAAATGTAGATACTTTTTAAATGTATAAATTTAAATATTTTTTATACAAATTTATAAATTTAGTTACCTTTAGGCATGTACTTCTATCTACCTTGTTTGATTAACCTCAATATTAGAGGGGTGGGGGGAACCGCGAAGTTCGTAGCCCTAAAGAGGTTCCTTGAGGTTACTAAACCAACTGTACTTTTTATCTAATAAACTATGGTCTGTGCTTCAAAAGTTATGTATTTTTTAATGAAGCTTCTACCAAAATGGTTTTTTTGTGGAGTGGACTCTACGGGTCTTTCAGAGGGATGTTGTCGGCTTGGGACCCAAAAAAAGATGATTTTTGTGCCTATCTGACCCCCGTGGGGATTTTACTGGAAGGTTTTTTATTATATTTAAACAAAAGTTTGACACTGATTAACTGCTATGGTCCATATGTAGATCGAGAAGTTTTTTGGGAAAATATTAAAAGAGACAAACTCCTCAAAGAAAAAAATGTGATATTGGGGGGCGATCTTAACTTTACCACCTCTAGCAGAGAAATGTGGGTATCACATTCTAGAGTTGATCCGCTACATCCTTTTTTTAGACAGTTGTTTCTAGGTGAGGGGTTGGTGGATGTTGAACCATTAAAGTTGATTCCAACCTGGAGGAATGACAGAGGAGGACTGGACTACATTGCAAAAAGATTATATCAGTTTTTGATATCTGAGGAACTATTGATGTCAGGAATCAGATATAGATATTGGGTCTGCAATACAAAGATTTTGTATCACATGCATGTGATATTACATGTGGAAAATGATATAAGAAAGGTAAGCTATCCTTTTAAATTCAACTCGATGTGGCTTGAGGATACATATTTTGTAGAACTTTTTAGAACAAATTGGAATGGCTTATTAGGAAATGAGATCCTAAGTCCAATGGATTCTTTACAAAAAAATCTCAAGAAACTTAAGTCTTTAGTGCCTAAATGGAAAGAAAGAAGAAACAGGGTACTAAGGAAGAGCTGGTAAAGATAGAAATGGAGTTGGAAAACCGATATACTAATTCTTTGGGGGGATTTGAGAAGGAGGTTGTTAAAGTGCAGATCTTGGAGAAGGAAAATAGAAAACTGGCCATTCTGAAATAGGAGGAAGAGACATGGAGACAAAAAAGTAGAATAAATTGGCTGGCTCTAGGAGATAAAAATACAAAGTTTTTCCATGCTTATGCAAGCTCTAGAAAGATGAACAACATCATTTGGGACATTACCAAGGAGGATGGTACTGTGATCACTTGCAGTCATGAAATTGAAGCGGAAGCTATAGGTTTTTTTCAAAATATTTTCAAGGCACAGGAGAATCTTTCTATTTCCAATCAACTAGTTGTCTTGAGGCATTAACCTAGAATGTTCTCAGAGGAAGAAGGGAAAAAGGTAGCAGATCCTGTTACTCTAGCACAAATTATGGCTACGCTAAAAGGATTTAAGTCCTCAAAAAGTCCTGGGTCGGATGGCTGGACTGTGGATTTTTTCCTGGATTTTTTCGACCTAGTGGGAATTGAAATTTTGGAGATGGTTGAAGAAAACAGAAGGAAAGGTAGGGTTAATGGAGCTTTAAATGCTACCTTTATTACTCTTATTCCTAAGAGAAATAAACCATGTTCGTTTGGAGTCTTTATATCTATAGCTTTAGGTAATCTGGTTTATAAGATCATTTCAAAGGTAATAACCACTAGATTAAAATTCTACTTGTCCTTTGGAATTTCAAAAGAACAATTTGGGTTTCTTGAAGGTAGACAAATAAGAGATGATATAGGTGTAGTACAAGAAGCCTTACATAGCATAAAGGTAAAAAATATCAAAGAAATGGTCTTAAAATTGGACTTGATTAAGGCCTATGACAAAGTGGACTGGGGTTTCCTTAGGCTTGTACTGTTACAGGTGGGATTATGTCTAGAAGAAACTGATTGGATCTTAGGTTGTGTGTCTTCAACAAATTTGGTTGTTCTGATCAATGGCAGGCCCTCTAGTTTCTTCAAGAGCTCTAGGGGATTAAGCCAAGGGTGCCCTTTATCCTCGTTACTTTTTCTGCTTATTGTTGAAGGCTTAAGTAGAGTCATACAGATTCAAGTAAGGGAGAAGAAATTAGAAGGTGTTACTGTGGAAAGAGGGCTAAGAATCACACATCTGATGTTTTTGGATGACATTACTCTTTTTGGAAATGGTAACTTAGTTGAATGGAAAGTCTATCAAGAAGTCCCGAACTTATTTTGTCAAGTGACAGGGATGGCGCTTAGCTCACAAAATTCTATGTTACTTGAAGTTGGATAGAACGTGGAGGAAATTACTTTGTTGAAGGAGTTTATGCCATATGAAATAAAATCAGTCGATGTTGGTTTCAAGTATATATGATGTTATTTAAGACCAAATTGTTATACTAAGGCTAACTGGATATGGCTGGAAAAGAAAATAGAAAAAAGAATAGCAAATTGGAGCCACATATGGTTGCCTTTAGGGGGTAGGTACACACTTATAAAATTTGTTCTTGAAAGAATCCATTTGTATTGGCTATATGTGGCAAAGATCCCAAAGGGTACCTTAAACAATATCAGAAGGAGGGTGTTTAGCTTTATGTGGACTCGAAAAAAATTAAAAGAAGGGATTCACCTACTAAGCTGGAAAAAGATAGCAAAACCAAAAAAGGATGGAGGCTGGGGAATAAAAAATATATATACTTTTGGAAAAGCCCTGGTTGAAAAAAGTCTTTGGAGAAGTATCATGGTTCTGGGTCTTTGGCATGAGGTGATTCTGAAAAAATACTTAAAAAATAAATTTGTTATAGAATGGCTCAGAGAAGGTAAGAAAATTTGGAATGGTATTTCAAATATATGGAGAGCCTTTACTTCTTCATTATCTATTTTAATAGATTGGCTAGTATGGAAACTCGGAAATGGAAAAAGCATTAGGATTGGAGCAGATCCTATGATTGGGTCACAACACTACTATAAGTTATCAGGGAATCTAATCACAACTCTAAAAGAAAAAAGGCATAGTTTTTCTTGCAAATGTTGGGTCAGTGGATTTGGGTAAATCTAACATTACAAGATGGAAAAAGGCTAAGTTTTTGGGGCTGGTTGGAGATCAAAAAGAAGAATGGGATAATTATGTTAAGTGGATTTTAGGGTCGGGATTTGTTTTAAATAATGAAAATGATATTTTATTATGGTGTTGGGATACAAAAAAAGGACAGGTGACTGATAAACAAGCATATGAAGTTCAGATGTCGGAAAAGGAGACTAAAGAAACAAACTTTTGGTATAAGGAGATCTAGACATGGCATGTCCCTTTAAAAATAAAACTTTTTTTTTGGTTAATGCTTGAACAGAGGATTCTCACTTGGGAGAATCTAGTCAGAATAGGCTTCTTGTGGCCTAATAGATGTGTACTTTGTGGGAAAGATAAGGAAACTGTATTACATCTGTTTGTGGAGTGTAACTTTACAAAATATATTTGGAATTTAGTTCTAAAGGAATTAAAGTTAAAAAATTATTGTGTAGGAGGACAGATTGTTGAATGTCTAAAAAACTGGAACAGAAAGGAGGTTATTTGGAAAGAAATTCCTTATTACATCTATTGGGAGGTATGGAAACAAAGGAAATTGGTGATCTTTGAAGATCATCCTCCAAGTTTGGTCAGATTCTGCAGTAGGATTCTTCAGGCTCTAGGTGTTTTAAAGATCCCTTTAGCTACTAAGAGTTGTAGGGTTGTTAGACCTCCCTTACTTGATAATAATATGGTAGTGGGGTTTTTTGATGGGGCCTCTCAAGACAAGGGGTCAACATGTGGTGCAGAAGATGTTTTAAAGTGCCCAGTCTTGGGTAATTATAGACTTAAGATGAATTGTGGAAGAGGAACAAACACAAAGGGGGAAATCCTAGATTTATGGTGCATAAGTTACTTTTTTCTCTATATAAAAAGATTACAAGGCTACAACTGGTAGGTGACTCAAAAGTTGTAATTGATTGGTTTAACAATGTTAATTTTCTATAGTTGGTCTCTCTTCAGCCTTGGATGCAGAGAATTCAAATGCTGAGTGGGATATTTCAAAAAGTAAAATCTCAACATATATGCATGGAGTTCAACAAAGAAGCAGATCAACTATCTAAAGAGGCTCTGGTACTGGAAGAAAATGGTATTTATGTAGCAGGAAATACCGTTGGAAACACAGTTGTCTTTGAAAGACTTCATCTCAGTTAATTTTATTACTCTATGGGGAATGCCTAGACTATATTTTGCTAGAATGTATGTAGATACATTTGGGAAGAGAATATATATTTAAACAGCTGAAAATTTTAGAAGTACATCTGTATCATAAGCTGTAAAGTTTAGAGTCAATTTTGTAATCTAAAGGAGATTTTTTTATCACTTTTTACCAGTTTTGATAACAACACTTTTTTAAAAAGTATTGTAAAATCTCAGAAATCATTCTGAAGAGAGTCCTTTTTTGACAAATCTATTATATTTTACTAATATAAGGTTTTTTTCTACGGAACAACATTTTTTTTAAAAGTATTGTAAAATCTCAGAAAGCATTCTGAAGAGAGTTATTTTTGTAACAGATCTATTATATTTTACTAATATAAGGTTTTTTTCCATTTCTACGGAAAAAACAGGTCTCGTTGCGTCCTTTCCTTGGTCTTATATTTTATTTCATATAAGCCTCCACTTTGACGATTCTAGTTACTTATTATTATTCATAGGAAATCTTACATCACTAACATTGCTTAAATGAATACAAACACACTTTGGGACCATAAGCACCCCATGTTTGACTAAGAACAAATCTTGGGATTATAAGCACCACCATTTTCGCTCTGTGACTTACCATGATAGAGTTTATGCTAATTATTAATTTTTCATACTATATATTATGATATAATTTATGCTAATTATTCATTTTTCATATTATATATTGGGATCATTATATGACAAAGCTTACAAAATTAATAGACTAGTTATTATGTTAGTCATTACAAGTTATCACAATATATAATTATATAATTATAAAGTACTAAGTATAAAAAGATACATTATGAAAATACAGATCAATATAAATTTTACATATCTAAATTCAAACTTAAAAATATAGAAACAAATTTTAAGGAACGTTTAAAAAAATAATGCAAAAGATATGAGTGACTGGAATTCATACTTTAAAAGGATTATGGATCTTCTAATGTTTTAGACAACATTCAAACATTTATATTATAAATAAAATGTTTTTGATTTAGATGGCATTGAGTTTGGAGTTAAGGGTCTATTAAAAGATAAAGTTAAGGACATCAAAGGTTATCAAGTATAAATCTTAAAAAATGGAGGTTGTATTATTATCCCTCACATTTATAGACATTTTAATATGGTAGTGAAAGAGGGTTTCTATAATTCTTGGATTGAAAGCTTCATTGTTCCAATTTTTAAAAGCGATGAAAAAAGTACCCCTCAAAGTATAGGACCATTATGGTTAGTTTTATTTTAGCCAAGTTGCATGGAACTATTTTAGAAAATAAAATGACTTACTTTTAGAGAGCCATTCAAAAAATTGGAATTTATCAATTAATGGAAGGATTAATTAATCTTAAAATTACATGAGAGGAATGTCTAAATAACAAAACTAATCGTCTTTTTTTGTTTGGTTGACATTTGGGAAGCCTTTGATATAGCACCTAGAAACAAATTAAATGGAAAATATTAAATGATCTAAAGGTTTGTTTTGAGCTAAGAGTGAATGGGATAATAGGATAAGGTTGTATCATAAAGTAACTACTAAATTCAAGAGCAACAATGGTTTGCTAGACAAATTAAAGGCATGTTTGGAAGAAGAAGGTTGTATTAGTACTACTTTGGTTGGATTAGTCATCATCCTTCGTCTTTAGTTCATTAATATTTCTCTTTTTGAGAGGGGTCCCTATGATCATGGAAACTGTTGGAAAATTGGTTGTGATTGATGTCAACCTTAAAAGAAGCCCTAAAGAAAATCACATAATCCCCTAAAAGTGATTATGATGTGTCCACTTGAAGAACCTTGAAGGAGCCTTGACATAAGCGTATATAACTCCAAAATGGTTCCCTCATGGTCTAGATTTTAAGCATGGCCCTCATAGGATGATATAACATGTGGTTGTTTCCACATGCCCACTTTGAGTTCTACAAAAATGGAGCCTTGAAGGAGCCTTGCAAAATCCCTAAAACCAAGTGAAGAAGCCCCTAAATTTAAGTGAAGAAACCCCTAAAACCAAGAGAAGAAGACCCTAAAGCCAAGAGAAGAAGCCCCTAAAGTCAATTGAATAATCCCATAAATCCAAGTGAATAATCCCCTAAAGCTAAGAGAAGAAGTTCCTAAAGTAAAGTAAAGAAGACCCTAAGGTTAGCCATCCTTAAGGAAGAGGTGCGAACCAAAATTTATGACCCTTGGTCGCACCCCGTCATGTGGAGAAGAATCATATAAATCAGAGGAGCCTCATTTTTCTTTTGGATCACACCAAATTGACCTATCCAAGGAAGAGGAGTGAATTTCATCCAATAGGAGTGAATTTACAAGGGAAGATGAAGTGAAGAAGGGAGAAATTCCAAGGGAAGATGAAATCTTGTGATGATTTGTTCTAAGGTTTTCTTTGAAGGTCATCTTGGAATTTTCAATATAAATTTTTTTCTATTCAGATAGAAAAAATTGGATATATTTCAATAGATATAGCGAAGAATCATGGGTACGAATTTTAGGTTTTGACTCATTACAAGTTTTTGTTTATAATCAATAGAAATTGAGGTTCTTTAAACTAGGATTTTCTTCTTCCAAACGATTCATCTTTCCATTTTTGAAATAACTTGTTTTCGAGGATGATTCAAGGAGATAAACTTGGAGGAACTGCATATAAGATTTCCAAGAAGATTGGGTACAAATTTTAGATCTTGATTCACTATAGGTACAAAGTTATATTTGTTGGAAGTTAGGGTTTGAGACTAATCCAGAAACTAGTTCCAATCAAGCGTTCGAGATAAAACAGTTATAACTAAAACTTGGTAGCTCCAAATTTAATTCCACTTGTTGCATTAGAAGGAGAAAATATCGTAATATTTTAGGTCCAATTTCCAAAATCATAAATGAAAAATTGATGTCGTGGTGATACTTACAAGTTTGTAGATTTGAGGTACAGTTCTGAGCAGTTTTGTATGCAGATTTAAGAAGTGATTTTGGGATTGTATTTGAAGGTTTATTTGATCCTATATCATCATTTAAAATATTCCAAGGGTATATGTGTCTCCTTCTAGTAGGTGTTGGAAAACTCAGGGAGTGGGTGCTTTCTTCAAGTTAGTTCTTGTAAAACCTTGAAACTACTTAAGAAAGGTTTATGTGGTTTTCTCCAGGTTGGGTTTCCACATAAAAATATTTGTGCAATGTGACATATGAGTTTATGTGATGATGAATGACATTATTAATGGTTAATTTTTATGTAGTGCTTGAAGGTTAACATTGTTTAAATAACTCTATACTGATTCCCCCCCCCCTCTCAATATTCTTGAATATTCTAACAATTGGTATTAGGGTGAGTTCCTTTAGAAACAATCTAACCACTGGAAGGAAAATCATGTATAAGCAAGGATAATTTACTGAAAATGGAACACCATTGTTTGATGGGAAAAAGTATGTTTTTTTTAGCATAAGAATGAGAGCATTTTTGCAGGCATGGGGATTTGATGTTTGACAAGCTATAGTAAATGGATACACTACACCAGCTTCTCCACCAATAGATAATGTTGATTAAAATACTAGTGAATAAAATGTAAAGGATATAAATGTCATTATAAGTGGTCTAACAGGTTCATAATTTCTTAAAGTTATGCATTGTGACTCTTCAAAGGAAATTTGGGACAAGCTCAAGAATGTTTATGAAGGAGATGCTAAAGTAAAAGGGGCTAAGCTTCAAACTTACAGAGGAAAATTTGAACATCTGAGAATGAAGGAAGATGAAGATATTGTAGATTATTTTATCTGAGTTGATGAAATTGTGAATACTATAAGAGGACTGGGAGAAAAGATTGAAAATCCAGTTATTGTGAAAAAGATACTAAGATCTCTCCCAATGATATTTGACCCTAAAATATTATCTTGAGAAGAAATACAAGATCTGTTGATTAATTGGGTTGGTTTTCATTGATGTCAACTCTTGAATAAAGTCTGGTAGCGAATTCCTGTAGCACAAAGGTTTGGGTAATGGACCCAAGTTTGTTTGATGTATAATGGTATGAGTTTTGATATATTTGCAGGTAAGACTATTCTAGATGGATAGTGCATGTCATGCAATTTCCAGTGGTATGTGGAACGTCACATAACTCCTCACAGTTTGATATTTATGGCCTTACGAAGTTGAAGGACCCTCATATGATTGGCTTGAAACCCCAAAAGGTCAAAGAAGTCAAAGTGCTTGAAAAGAAGAAATTATTTAAATAATAAAGTGAAGTGAAAAAGTCAAAGAGGATTATTTAAATAATAAAGTGAAGTTACAAATTCAAAGAGGATTATTTAAATAATAAAGTGAAGTAACAAAATCAAAGAGGATTATTTAAATAATAAAGTGAAGTGACAAAGTCAAGGAGGATTATTTAAATAATAAAGTAAATGGAAAACTTTCTAATTATGGAAAGTTATTATAAGAAGGTTAACCCTAAAATGAGGAAAATGGGTTAAGTGGTCAAGTGGCTATTGGATACATGGACAAGTGGCAAATTGGGAAACGTTGGACATAGGTGCCTATGTGGACAAAGTGGCTATGTGGACAAAGTGGCCTAGAATATGCTTCTAAGGAAACTACTTGGAGAGTATAAATAAGAGGCAATGCTCTCTCATTTCAATTACACTTGAGAATACTGAATATCTACAAGTGACTGAGGTAACCAAAGAATATCTAAGATGAATTTCAGAGTGAAGGTGAAGTAAAGAATGCCGAAATTCAAGGGAGGATAAATTCTACTGATGATGCTTTCTAAGGTATGTTATTTACAGGTCATCTCACCATTTTCGCAATAAATTTATTTCTAGAATGATTTAGACTTTGAAATTCGGAGGCCATTTAGGAAACATGTCCAAGTAGCCGTGGTACAAATTTAAGCTTGTGGGTCCTTGTATTTTTGGAGCTACAGTGGAAAATAGGGTTGTGGCTAGTCCTAAAACTAGTCTAAAACATGTGTTTCGGGTAAAAATGTCATAACTTCTTCATAACAGATCCAAATTCAGTAAGACCAAATGTGTTGGTTATAGTACACTATTTAGTATTCTGTGTAAAATTTTCAGATCCATACAACAAATATTCTGTGTAGGGCATGCTCTACAAGTTCACTCTCTAGAATAAGCCATAATTCAACAAGGTATACCATTTTTGTTATAACTCATTTTTTGAGAGGTTACAAGTAGTGACACCTGGAGGAATTGCATAAAACACATTGAATAGCATGTTTTACTATTTTCATATCTTTATTCATTACAGGTACATAGTTGTGATTATTTCAAGTTAGGGTTGTTGACTAATCCAAAACTAGTCATCTGAGACTAAAGTAAAGTTTGATGAAAATGATAGTCTCTTGTTGTTAAAGTTAAAGAAGTTTTGCAGGTTGAGGTACAGGTTGGTGCATGGTTGATGCACTTGTTTATGGTACAATTTTGATTACAGGTTGTTTGGTACAGGTTGGTGCATGGTTAATGCACTTGTTTATGGTACAGGTTGATTACAGGTTGAGGTACAGGTTGATGCATGGTTGATGCATGGTTCAGGTTATTGGTACAGGTTGTTTGGTACAGGTTTATTGGTATAAGTTTACAGCAGTATATCTCACAGTGATAGTGTGACAGTGGTTCCATCATTCTACTTATACGTCAGGGCAGTTGGATGGGGCAAGGACAGGTGGTTGTAGCCAAAGAACATAGGGGTTTGTAGCCTCCTTCTATTTGTATCTAGAGAATTGGGGAGTTGGAGCTTCCCTCGGGTTGTAGCCTGAGAAACTGGGGGGTTGGAGCCTCCTTACAATTACAGTTGGAAAACAAAGGAAGTTGGTGCTTCTAATGAATGTAATTATTCAAGACATATAAGAAAAAACATTATGTGTTTTTCTCCCTCTTTGGGTTTCCACGTAAAACAACTGTGTACTGTGTATGTGTATGATTGTTCATTTGTTCATTGTTTATTTACTCTACAAATATTGCGTGATAATGCTACATTGATATAACACTTGCATTATATGGTTAAAAAGGATTAGATTTCTATATTACTGATTCACCCCCACTCTCAATTATCCAACAATTGGTATCAGGCCAGGTTCCTTCAAAAATCAGTTTAACCATTGAAAGGTAGATCATGGAGAGAAACAACATGTATAAAAATTGAATACCATAGTTTGATGGACATAAGTATGCATTTTGGAGCATAAGGATGAAAACATATATACAGGCACGGGGATTTAAAATTTGGCAATCAATTTTAGATGGATACACAGCACCAACAGTTCCGCTAAAAAATAACAAACAAGTGAAACTCGGTCAGAATAATTCCAAAGCCACAAATGCACTTGTGAATGGTCTTGGAGAATCAGTATTCACCAAAGTTTCACATTGTAAATCCGCTAATGATATTTGGGACAAACTTCGAAATATTTATGAAGGAGATTCAAAAGTCAAAGCAGCAAAGCTTCAAACTTACAAAGGTCAGTTCGAACAACTAAATATGAAGGAAGATGAGAATATTGCAACTTACTTTTTACGAGTCGATGAAACAGTAAATGCAATCTTGGGATTAGGAGAAGAAATCAAAGAATCTGTAATTGTTCAAAAGCTACTAAGATCTCTTCCTATGAGATTTGACCCTAAGATATCATCACTAGAAGAAAGATCATATCTAACCTCAATAAGCATGGACAAACTACATGGAATATTCACATCATATGAAATGATAACTGAACATGAAAATACAGATATAAAAGAAGCATCCTTCAAAGAATCCAAAAGTTCAAAGAAAAAGGGAAAAGAAAAAGAAAAAGAACATAGAAACAACAATGACGTCTCCAAAGATGATGAAGAAGCAGCCAACTTTGTCAGAAGATTGAACAAGGGAATGTTGACGGGCGAAAATGACCGTCCGTCAACTGGGAGAGTGGAACCGGTCCGGGGTTGTCTAAATAACCCAAGCCGTTTGGAATGGACCACCCTGACGAGTTTAACGGCTCCGTTGGCCGCCCTAAGGTCTCGTATGGAAACC
>ML785855.1:145835-169911 GCA_009831015.1 Picea engelmannii
ATGGCACTAACTGCCACAGATATATCAATATCATCTGCTAGCTCAATCATACGGTTGCAAAATCATTCTGTGAAGAGGCTAAGTGATGGCACATTATCATCCACCTCATACAGATTTTGCAGTGCCATTATAGAGATTTTGCGTACAGCAGCATTCTTCTCATTCAAAGTCCAACCAAAGTATTAAGTATAGATCTTGTAGGAATAGGGATGGATAAGAAAAAATACATGAACCGATAGCTCTGATACATGCAATCCGAATATCTGGATCTATGTCTTGATAACGATGCATAAAAAGCCCTGTAAATATTTTACGCATCATTTCCTCTGCCATAGTTATCTTTTCACCCATTGAGAAAATTTGAAAAATGACCTCTAAAACAAGAGCTATATCTCTGTAATGGCTCACTTTTTGAAGAAACCGCCTAGCTGAAGGTGAAGGGGCTAAAAACAGTTCTGGGTTTTCAACCGTTCGATCTGATTCAACACCGTTTGCCCAGAATCGCTCACGCAAAAAAGTGACTCTGGGGGCAATTACGAGGCAGTCTTCTCTGGCAATAATGAAACCAACCCTAACTCTGAACACCAGGGGGTTTGAATTCGCCCTACAGGAGCTAGAAGATAACACACTGAGAGCTGGGATAAGGGACAAGGGTTTGAACATAGTAGGTTTAGAGGTTTTCCCAAAAATCAACAAAGATAACCTTGGTAAGGAGGTAGGCATTGATGCAAAGTATGCGAGGGGGTTGGAGGTTATCTCTGGCATGCATAATTATCATATCAACTGTACAATTGAGAGTTCTACATAGCTGTTATACCCATCAAAGCATAGTTCAACCATTAAACCATGTGCACTAGCAATGAAATCAAAGGTGAATACCAATCCGTGCCAACACTATGCTATACAAATCAAAACCCCAAAATCATGTATTTGCCAATGCATTAATCAAACGTTTAACCAAGATCGAAATTATAAAAAATTGATATGCCAGGAGCTATGATAAGGATCGACAATAAGGATTACAAAAGATAAATTAGGACCCATGCAATTCAATGAATGAATGTTTAGGCAAATCATACAATGTGAATCCAAAGGCTAAATGTCTTCAATAAAACTGAGTTATATAATCCATTGAAGTATGAAAACTGATCAAAGGACATTGCCGATCATGTAAAGATCAATAAAAAGATAGGCGCAATATGCATAATGACACAAAAGGCATTGGCAGCTGAGAAAATGATCGAAATGTGACCTTGAAAGGAGAAATCTTCATGCTTACACTCGTGAAGGTAGGCGTGCAGAAAGGCGCAAAGAATAAAATCATCGTTCATTTGAAAATTGCGATGAAAAATCAATGTTTGTGCAACGTTGGTGTAGGCAGCTTATGAGACAATGAGAAATGTGAATTGGCTGCCAACAGGGAACCAACAGGAGGCATAGAGGTAAGCTTCCTTTGATTTGTTTTAATTGTGATGGTATTGGTCATTTTTCTAACAAATGTCCTCATAAGAAAAAGAAAAATGATGAATGCTACTCAAATAGAAAACAAACATATAAAGACAAAAGAACCACAAAGAAAGTTTTCAAGAAAAGATTATGCACCAAAGAAGACATATCATTATCAGATGAAGATGAAGTCAATGACAGTGGGAAATAAAGAGTTCTATTCGTGCTAGTAGAAGAATATGATAAAGAAGGCTCTGAAGAAGAATACGAAGAGGCTGAAGAAGAATATGAAGAGGCAAAAGTTGACTACCGAGAAGAATTGTTGTGTTCCATAGAATTTATCAGAAGAGTAAAGAAGAAAAACAAGAAACTACAAGCGGAACTAGATAAGAAAGAAGAAACTCAGGAACTAGAACAAATGATCACAAATTTGAAGGTTCAAATTGAAGAAGATAAAAGAATTGAAGAAGCACTCAAAGAACATCTAGAAGGAAGAGATAGGATAATTGGAAATTTGGAAGCATAAATTGTCATATTAAGAAAGGATCTTCAAAAGAAAAATATGCAGAACAACTCAAAAGTTTTGAATGACATTATCAGCAGTCAAAAACCTTATCATGACAAGTCTGAACTTGGATACAATCAGATAGAAAAGGGATCAATCTCCAAAACAACAGAACAAGAAACATAGCCAAAAAGTTATGCAAAAACAATCAAAGGGGTTAGGAAGGTCTACAAAGAAAATTACAGGGACACTCCTCCACCGAGAAGATTCATATTTCAGAATCAATGACCGATAGAAACATATAGGCCTCATGAAGAAGAAGGATTCATAAGAGTACCTCCTTTCATAAGATCTTCAAATCCAAAGCATCAAACTATTTTTTTTTGTTTATGTTATGCATGTAATAATTTTGGACATAAAGCTATGAATTGCAGATCTAACAACAGGAACATAAACAACTTTGAAAGTCATACACAAAAGGGTTATCCAAGAAGGCCTAGTGAAACACAGAGAAGAATTTACAACAGGTTTGAATCTTTGAGAACTAAAGTGGAATGCTACAAATGTAACAACTTTGGACATATGGCCAAAGATTGCAGAATGATACTCCCTCCTAGAGAACCACAACAGAATAAAGAAAATCATAGACAGGAACCTCAGAAAAGGACATGGATAAGAAAGCATAATCAATATATCAATGAAAAATGCACACTCTGTCTACAAGTTAAGCAGAAGAAATGTGGTTGGTATGTTGGCAGTGGCTGTTGAAAACACATGACAGGTGATAGAGACAGGTTTATTACATTAAGAAGGAAAGAGATGGATTTGTCTCCTTCGGAAATGATGATTCAGCTAAAATCATTGGAGAAGACATAGTCAGAATTGGGAACAAGAATACTAAGGAAGAAAATGTTTTACTAGTAGAAGATATGAAACATAATCTTCTAAGTGTGAGTGAAATGTGTGACCAACGTCATAAAGTTACTTTCAATTCACAAAAGTGCGAGATAAGAAAAGAAGGTTTAGGAAAATTGATTGCAACAATTGCGAGAACTTCAAGCAACATATATGTATTAAGTGAAATTGGAAATGAAAAGTGTTTCCTAGGAAAGGAAGATGAAAGTTGGCTATGGAACAAAATAATGGGTCACATACATTTTGATAACCTTGTCAAATTCAGCAAAAGGGAAGCAGATAGAGAAATGCCCTAAATCATGAAACCAACCAACACTTTATGCAAGCATTGTCAACAAGGAAAGCAAACAAAGACCAGGTTTAAATCAAAATAATATTCAACGACAAGACCACTATAAATTGTGCATACTGATCTAGTTGGACTAACTACAACAAAGGGTTTAAAAGGTGAGAAATACTTTATGTTATTAGTTTATGATTATACAAGAATGACTGCAGTTTGTTTTCTCAGGAAGAAGTCGGAAGATTTTGAAAACTTCAAGGTTTACAAGGAAATGATTGAAAATGAAATGCATTCAAAAATCAAATGCTTGAGATCTGATAATGGAGGAGAGTTCACTTCAAAGGAATTTATGGACTACTGCAGCATGCATGGAATAAAAAAGAAATTCTCTGTTGCTAGGACACCTCAATAGAATGGAGTTGTTAAAAGAAAAAGCATGAAAGTACAAGAAATGGCTCGAACAATGCTAATGGATTCCAAATTGACAGATATATTTTGGACACAGACAGTGCATACAACAATTCACATTCAAAACAGAGTAATGATCAGAAAAAACACTGACAAAACTCCCTACGAGATATGGAAAGGAAGACCAACAAATGTGAATCACTTAAGAGTTTTTGGAAGCAAATGCTACATCAAACGAGAAGATGGAAGAATGGGAAAGTTTGACTCTTGTGTGGACAAATGAGTACTTTTTGGTTACTCAAGTACAAGGAAAGCATACAAGTGTTACAACCTGAGATTGAAAAAAGTTGTGGAAAGCATCAACGTAACAATTGATGAAATGGGTAGACAAGAATTAAAGGAAGAATAAAATGAATCAATGGAACGTCTTTACGAAGAAGAAGAAGAAGAATATGAAAAAGAAGTAGAAGGAGAAGATAAAGAGGATCCGATAGAAGCAGAAGAGAAAGTTCAACAAGTGCCTCCAAAGACACCTAGCAGACAAGTACAAAAGAATCATCCTTCAGATCATATTATCAGAAACAAAGATGCAAGAGTTGAGACTAGAAGAAGAATCCATTCACCAGAACAAACACACCTAACACTCTCATCTATGATTGAACCAACCTGTTTTGAAGAGGCCAACAAGGATGAATTTCGAAATAAGGCCATGGATGAAGAGTTGGATCAAATAGAGAAAAATGACACTTGGGAATTGGTTCCAAGACCAAAGGATAAGAATATGATCGACACAAAGTGGGTATACATGAATAAATTGAATGAAGATGGAAAGGTTACAAGGAACAAAGCTAGATTGGTATGTAAAGGATATGCATAGGTTGAAGGAATCGAATTTAAAGAGACATTTTCCCCAGTTGCCAGAATGGAAGCAATCTGATTGTGTTTAGCTTATGCATGCTCCAAAAATATTAAAGTGTATCAGATGGACACAAAATCATCTTTTCTAAATGGGGAACTTGAAGAAGAAGTCTACATTGAACAACCAGAAGGATTTCAGTTGTCAGAGAATGTAGATTATGTGTGTAAATTAAATAAGGACTTGTATGGTCTAAAACAAGCTCCTAGAGCATGGTACTCTATACTGGATAAATATCTACAGCAGGAAGGCTTCAGAAAAGGAAGTGCAGACAACAACCTCCACATCAAGGTAACTCAAGATAATATTTTATTAATTGAAGTTTATGTTGAGGATATTATTTTTGGAAGTAATAATGACAGGTTAAGCCATAAATTTGCAAAGGACATGCAGAATGAAATTGAAATGTCATTACTTGGAGAACTATCCTTCTTTTTGGGTCTTCATAAATGTCAAAAAAACAAGGAATTTTTATTTCTCAAACGAAGTTTATCAGAGAAATGCTAAATAGGTTTGAAATGGAAGATTGCAAACCAGTTATGACTCCCATGCAAACCAATTGCAAGTTGAGAAAAGATGATGATTCAAAGTCTATAGATCAGAGGCAATACAGGTCAATGATTGGTAGCCTACTATATGTGAGAGCATTTAGACCATATGTAATGCAGGCAGTTGGATAGGTGGAACGATTTCAAGAAGCACCAAAGGAATCACATGTTTCAGCAGTGAAGAGGATTTTCGGATATCTGAAAGGAACAAAAGAGTTTGGATTATGGTATCCAAAAGGAAAGGATCTATCACTTATTGCCTACATAGATGCAGATTGTGTAGGTTGCATTGATGCCCGACAAAGCACCAGTGGAGCAGCGTTCTACTTGGGTGAGTGTTTAGTATCATGGCTAAGCAAGAAACAATCATTAATACCTTTATCTACAGCCGATGCAGAGTATATTGCAACAACATCATGTTGTACACAGGTTCAATGGATGAAACAAACTCTGACAGATATACAGGTTGAGTATGATGAGCCCATTCCAATCTATTGTGATAATACAAGCGCCATTAGTATCTCAAAGAAATCGATGATGCACTCCAAGATGAAGCACATTCCAATCAAGTATCACTTTCTACGAGAATAGGTTGGAGAAAAGAACATAAAATTTGAATATGTGGGCACAAAATAACAATTGGAAGACATCTTTACAAAACCGCTTCCACGGGAAGCCTTTGAGTATCTTTGCCAGAGACTCTGAGTTATTTCTAATCCAAAATGAATTATTTTGAATGATTATCTTATATTTCTTAGATGTACATGAGGAAAAACCATAAAGAGGACATTTCAGGTTGGGAGATCACGAGACAGTTAGGGGGAGAAACCCTAAATGGAAAGATACATTTTCCATTGATGAAAAAGGGGGAGATATATATCAGATGCAGAGGATGGAGGAATGGTTCCAGGGGGGAATTGGTCACATATAAGCAGCCATGGTTCCAGGGGGACCATGAGTGATATGATTTTAGTATTGCATTAGAGTGTTTCCATCAATTCCAAAGGGGGATATTGTTGATAAATTGGGTTGGTTTTCATTGATGTCAACCCTTGAAGAAATTATGGTAGAGAATTCTGGTAGCACAAAGGTTTGGGTAATGGACCCAAGTTTGTTTGATGTATAATGGTATGAGTTTTGATATATTTGCAATTAAGACTATTCTAGATGGATAGCACATGTCATGCCATTTCCGGTGGTATGTGTAACACCACATAACTCCTCATAGTTTGAGAGTTATGGCCTTACAAAGTTGAAGGACCCTCATATGATTGGCTTGAAACCCCAAAAGTTCAAAGAAGTCAAAGTTCTTGCAAAGAAGAAATTATTTAAATAATAAAGTGAAGTGACAAAGTCAAAGAGGATTATTTAAATAATAAAGTGAAGCAGCATAGTCAAAGAGGATTATTGAAATAATAAATTGAAGTGACAAAATAAAAAAGGATTATTTAAATAATAAAGTGAAGTGACAAAGTCAAGGAGGATTATTTAAATAATAAAGTAAATGGAGAACTTTCTAATTATGGAAAGTGGTTATAAGAAGGTTAACCCTAAACTGAGGAAAATGGGTTAAGTGGTCAAGTGGCTATTAGATACATGGAAAAGTGGAAAATTGGGCAAAGTTGGACATAGGTGACTATGTGGACACAGTGGCTATGTGGACAAAGTGGCCTAGAAGATGCTTCTAAGGAAGCTACTTGGAGAGTATAAATAAGAGGCAAGGCTCTCTCATTTCAATCACACTTGATCATATTGAATATCTACAGGTGACTAAGGTAACCAAAGGATATCTAAGCTGAATTTCAGAGGGAAGGTGAAGTAAAGAAGGTTGAAATTCAAGGGAGGATAAATTATTTTGGTGATGCTTTCTAAGGTATGTTATTTACAGGTCATCTCACCATTTTTGCAATAAATTTATTTCTAGAATGATTCAGACCGTGAAATTGGAAGACCCTTAAGGAAACATATCCAAGTAGATTTGGTACGAATTTCAGCTTGTGGGTCATTGTATTTTTGAAGTTACACTCCATAGAAAATAGGGTTTGAGGCTAGCCCTGAAACTAGTCTAAAACAAGTGTTTCGGGTAAACATGCCATAACTTCTTCGTAACCAATCCAAATTTAGTAAGAAAAAATGTGTTGGTTAGAGTACCATCTTTAGTATTCTATGTAAAAGTTTCAGATCCATACAAAAAATATTCTGTGCGGGGCATGCTCTACAATTTATCTCTCTAGAATAATCCAGAATTCAACAAGGTATGCCATTTTTTCTATAACTCCTTTTCTGAGAGGTTCCAAGTAGTGACACCTGCAGGAATTGCACAAAAAACATTGAAGAACATTATGTACTATTTTCATATCTTTATTCATTACAGGTACATAGTTATGATTATTTCAAGTTAGGGTAGTTGAGTAATCCATAACTAGGCATGTGAGACTAAAGTAAAGTTTTATGAAAATGATAGTCTCTTGTTGTTAAAGTTAAGGAAGGTTTGCAAGTTGAGGTACATGTTGGTGCATGGTTGATTCACTTGTTTATGGTACAAGTTGATTACAGGTTGTTTGGTATAGGTTGGTGCATGGTTGATGCACTTGTTTATGATACATGTTGATTACAGGTTGAGGTACAGGTTGATGCATGGTTGATGCATGGTTCAGGTTATTGGTACAATTTGTTTGGTGCAGGTTGATTGGTATAGGTTTAAAGTAGTATATCTCACAGTGATAGTGTGACATTGGTTTCATCATTCTACTTATACGTCAGGACGGTTGTAAGGGGACAGGACAGGT
The DNA here is from genome assembly GCA_009831015.1 of Picea engelmannii. Lineage (NCBI taxonomy): Eukaryota > Viridiplantae > Streptophyta > Pinopsida > Pinales > Pinaceae > Picea > Picea engelmannii. Next base: position 153,646 of record ML785855.1, read on the forward strand.
GGTTGTAGCCACCTTCCGGTTATAGCCGGAGAACATAGGGGGTTGTATCCTCCTCCTGGTTGTACCCAGAGAATTGGGGAGTTGGAGCTTCCCTCAGGTTGTAGCCTGAGAAACTACGGGGTTGGAGCCTCCTTCCAGTTACAGCTGGAAAACAAAGGAAGTTGGTTCTTCCAATGAATGTAATTATTCAAGACATATAAGAAAAATCATTATGTGGTTTTCTCCCACTTTGGGTTTCCACGTAAAGACACTGGTGTACTATGTATGTGTATGATTTTTCATTTGTTCATTATTTATTTACTCTGAAAATATTGGATTATAATGCTACATTGATATAACAATTGCATTATATGGTTAAAAAATATTAAATTTCTCTATTACTGATTCACCTCCCCTCTCAGTAATCCAACAAGATCTGGATACATTGAGCATGGATGAATTACATGGAATACTTACAATATAAGAAATGAGAATAGAATAGTAAAATCCATCTAGAAGGGAATCATATTTGAAAGTCTCCAAGAAGACAAGAAAGAAAAATCCAAGGTCAAAACCTTGCTCCAACAATAGTGATGATTTAGACAATGAAGAAGAAGCCAACTGTGTGAGAAATTTGAAAAGTGAAACCAACAAGTACAAAGATAAGCTTCCTTTCAAATTCTTTAATTGTGGTAAATTTGGCCATTTTTCTTCCAAATTTTCTTATGAAAGGGGTTCAAATAGTGACGAGGAAGAAGATCCTAAGAAAGAAAAGAAATAATAGAAAAGAGACAAGGAAATAAATAAAGGAATATTTTTGAAAAAGAAAATCCTCTATTAAAAAGATGATGGTTTCTCATCCAATGAAGATGATGATAGTGACAATGACTCAAGAAGAGTACTCTTCATGGATTTAGAGACATAAGAGGAAACTACTGAAAATAATCAAGGACACTATGAAGAAGAAGGAGAAGAAAATATTGAGGTATAATTGATCAATTCCTCAAGTGATATAAGAATAGCAAGGATTAAAAACAAGTCTCTCAAAGAAGAATTAAGTAAACTGGAGGAAGGCTTTCAAAACTCTAGAAATTTTTTTGAAGAAGCAAAGTAGACTATCATATATCTAAGGAATCAGTTGGAAGAAGCCAAAGTGAGTGAAGAAACACTCAAGGGAGAACTGGAAGAAAACAAGAAAATAACAGATAATATGGAGTCTGAAATAGTTTCACTAAGAAAGGAACTACAGAAGAAGTACAACCAACTAAATTTTGGGAATCATACCAAAATACTAGATGAAACCATCTTCAATCAAAAAGCATTCTATGAAAAGTCTATACTTGGATACAAAACAAATAATATTAATGAGGGTTCAAGCTCTATGATGACAGGAAATGAAGAAGATCAAATAAGTTATCTAGACACTATCAAGGGTTCCATCAAGAAAGAAGAATGGAAGCCTCTAAAGAAGGACATACAGAAACCAGAAATAAAGAATAATCAAGAAGAAGGTCATGCTTTCAGAGGAACATGGAATAAAAAACCAAAAATGAAGAAGATCCAAGAAGAAGATCATGATTTTATAAGAACAACACCAACTAGAATACCACCCACACCTAGGTACCAAAATATTTTTCTTGGCTTATGTTTGTTGGCGTAGGCCAAATTTGGGAAAGAAATGAGGTAACGCTAGAAAATAGGGAGCGCGCCAGAATTAGAAGAAAAACAACGTCGAAAAAAGAGGAAAATAAGCACCGAGAAAAGCAGTTACAAAGTGAACAAATTGTTGCAGAGCAATTGGAAAGTGGAAAAGTGTCGACTTGGACAACGATTGGATCGTGGACCAGCCGAGATTAAGTTAAGGGGAAAGTGGAAAAACCTAACCCACTTAGGGTTAGGGTTTTTGTAAGGGATTTGTCCCATTTTGTTGTATAAGTACAATGTATTAGGACTATAAAAAGGTGGTCTTTATTTGGTTAGGAGGGTTTTTTCTAAGAGGTTGGTTACATGTTCTCAGTTTTGTTAGGACTATTTTTATCTATGGAGATCGAATGTAATGGAAGAAGAATTGTACAGTGTGCAGCACTAGATTTTGAAAGAATATGAATAAAGAGCCCAAGCGACAAATCTTGGTGGACGTAGACCAGGAGGCAGTGAACGACGATATATATGTGTTATGTGTATGAATGTTTGCATTGATTATAGTTATATTTGAGTTCATGAGCTATATGATAAACATGTTAAACTAATGGGTGGAATAATACTATGCAACACTGAATGAATCTGTGTCATTGGTTATATGTTGTGTCACTGGTAAGAGTTAGTATCAGTATAATATATGGGAATTTGATGTCTAGGAGTTGAGTATATCTAATGCCTCTGAGAGAGATACACATCCCATCCGATGGTTGGAGACATCTAATTCCTACGACCACCCATAGAATCCATCTCGGGTGAGACTGCACAATGCACTTTGTGCGTTGTGTTTCCTTCTGGTATCCAGAAGGGCCAATGGTCGAAGGGTTGTTGGTAATCTTGTAGTTGGAACCCGGGCCAGCCCATAAGAAACCAACAATGGTTTCATTTCCAGTTGGAACACAGAAAATTAGATCGAGAGGGATGTATGATGAAGCATAGTGTGAAGGCTTAAGAAAGGGGATGTTTTTAGGTTGGAACCCCGTGAAAGAGGAGATTGAAATATGGTTAACAATTCAAGAACTAGATTTTTCCCTCAAAATTAATAGAATCCCTAGGTTTAAGCCAAGATAGTACTTGGAGAGATACGTATTCATCTAAATACATGAGACTTTCTTTAGTGATTTTCCCACATTATTTAGGATTGGATAACACGATTGAAAGATTCCCATCTAACAGATATAGTTATATCAATGGAGTGGACAAAAGAGAATATTTTGCAATTGAAGAGGGTGAATAACAAATTCACGTGCACAGTAGATTTCTGGATAGACAACATTGTAGTGGGTATATCACTGAGTTCACAATAGATACATCGAAGTCTTACAGTGTAGAATAATAAGAGTTTCGTAAGGGACCAAGGGGAAGGTACATTGGGTCATTGTACATGTTGATCAAGAGATTATTGCATGATAAAGGAGTTTGACCATGGAATCAGACAACTAAACTATCCTACGTGGATGGGAGAGTTAGGGGAAACATTGAGGAAGTTCTGAGATGGAGGGGGATAGAGGAGATCACAATAAAGAGAAAGATCCCATTATGATGGGTCAAGAGGAGATCCAGGAAATTCTGTAGAAGGAAGGAACGACATGCAGTGGAAGACCCTACCAGTATAAGCTCAATAGAAAGAAAAGAGTAGTAGCCGAGAGGGAAGGTTGGGAGAGTGATGAGGAAGAGGTAGAGGATAGTCATGGTGTGGAGAACCTCGAAGAGATACTCCATGCCACATATGAAAGAAAGACTAGAGGAGCGAGATCTAATGAGGAAGTCGGTAACCCTTTTCATATTTGAATCAATGTACAACCTACAACCCCGTGTACGATTAACACATTAGTAAACATAGAGTTGTTTAGAGAACAAGTGAATGATGTTCATAGGAATATAGGAGGTCATAATAGAGGTGAGGGTACAAGTGGAAGTACAAGCAACAATACAGGTAGTGGTAGAAGTGGAAGTACCAGTAGCAACGCTAGTGTGAGTTCAAGTCCAAACAACAGTACACAAATAGTAGTACCGTGTGGAGCAGGTACATCAAATTCGATAATGGCAGGAGTAGATCCAACGATACGATTACCAGAGTTTTATGGGGATGGATCAGAAGACCTAGAGAAGCACCTATTTGTGTGTGAGTGAATATGCGAAGTGAAAAGAGTCACTGATGAGGCAGAAAAAGTAGTGCAGCTAGCAATAACGTTCAGGAACCACGCGCTAGATTGGTATATTCATGTAGAAGTAAAAAATAGATCAAACATGCATTTATCATTGATTTTCAGAGGCCGAAATTAGAGGATCAATTTATGAATGAGATGATTGAGGTTAGAAAAAAACCAGGAGATTTTGTATGGGACATCGATCAGAAGTTCAAGACATTGAAAGGTAAACTCAAGTACCCCATTTATAACATGCAACACAGATAGTTGTTTATAAATTCTTTGTTACCACATTTCAAATATCCTTTGAGACAACATAAATTTAAAACCCAGGAAGAGGAAATGTAATAAGCGATGTAGTTAGAAGAGATTAGTATAAGAAGACAGATCTAGCTATAGAGGAGTTGAAGGAATACCTGAAGAACTGATGCAGGAGCGTCGTAAGCAAGCCAGCAAGGAAAGCGCAAGAGAAGAGGACAGCTGGATATGCACCAGCACACATTTTGAAAGCATTTTGAATTTGAAAGGATAAGATATTAATGTAATATCTTGAAAGGATGCATTCACATTTATGTTTTGAGTTGTAATACAGATCTTGAGAGGTTTATCTCATCTGTTTGTTAGAGGTATTTATTGTATTAAATGTAAAGTAGTTGTATCTTTTATTTCGATTAGATAGATTAGAGTGTAGGAGGGAAAACTCTACAAATCTCCCTTGTATGTATTGTAAATTATTATTATTCTCATTGTAAAAGAAGAGCGGTAGAGCAAGAGAATAGACAAACATAGATTGTAGAAGAGTGTATAAGCAGATAACTGATGCTATAGAACCCATGTACAGATGCACTTGGATTAATATAAAGAATCTTTGATCCAAATTTCATGGTGTTTATGAATTATGTTTACATCTATTGAATGGTATGTTTACAGTTAATTCCAGTCTCTGTTATGCATTTGTTTCAATGTTGTGTGTATGTATGATTTCATGTTGAATGTATGAAGTCTTTGAGAGGGAGATAATGAGTTTCAATTGTTTCTCGTCCTGGGAATTCCTGCAAGGAGTGCAGTGAAAGTCCAAAAAGAGTGTGTCGACAGGTTCTGAGTTTTACCTCAGAAAAGATCAGAAGAGATACCGTTGTTCTCATACCAGCATAAGTGCGAGTATAACACAGAGTCGTGCAAGGAGTTCTGAGGAAGTTTGAAGTCTTATACTTTTCAAACCCAAGTGAGGGGTTGAAGGATTTCTATTGCAAGGAGTGCACAGAAGAGGAAGAGATCAGATAACTAGAGGTTATCGTAAGTGCCACAAGGAGTGCATGTAAATAACCCTTGGAATTCTTGAGTTTGCAGTAGAATCCAAGCTCAGAAGGGATAGATACTTTGAGGGATTCTAAGAAAATAAGAAGGTTGAAGTCACCTCACAAAGGTTGACCCCAGAAGAATTGACGCCAAGTCCTTTGGCTTGAATGGACAATGGAATTTCTCGGAGGGAGGAATATCGAAATTCCGTGAGCCATTGGATCTAGTAGATCAGTGAGAAGGATAAGGCTGGTAACCTTTCAACACTCACAATCCCAGGAGGAATAGTATCCATTGGATCTAGATTAACGGGAGTCATTGGTCTCTTGAGTTTAGATCTCGGCATTTCGGAAGTTGGGAGTTGGAGCATTGGGCTTGCGGTACACAAACAGTCTCGATATCGCGAAACACGAAGTCGTGACGTGATCGTGGCCATCGATCGAGGAGGAGGCACAGAACCGTCAGATCTAGTCCTGAGGAGAGGTCCCACATTGAGTTTCATGAAAATGGAGTGTTGGATTTGTATCATGCCAATACCCCCAAAATCGTGATTCGTGAAATACCTTTTCGGATAAAGGTTGTGGTCACATTGATTGGTCACGCGTGTAAGAGTTCGCGCCTAGTGCTTGTTTGCACAGGCGTAGCTCCTAAGAAGGAGTTGTGGTTACAAGTGTGAATATTCCAGCTGGGAATCGAAGATCCATTTCGAATCAAGGGGAGATTGAGAAAGAACCTTAGACCAGGAGGTCAAGCAGAACCTGTTGAGGTAGTGGTGTTGTGTCAGGTGGTATCTGAGAACAGATTTTGAATCTCTGTAGTAAAGAGAAGAATAGAATAATGATGCCCAGAAGACATCAAGATATACTAATGCCTGATCCAGCCATGGAAAGTGAAATGAGATAAATTTGTGCTCGATTAGATGCTATGGAGACAACACAGAGACGAGCTACTGATACAGGAGATGTTAGTGAAACCGAAAGTGAAAATGAGGCTAGAGCCGAAGAAGAAGTTGTAGCCAAAGACGCTGCAGAAGAATGTATATTCAGAGATGTTGCAAGAATAAGAGACAGAGAAAAAATGGGCATTCCAATATATGAAGGAAACTTAGATGTTGAGGAGATGCTAGATTGGTTTAGAGCTCTGGATAAATACTTTGATTATGAAGATATTGAAGAAGATAAGAAAGTTAAACATGTTGTCACTAGATTGAAAGGGCATGCAACACTATGGTGGGATGAACTAAAGGCTGACAGGCGCTGCAAAGGAAAGAAAAGAATCAAAATTTGGGATAGGATGGTCACAAAGATGAAAGACAAGTTTATACCCAGAGACTATCAAATTAATATGTTTCGAAGAATGCAGAATTTGAGACAAAAGAGGATGACAGTGAAGGAATACACTAAGGAGTTTTATCGACTGAATATCAGAGCTGGTCATCATGAGAGTGATGATGAAAAGGTCGCCAGATACATGAATGGTCTAAGATATGACATTCAGGATGAGATGAGCATGGTGATGATCAAAAATGTGGAAGATGCTTATCAGATTTCTCTGAAGTTTGAAGAAAAATTGGCCCAAAAGCAAGGTCAAAGGGGCAGAGGTAGAAGTCAGAGCAGAGGCAAGCAATTTCCTAGTATAGGGTGAAGAAGCCCAAGGATGAAGAAAATAAACCTCATAATCATCTTGAAAGAGGAGGAAGCTCACAGAGAGGACAATATGCTGATAAGAACACTTTTCCGCGAACAAGAGGAAGAGGAAGAGGCAGAGGAGGTGAGATAAAGTGTTTTGTTTGTGGAAAGATCGAACAAAAATATTTTGAATGTCCTAATAGAAAAAGATATGGAGGAGGCGAATCACATTTTAAAAGCACATAGGCGAAATGTTGAGGTAGAAGATGCAGAAGGCGGAAGATCCTTAATGATGAGGAAATTTCTCTTGAAGACAGAGAAAGAGGTGAAGAATCTAGTCGAGAGGAACAATTTGTTTAGAACTGCTTGAAAGACCAAGGATAGGGTATGCAAGGTGATAGTGGACAGTGGAAGCACATATAATCTATTATCCACAAAAATGGTGGAGAAGATGGAAATGGAGACAGTTTCACATCCGAGCCCATATAAAGTCTCGTGGTTGCAAAAAGGACATCAGGTAACTATTACTAGACAATGTTTAGTTGAATTTAAGACATGGGGTTATAGAGATGAGATCTTATGTGACGTTATTCCCATGGATGTCTGTCATATTTTGTCGGGAAGACCGTGGCAATATGACAACAATGTTGTTCATGATGGGATAAAGAACACATACACCTTAGAGAATAATGGTAGGACACATATGTTGCTTCCAATCGAAGACAACAAGGTGAAAGTAGAAGAAAGCAACACTATACTTCTCATGAGTGGGAATGAACTTCTGGAGGAAGTCAAGAAATAAGAAGACATTTAGTTTGCTATGGTAAGGAAACCTAGAGTCATTCTAACCAATACCTCAATAGATGATCTACTGGAGGGGAAATGATGGAGAATTTCTCTGATATAGTGGTGGACAATTTACCTTGTTTTTTTCCACCCATTAGGAGCATAAGCCATCACATCGACATTATACCAGGGGAGAGTTTACCAAACAAACAAATGTACAGGTTGACGCCGTAGGAGAATGAAGAGGTCAAGAAGCAAGTCCAGGATTTGATGGACTAGGGGTTGATAAGAGAAAGCTTGATTCCATGCATTGTACCAACAATGTTAAGTCCAAATAAGGATGGTGGATGGAGGATGTGTATAGACTCGAGGGCTATAAACAAAATCATCATTAGGTACATATTTACTTTACCAAGGATGGATGACTTGATGGATTTCTTGAGTGGAGTAAAGTTTTTTTCAAAGATTGATTTGAAAATCGGATATCATCAAATTAGAATGAGGGAAGGTGATGAATGGAAGACAACATTCAAGATGAATGAAGGATTATATGAATGGCTTGTCATGCTGTTTGGTTTGACGAATGAACCAAGTACTTTCACGAGGTTAATGAACAAACTCTTGAAATATTTCATTGGGAAGTTTGTACTTGTGTATCTTGATGATATGCTGGTCTTTAGTAAGTATGAAGAAGAACATCTAAAACACCTAACTATGGTAATGAGGGGGTTGCAGTAAGAGAAGTTGTTGATAAATATGAAGAAGTCATCTTTCATGAAGAAAGAATTCATTTATTTGGGTTTTGTGACCTCTTCGAACGAGTTGAAGATGGATCCAGAAAAGGCAAAAGAAATCAAAGGATGGCCATTGCCAAGAAATACCTTTGAAGTTAGAAGCTTCCATGGACTAGCCAGTTTTTACAGGAAGTTCATCAGAAATTTTAGTGAAATTTCTGCGCCAATGATGGACACAGTCAAGAAAATACATAAATCTTTTCATTGGACAGAGGAAGCAGAGAAAAGTTTTAAGTTGTTGAAGGAGAAGATAACCGAGCAACCAGTTCTGGTTCTGCCAGACTTTGGTAAGACATTTCAAGTGAGATGTGACACAAGTGGGTTTGCGGTTGGAGTAGTCTTAAGCCAAGACAATAGACCGATTGCATACTTCAGTGAGAAGATGAACAATTCCAAGATGAAATATTCCATGTATGATAAAGAGTTTTATGCAGTCATACAGGCGTTGAAGAAATGGAGGCATTACTTGGTTCCAAAAGAATTAGTTTTGTATAGCGACAATCACGCTTTACAATTCATAACCAGACATGACAAACTGAACTAGAAACATGAAAAATGGGTTGAATTTATGCAAAACTTTACTTCTGTTATAAAGCACATTTATGGAACTCCTAACAAGGTTGATGATGCGTTGAGTAGGAAATGTTTGATTTTGCAGGAGTTTCGTGTGAAGACCTTAGGTTTTGATAACCTTAAGGATATGTACATGGATGATTCAGATTTCAAGGACGCTTATGAATCATGTGAGAATCCTGTTCTAAGAGACAAAAACCAATGGATTGAATACTTAATCCAGGATGGATTATTATTCAAAGGAAATCAGTTGTGTATCCTGAAGAGTTCTATGAGAGAGAATCCTCTGAAGTAAAAACATAGTAGAGGATTGGTTGGACATCGGCCATGAAAAAACGTTTGTGCAATTGAACAATATATATTATTGTCCAGGGATGAGGACAGATTTGAGGAAATTTGTTGACAAATGTCGAACTTGCCAGCACACAAAGGGGAAGAGATAGAACATAGGATTATATCAACCATTTCCAGTACCAAAAAGGTCGTGGGACACTGTAAGCATGGATTTTGTGTTAGGACTGCCAAGGACACAGAGAAGTTGTGATTCCATATTCGTGGTAGTCGACAAATTCTAAAAAATGGAACATTTCATTCCATGTCAGAAAACCAATGATGCAATACACCTTGCAAACTTGTTTTTCAGAGAAGTTGTTCGACTTCATGGCTTACCCAAGATTATTGTTTCAGATAGGGATACCAAATTTGTTTGTCATTTCTGGAGGACACTGTGGAAGAAGATGGGGACTAATTTATCTTTTAGCTTAGAATATTACCCTCATATGGATGAACATATTGAGGTAGTAAATCGAAGTTTAGGGGAGTTGTTGAGGAGTTTAGTAGCTGAACATCACAATCAGTGGGATCGGATTCTTCCATAAGCGGAATTTGCATATAACGATTCACCGAATAGGATCACAAGACAAAGCCCATTCTAGATAATGTATGGAATGCAGCCAAGGGGAGTGTCTGGCTTGAGAGACTTAGAGCAGAGTAAGTTTAGAAGTGTTGGAGCGGAAGAATTTGCAGCAAAGATGCAAGAGATCCATAGTAAAATTAGAGAGCGATTAAAGAATTCCAACCAGGAATATAAGTGCAAAGCAGATCAACAGAGGAGAGAACTTCAGTTTGAAGTGGGAGAATTATTCTTAGCGCACCTGAGAAAAGAAAGGTTCCCAAGGGGAACGTATAATAAACTGAAGATGAAAAAGATAGGGTTATGTAAAATCATAAGGAAATTCGAAGCAAATGCTTATGATATAGAGTTTCCAGATGATGTGGGCATATCACCAATATTCAATGTAGAGTATTTGTATCCTTAGAGAATAGATGAATCCAGAGGAGAAGAAGATCATAAGGAAGTTCAATGGGTCAGAAAGATGCCTGTAGCTGAAAATCCACAGATGGAAAAGGTCATTGATCAGAGAGTTAGAAAAAAGACCTGGAGAAACACATATTTTGAGTATTTGGTCAAATGGAAGGGACACCCAATTGAGGATCCAGTTTGGAAAGCGAAGCAGAGATCCAGAAACATGGACAGACGGTGCAAGATCTCATGAATAGGAGCTCATGAACAGGAGTTCATGAATTTTTCAGCCAGAGGAGTATGATGCAGGAGCATTGTAAGCAAGCCAACAAAGAAAGCACAAGAGCGGAGGACAACTGGATATGCACCAATGCATATTTTGAAAGAATTTTGAATTTGAAAGGATAAGACATTAACGTAATATCTTGAAAGGATGTATTTGCATTTATGTTTTGAGTTGTAATACAGATCTTGAGTGGTTTCTCTCATCTGTTTGTTGGAGGCATTTATTGTATTAAATGTAAAGTAGTTGTACCTTTTATTTTGATTAGATATCTTAGAGTGTAGGAGGGAAAACTCTAGAAATCTCCCTCGTATGTCTTGTAAAATATTATTGTTCTCATTGTAAGAGAAGAGCGGTAGAGCAAGAGAATAGACAGACAAAGATTGTAGAAGAGTGTATAAGCAAATAGCCGATGCTATAGAACCCATGTACAAATGCACTTGGATTAATATAAGGAAGATTTGATCCAAATTTCATGGTGTTTATGAATTATGTTTACATCTATTGAATGGTATGTTTACAGTTAATTCCATTCTATGGTATGCATTTGTTTCAATGTTGTGTGTATTTATGATTTCATGTTGAATGTATGAAATCTTTGAGAGGGAGAGAATGAGTTTCAATTGTTTATTTTCTTGATAATTCCTACAAGGAGTGCAGTTAAAGTCCACAAAGAGTGCGTTGACAGGTTCTGAGTTTTACCTTAGAAAATCTCAGGAGAGATATCGTTGTTCTCATACCAGCAAAAGTGCGAGTATATCATAGAGCCGTGCAAGGAGTGCGCAGGCAGGTTGAATTCTTATACTTTTCCAACCCAAGTGAGGGGTTGAAGGATTTCTATTGCAAGGAGTGCATAGAAGAGGAAGACGTCAGATAACCAGAGGTTATCATGACTGCCACAAGGAGTGCATGCAAATAAAACTTGGAATTATTGAGGTTGCAGTAGAAGCCAAGCTCAAAAGGGATAGAGACTTCGAGGGATTCGAATAAAAGAAGAAGGTTGAAGTCACCTCGTAGAGGTTGACCCCAGAAGCATTAACGCCAATTCCTTTGGCTTGGAGCCATTGAAAATCTGAATGGATGGTGGAATTTCTCGGAGGGAGGAATACCGAAATTCCATGAGCCATTGGATCTAGTATATCAGTGGGAAAGATAAGGTTGATAACCTTTCAGTGCTCACAAGCCCAGGAGGAATAATATTCGTTTGATCTGGATCAACGGGAGTAGTTGGTCTCTTGAGTTCAGATCTTGGCATTTCGGAAGTCGGGAGTTGGAGCGTTGGGCTTGCGTTACACAAATAGTCCCAATGTCTTGAAACGTGAAGTCATGACATGATCATGGCCATCGATCGAGGAGGAGGCACAGGACCGTCAGATCTAGTCCTGTGGAGAGGTCCCACATCGGGTTTCGGGGTTTCTTGGATGTTGAGTGTTGGATTTGTATCACACCAATACCCCCGAAATCGCGATTCGTGAAATACCTTTTCGGATAAAGGTTGTGGTCACATTGGTTGGTCACATGGGTAAGAGTTCACGCCTATGCTTGTTTGCACATGCGTAGATCCTAAGAAGGATATGTGGTTACAAGTGTAAAGATTCCAACTGGGAATTGAAGAGCCATTTCGGCTCAAAGGGAGATTAAGAACGATCCTTATATCGGGAGGTCAAGTAGAACCTACTGAGGTAGGGGTGCTATGTCAAGAACTTGACAGTTCAATTAAATCAGAATAAAAGTAGGGACAAAAGAGAAGCAATGTGGCTCACCCTATGCATATCAAAGAGACGTCACAAGAATGAGTGTCTGATGTTTTCGCAATACCTAGGATTAGGGATACCAAATCCATTACCTACAGGAGGGCCTTGGTGTGAAATATGAAAGACACATGGGCATCATCCTTATCACTGCCCTATGATGTAGATGTACAAGAAAAAATTGAAGAGTACTTTATGTAACTTTTGTAAATTAGTGGGACATGAAGAAAAAAATTGTAGAACTCTAGAGTTAATGAAGGAAATAACCTCATATGCATACAATATGCAGCCTGAGTTGATGGTAGGACATACTGCACCATAGTTTGGAAATGAAAAAAAAATTCAAGTACTTCCACAGTTTCAGCAAACCCCGCAGTATAATCAGGAACCACAATATCATCAACAAAACATGGATCCACACAGAAACATAGGAGGATTCATAGGTAGAGGAAGAGGAGTAATGGGTAGAGGAAGAGGGTCTATTATCTTCCATAATTGTCAACATCAAGGACACTATGCCAAATATTGTCCTCAACCAGTAGCAACATGTATGTACTGTTGCGTAGTAGATCATGTGACAAAAGAGTGCCCGAAGTTAGTGACGAATATCCAGGAGAAGAGGAATCTAAATAACCAGAATGTTCAGTGGATTGCTGCAGAAATAAGGGACCCTAGAAGGAACATTAATATAGTGACCAGAGGAGGACTGAAGACAGGAGAAGATGCACAGGATCAGAAGAAGGAATCTCAGTGTTGGATTCAGAAGAACACTCAGCCACAACAACAGTTTGATGCAAAGAAGGAGAAGGAAACTTTCAAGGAAGAAAAGAAGGAGTTCCTAAAGGAGAATGAAGCCTCCACATCAAACACTGCGATGAGGTATGATACTCCTATTTTTGATATGCCTCAGTCTTTGGAGCATACTTACAAAGGAGAGAAAACAGATAAAGTAAGTAACTTAAAGAATTTCTTGGAATCTTTCTTTAAATTACTTAATGATAAGAATGCCATGGATTTTTTTTAAAGTATGATTGAGAAATATAGCATAGAAGAAGGGTTAGGAACGAAAAAAAATAATATTAATCAGGTCCATAAAAAGAAAATAACTAGTAGAGAGTTCAGATTGAGTGCAAATATAGGAGACTTTAACATGGGAAATGTTAGAATCGAATACTGGAGTATTAATTAGTACTCAGTTGGAGTATTAATTTCGACATGTTAGAATCGAATACTGGAGTAGAAACCTGACAGCAACGATTGCATGAATTCTCTACTAGGTGGTGCATCAGAGTTACATGCGCAGTAAGATGGGTTGGGACAAAAGTAAGACAATTTCCCACATTTATTGAAGAGGATAATTTAGATAACTTCCGGAAAGAGTTTGAATAGCAGGTTTTGGATAGTCATAGATTATTAGTGTTGGATATAGCACTAAGAGACACACCTGGATGATTGTGGCGGGCACATAAGAAGGTAATTCAATATTGGTATCAATGTAAGCGACTGATGCGCATAAGATTTCGTAGGAGTCAGCTAGATAGACCCTTACAAAAGTATGATGGAAGAGGAAACCCAAGGCATCACATAAATAATTGTTTCACTAACTGGAGATTGATACCTCCATGGGAATGGATGCATTACTTTATTCATACATTAGAAGGGATACCTAGTAATTGGTACAAGGAGCAGGAACTGCGCAGAGAAACTGTGAGTTAGGGCACAGTGCAGCAGAAATGTATTAGGACCTTTCATTTGAAAGTGAGAGTCCATGGGTGGATCTGGAATTACAGAGGATCAAAGGGAAGATATTTGAAGAGTATGGGTTAGATACAGTGACATTAGACAGACATTTCATAAAAGAAACATTTGAACAATTAGTTTACTATTATCAGGTCACAGAGGATGAAGAACTAGAAGACAACCCATGTGACATAAAGATAGTAGAAGGGGAAGGATAAAGAGGATTGGAAGGACCCCTGTTAAAATAAGAAGAGTTCACTTCACCTATGAAGATTAAAAAGGTCAATATTGGTACTGAAGAGAATCCCAAGATAGCCAGCATTGGATATTATTGGGACAGTGAAACAATGGAAAATATAACTCAATTATTGCGCGGGTATAGTGAGTTATTCCCAGCCACATTTTTAGAGATGAAAGGGATAGCATGATTACTTGGATAAATGAAGATACTCCTCAGACTAGAGGCAATACCAGTTAGATAGAGACCATACAGATTAAACCCCATCTATAAGTAGAAGGTTAAGGAAGAACTTGACCGAATGCTAGAATCAAGAATCATAGAGCCTGTGGAAGAATCAAAATGGATTAGTCCAATGGTGGTCTAGGAAAATAATATTGGAGGGATTATGATATGTGTGGACCTAAGGAAATTAAATGATGCATTCCTACATGATCCTTTTCCTACTCCATTTACAGATGAGGTTTTAGAGAATGTGGGAGGACAAGAAGTATACTCCTTCACAGATGGATTTTCAGGTTACCATCAGATCAGAATTTCCCCAGAGGACAGGTACAAAACTACATTTGCAATAGAGTGGGGGTCATATCAGTACAGAATAATTCCATTTTTTTAAAGAATGCACCATCAATATTTTCTAGAGTAGTAGTAGTTGCATTCAAGGATTTTATACATAATGTTTTAGAGTTTTATCTGTATGATTGGATAGTATTCATTTTATTGAAGGACCATGTAGAAATTATGAGGTTAATGTTAGAAAGATGTAGGCAATGTCATATTTCCTTGAAAATTAAGAAATGTATATCCAACACAGTGTTTGGCATCCTACTTGGGCACATTGTATGCAACCATGGCTTGATACCATTCTTCTAGGATAACTCAATCCGTAAAGCATCTTTCCGTGAGGGCTTTCACCATAAGGGGACCACTTTGGAGTTCATCCATTTGTACACCTTATCAATCATGATAAGACAATAATGAGAGCATGGGTCCTCTAACCATTCTTCTAGGATAATTTTTTTTATATAATGATTCAGATCCTGAAATTGCTATGCAAGTGAGACAACATATCCAAGTATCTGTGGTTCAAAATTCAGCTTGTGGGTCGTTGTATTTTTGGAGTTACACTCTGTGGAAAATAGGGTTTGTGGCCAGTCCTGAAACTAGTCAAAATCAGGTGTTTCGGGTAAAAACGTCATAACTTCTTCATAACAGATCCAAATTCAGTGAGACCAAATTTTTCGGTTAGGGTAAAGGCGGTAGTATGCTGTGTAACAGTTTCAGATCATTTCATCAAACATTTTGTGCGGGGCACTCTCTACAAGGACGCTCTCTAGAATAAGCCAGAATTCAGCAAGGTATGCCATTTTTGCTATAACTCATTTTCTGAGAGGTTCCAAGTAGTGCCACTTGGAGGAATTGCATAAAACACATTGAATAACATTGTGTATCAGTTTCATATCTTTATACATTACAGGTTCAAAGTTATGTTTACTTCAAGTTAGGGTTGTTGACTAATCCAAAACTAGGCATGTGAGACTAAAGAAAAGTTTGATGTAAATGCTAGTCTCTTGCTATTAAAGTTAAGGAAGGTTTGCAGGAATGTGATCAGATACACTAGGTCTATTTCAGAGCTACAAATCAGATTTTGATGATGAAAATGATGAGGGATTTTGGTTGAGGTACATGTTGAGTACATGGTTGAGACTAGTAGTTGATGAGTTGGCACATACATGAGGTGTATAGTTGATGATTTTGGTACATATTGATGATTCATTATTGATGAGTGGTTGACACATGATTGGAATATACTTGGTACATGGTTGGATGCACTCGTTTATAGTACAGGTTGATTACAAGTTGTTTGACACAGGTTGGTGCATGGTTGATGCTCTTGTTTATGGTACAGATTGATATCTGTTGAGGATTGTTGCCTCATCTCAGTTGGTGCTTAGAATGAAAGCTGAGTATTGCATATAGAGATGGTGCTCTTGTAGAGTTGTACTCTATTCAGTTGTTGCTGATAAACCCCAAGGATTGTAGT
>ML785855.1:179978-208754 GCA_009831015.1 Picea engelmannii
AATAGTTAATTCACTGAACTCGCACTAATACAACTAAGCTTAACTCACTTAACTACACTTACAATTCTGTTACAATTCCAATTCACTCAGTTATGAATGAGATAATAGATTAATATTTATTGTCTAATTTAATTAAGGGAAAAATAAATTAGACACATGTTTCTTGTTGACTTTTCAACATGAATAGCCAGGATAAACAATTACCTAGACCTCCGATGGATGGTCCCTTCAGGTGTCGCCCAAAGAGTATAGAGTCTACCTCAAGTACCATGATACACCCCTCACAGTTACCTGGGTGTCAACCTATATAATGGAAACTAGGCCACAAAATTGTAATCAACAACCATAGGGTACAGTCGACATCTAGGTGAGTGTATGGGTAGGGTAAATAAGCCTGAAGATCCTCCTAAGGCATGAAACACAACAGGGCCATAATCACTCTTAGAGTACCTTGGACAGATCCAAGTGTCTCAGAGGTCTGACACAATTCAGGTCAATAACACTACATGATTCACCCCCAATACACACTCTCCCAAATGCTTATTTGGGATCAGGAGTGGATATCTTCGTCACCGTCATCCACACGGCCTCGTGTTTGACTCCTGTGTTAGAGGAGCTTCCCGAATTGAGTAATTACAAGATGGATTTTTCACACCCTAGCACATACACCTAAGTTAAGTTTTGGTTGTCCTTGGAAATTTTACCTCTCCACACCTAATTCAAGGCCCTAGCCTAAGCTATTGGTGAACCCTAGAAAAAGTGTCACTAATATCTTTTAGATTAGCGTGTTTGTTTTAGGGGATTTTCTTACTCAAGGAGCAGAAGTGCAACTTATGTTGTTTTAGACTCTGGTGAAAAAGAAACTAATTAGAACACTGGTAAAGAATACTTTACACTAATTCTACAAATGAAAAAGAGATTCAAGAAAAAATCATGAACAATCTTTCAAACCTAAAATTGCAAAGTTTTCTTCTTTCTATGCAAAATGCACAATGCAACTTTCGAGTGAAATAAAAGAGAAAATGAAAGGATTTTCTTTATTATTTTTCTTTTGAAATGCTTTCAAGATGAGAAGAAAAAAACAATCCTATGCTAATTTCTTTTTCTTTTTGAAATAACAATGCAAAGCAAATGCAAAGAAAGAAAGGCCCCCGGGGGAGCAACTCAATTGGCAAGTGCCGTGAAAATGAAGTTCCAAAGAGGTATCGAGTTCAACTCCCCCCAACTAATCTAGTGTGTAACGTGTGGGGCCGGTATCCACACCAGGAGGTTATAGTGTTAGCAGTTGGATAACACGACCACGTGTAATGCGAGTACGTGCCCAACTAGTTGATTCCGCAAGCCATAAAAAAAATGCAAAGAAAGAAAGAGACCTAAAAAAATAGTTTAGTTTTTTTTTTCTTCCAATCAAAGAAAAACTAACAAAAGATGTTAAAAGAAACTGCAGAATACATGATTCATGCCCCCCCCGGGCCATGAATAATCCTACAAGCTAAAAATAAGCCAAAAATGCTTGGACACAAAAAGAGACAAGAGGATTATTTTTTTTATTTCATAAACAATCCGAGTCTACAAACTATCTCAACCCCAAACAACAAAAGATTTTGGAACTCAGGAAGACTTGGGAACCACATGTTTCCTGTAAGAAAAGGAAAATATTTAAAAAAAAAAATATCCAAAACAAAAGAGACGTGTGTTGTGCACGACCAGCCTGCGTATGTAAGCGGGTTGTATATAATGCATACCACGTATGTAAGTGTGTTGTATAGATAACAGGGAATGTACACCCCTATAGATTTAAAAAAAAAAAAAAAAAATTGGACAGACAAATTGGGGAAGGGAAGTTGGTAGGCACCTGGAAGGTGACCAGAGACCCAACCTAACACAAAACACTCAAAAAACTCAGAAAGAAACTGAAAATCAAATCTAACCAAGATCTCCCACTAAGTTCCTAGAGAGACTCCCAAGTGGAGTCGCCAATTCTTCTACGGGGAAAATCCCCCTATACTAGGTCTAGGTACAAGCAGAGCATTGACTTCCCTTAAAGATAGTTCTACCCTTAAGCTACCCCAAAACTATCTAAACTGAATGACAAGAGAGAGGAAAGAGGGTCAATGGGTGCACCTTTAGTCCTTGTGGTTGGCGTATACCTCTTCTGATTGTTTTCGCCTCCTAGATTGTTGGTCTCCTCCCAAAGATTACCTGCAAAAGCTTAGGAAAAACAACGCTGCAACACATGCAATCTCTACTTATCACTTTCAAGGTTTAGATATAGACATAAATGCATAAATCCATAGAATCACATAGACATAATATTTTGGGACAAGAATGAACTATTTTATTCAATATCAAGATCAAAAGGATTAAAACCTTGGTCAGCAATCACTCCATGAGCCAGGTCTAGGATCCTCTATCGTGGCTCAAAGAGAATCAATCCCACGCTAGCTTCTCACAACCAACTTATCACTTGGGAAAGGAGAAAGGGCTATATAAGGAGAAAGTGTTGGAGGGGAAGGATGAGACCAAAACTTAGAATAGGATGCAAAACTTGGGCTAAGAAGGGGAAGGGATTTTGGCAGAGTTTTCTTATTCGCTTGCTTATCTTTCTAAATGACACCCCAAGACCTCTTTTTATATGAGAAAAAGATGGTTGTTCGGTTTGGGGATAGGATACAAAGTGTAAAATGGTTAGGAAACCCTTTATAGCCCATAAACTCTGGAAAATTCCTTGCAACTATATATTTTTTGCAACTTTTAGAGTTAAACGTAGGCTAACTAGCATACAAATCACGTATGTACGTGGGCTAAATAGCACACAACATGCATTTGTATGCGGGATACTAGTGTAGCAGGACGTGTACACTATCCAAAAAGTGGTTTTTTAAGAGGAAGCCTAAGTAGTATTTTGGGAAAGTATGTAAGTGGAAAGGCCAATGTCTTGTATGCATAAGTAAGGCATTTTTGGACTATAACATATGCCCCATAATGTGAGTTCAAAAGAGAAACTGATAGCCAAAATACATTACAATATCTTTACACAGTGGGAAGGCACATAGTCAAGTGAGCCTAAGACAAGTGTTCATGAGCGTGCCATCTACAAAAATAATAATAATCTCTCCAAGGCGGGCATACCCATGCTCGAGATAAGCTAAGCATGGCTGCCAATCAAGTACACTGCAGATCCATGTCACATACGACTACTAGAAAAAATATAAATGTCCATATAAAGTGGAGTTTCGAACAATACACAACGGATCTACATATCAAAATCATTTGAGGATATAAAAGTACAATATAATATGCATTTGCAAAAAGAATCGGTGTATGTGGCTGGAGATGACGACTTCATTTCTCGAGCAACAACTTAAAGATCGTCAAAATATCAGGTAGGAGTACAATAGGATTTTAATACTCACTACCCTGAGGTCTTCAACATTCCATCGGTGAAAGACTATAGAATCTCGATCACCAGGAAAAAACCTTCATTGATTTTCAATCCGAACTTGACTGGACTTTCGAGATGACCGACTCTTAAAATTCAAGAGACAAACTGCAAGATGGACGAATCGGGTTGGATAAAACTTCCCTTGGACAAAAGCATGACAAAATGATGAGACTCGGCCAACGTAATATTGACATAATTATGTGATACATGAGGCACCACAAACGCTCCACATGTTTGGAAGAGTAACCAATCGGAGGAGGACATAGCTCCATGTAAGGAGAACAACTTCCTAAGGCAATACTAGATCCCAATTCTTGTCGAACAAATGGAAGGATGTGATTTGTCCAAGGGAGTCTATCTTGTTGCCAAAAAAAAGAATGTATATCTCGTCCCCTCTTTTTGGAATATTTAATTTTTTTGTCTTTTTCAAAATTTTAACGAGCTTGAAAAAGAATAAAATAATTCTACGTTACAAGGGAAGAACGAGTGTCACGAGAAAGAAAACTAGTTCCGAGCGCATGGAACATACTGATGCTCATTGCAAGGAGACATGTGCAGGATAAGGAAACTCAGGAAATATCCTCCAAGGGTTAAGGTGTTAGATGGCAAGGGCAAAGAGTGCTACAAGGATTTCATATAAGGAATGATTTTGAAGGTTCAGTTAATAGCAACATGAATCTAGCATTAGGTCAAATATGCAAGGATGAGACATGCGATGCGATTAAGTATGACACACAAAGACTCCTTTTATGTGAAGTTTTACGATCCCAAAGAAGGTAAGATCGGTGGTTTTTCACATTTAGAGAGTCTGAAAAACACTAAAAGAAGACTCCAGAGTGTTCCTTTCTCGTGATTTGTCCAGTCGATTTGAAAAAGGGTTAAATGTATACTGAAAGGATGTTCCTTCAATACCATTTTAACGAGTGTGATTTAGACAATAACGCTCGGATATCTTTTCAATTTTAAGGATTCTGAAAAGAGCTTAACTATGGACTCACAACCTTTTTCTAAATTTAGTCTCGTTAGCCCGAAAAATTATAAAAGATAACTTGGGAGAACTCTTTCGGTGAGACATGTCTTCTGAGATGTACTTTTTTCCTGGATAATCTATTTGCTGGAAAAAGGGTTAAACTTATGCAAATAGATATTCCTTCAGGACCAATTAACGAGTGTGAAAGGAACAAGGTCACTCGACGATATTTTAATATATAGGAAGTCTAAAAAGATCTTAACTATGGACTTTGAGGGGGTTCCTTTTTCGTATATTATCTCCAAGGCCTGAAAAAGAGATAAACAAAAACCAAGGAGAATGGTCCTTTCTCGAAAATTTAGTCCCTTAGGCCCATAAAAAGGTTAAACTTATGCCTGAGAATACTTTCCTAGCGAACTGAATCTCCTAGGGCATACCTTTATTCGTAAATTAACCATCCAGAACAAAAAAGGGGTAAACTACCCCCAGACAGATGTGCCTTCAAATTTGATTTTGATGAGCATTAACGACAACAAGATCGCTCGGAAATGTTTTCAAATTTAGAGAGTCTGAAAAGGGATTAAAGAAGACTCCAGGGGGGATTCTTTTCTTAAGTAATCTAGATGAGACTGAAAAGAATAAATAATCTCTCGTTAGATGTTTCTTTCAAAGTTTAAGAGAGCCGGAAAGACAACAAACCATGCTCATAGGGATTCCCTACGGTAGAGGGAAGAAAAAAAGATGAAGAAGAAAGATGAGGCTTCAACACAAAGTCATGGTGGGTGTTGGAATGTATTATTTTATTTTTATATTCTTGGTTCACAGGTTGGAGCCGCCCTTCTTTCTAAATAAGTAAGAGGTTATAATTAATCCCAAAAAGCTGGATTTTAGGATCTCATGTATTTCACAATGTACCTACCAAGCCCCTGTATCCCGACACGCAAAGTAGCGATAGGGTTTAGTTCTGACCACCGTTATCGAGACTCTAAGTAAAGATTGTTTGATTTCATCACCTCATGCTCTCGCATTTTGGGAGTTACTCGTTGAACACTTTCCGAACCTCCGAGATGCGAAGTTGCAAAATCTTTTCAAGTCACTCAGGTAAATATCAAGAGTAATCTTTTAAACCGTAAATAGTCTCTATCGTGATTTCATGACTCGACGATTCTTGCCTTAAAATGCAACACCTTTGTAACTCTGATCCCCGAAGTCGTGATATTCATTAATTAAGATGGGTTAATTAAAATCTTAAGTTAAATAAAAAATTATAAATAATTTCACACCATCGTGACTTCGGGCTTTTGGGTCTCAAAGGCTAGAAGCAAAATCATCCGATACGATGAGCACCGAAAAGGGGAGAAAGGACTATAAGAATGAAGTTAAAGGATCCAAGCTGGATTAATTAATGCCTTGAGTATATTTTAACTGTACGATCTGCGGATGAAGCTTTTAACATTTCTGCTCTTTTCCCAAGTTACGAGTCGTCAAATATTTATGGAATTTATTTGAATTTCATTGAAGTGATTGACAGTAAGATACCACTTACTTGCTAAAATATTTTCATTAAACCATTTAACCATTTTGTCGACAAGGACTAGCACAAACTTAAGTGTTTAAGTAGAGGGTTTTCTTTCATTATCTCAACTTTCCTTTCTATTGTGCACATAGCTATTTCACCAGGATAACTTCTGTCTGTGTTTTCAATCTTTTGCGACAGGGGATCTAATTGCAAGGTCATACACCATGGATCCACAAAAATCGCTCAAGGAAGTCGTCGACAGCTCATGCCAAGGTTCAGATATTGTTTCTGATACTTCGCCTCAAAGTATCAATACTATTAAAACATGGACTCATATTTCCAATGTTTTGCAGCCCAAGGTGATAAATTGCTCGGATGATTCCTGCGATGAGGAGAACGATGACATGTCCACCAAATACAAAATCGTTTCTCAAGAGGAGATGCACAAAATAACAACAAGGCCATGACTTCTCCCCTATTATGATATGGTTAGATGGGCACTGGACCATGTAGACCTCGTGACCAGAACGATTTTCAATGAACAGAGGGAAGCAGTCGGGTCTTTCAGACCAGAGCACCTATAGGAAATGTATAAATTGTCACCCACTCCAAATCGTATTTACAATACCGAATTCCTAGAGGAGTTCAAAAAGAAAGAATGCGAGCAGTTCGGGAAAAATTTATCTGATTTGATCAGAGACTGGGTTTCACACCTCGTGAAATTCAGGGCTGATACTAATGAAATTTATTCAATCTCCTCTTTAGAGCCATAGTTCAAGTATGTAACGATGATGGCCTATAGACTGTACACGAAGGAGGAAACAACTCACTTTTTCCTCCCATGGGTTCCGCTCATTTATACAGTCGCTAAAGGGTTTTCTTTCGACTGGGCCAAACTGATGTCAGACAGTCTCACCATTCGAATTACTGAATATCGAGCACAAAAAGCCAGCGGGAAAATATCTTCATTCTTTATGTCTGCCTACATCATGGACGCTAGTTTCTTCATGACACCTTTCCCATTGATGAGCTAGAGCTGGACTCCGTCTGATGCTGAGCCTATCCATGTCTACCACTCGAATCTTTTGGAGGATAAGGTCAAAGATATCATCTATGAGAATTTTAACTGGGTAATGGTACCGATGCATGTTGCTATCTTTGACCATCCGCCTCCCCACATTTCAGATAACATCATGGGCAACCTGATTATTGTAGAAGGTTGATATATAGAAGAAGAGTATTCATACATAAGGGTTTTCAGCACCTTCATTCCCCCCGATGTTTTGTCGTTATTTATGCTAGATAAGTTGATATGCCGCGAGATCGCCAGGAAAATTGTGCTTGGTGGAATAAGCAAGGAGCTCAAAGGACTATTGAAGAAGGTATGGCCACCCTTCCCCATTCACATTGGGTCGTACTCTTTATTAGATTTTGTCCATGCCAAAGCTGAGGCCACGACCTTGGAGGAAATGAAGTTGGTGAACATTGAGTTCAAAAAGAAGGACTCAAATAAGGTTGTGAGTAATCACTTGGAAAATTGTGGCCTGAAGAGATACGGACATGAGGATTCACCCCATGGTGAAATCTTCCGAGGTGTGAGGTCCTACTCTAAAGTCTTGAGCCAGATTCAGGCCTTATGACCCGGAGATATGGCCGATTTCCTCAAATTCAAGGAGAATCGGAAGAGTTGCCTCCCCCTAATGTTACAGGGAAAAACCCTAAAGCTTCCAGACATACAGTAGACAGAAGCTAAAGGCTCAAAGAACTCAAGTCCTGGCTAGGAGAAAAATAAAGAAGAGACAGAAAAAAAAGATACCTTGGAACAGGGCACCGAAATCCTCGATCGAGGAGAGAAAAACCCAGAGGCAGTTGCTCCAGGCAAGCACGTACTAATTCAAGCTGAGATACCCTCGCAAAAGGTAGGTGACACCTCACCAATCACATCAAAAGAGCCGGTCACAGACACTACCCCTAAACAATCATCCAAGGAAATCGACAATCCGATTGCTGTTATCACACCCTTACAACTCACAAAGGGGAATCTTGATGCGGGATGGATTTCCAATGAAGAACTGACGCCCATTTCTGTAGAGGAGCTGCCTCCTAATGAATTTTTCTTTGATAAAAAAAGGAAGGACGTGGTGAGACAAGAATTATATCAAAGAGAGGGCGTAGTGGCTAAAAAATTTAAAATCATGACAGATGGAAAGGCCATAGGGGAGGAAGAATTCACTGACAAGATAGCAGGAACATTGGGGGCTTATTCTACAACTAACCAATACTCTGTCAGAACCTTGAAGGCACAGTTGAAATGAAAGAACTTCTTAATCAGTAAGTTGGAAGCTAGGGTGGCTACGGTGGAAGAAAATGCTAGGGATGAGGTGAGAAAAAGCCTCGAGCAAGCCAGAATAGTCGATCTGCAGGAGATCAAGAAACTTAGATCCAAATTTGAGCAGGTGCGTCAGGCGGCGCAAATAATCCAAATGCAGGTTAGCCAGTAGGAGAAGCAAATAATACAATTACAGTCGAAGTTGGATGTTGTCGAGAATCAGGTTTTAGACATAAAAATATTGAAATCCCAAGCTACTGAAATCCAACAGAAGGTATTAACAGCTCAACAAGACTTTATTATAAAAGTGGGAACCATTCAAAACCACTTTCAAATGATAGATCAAGTGTTAGAAAATATTTATTTGAGATAAAGAGAATCTCGGGCGGCTCGAGTTGCTTTCTAGGATGCTATTATAGCCACGTCGAAGGTAGAGATGGTCAGCAGCTCCAAATTATCCATCATAGAACAAACTAGAAGGAATATCTTACTGAAGGTTTGGGAGCAGAATATATCTGAAAGCAAGGTTAGAGCTCAAGAGGTGAGGAACTCTTGTGAAGAAACGTTCACCTTGATAAATAAAATTTTGTTATACCTTGATAAGGAAGGTAGTGCTGGGACGCTGGGAAAAATCAATATATCTAAACACCTGTTGGACATCAAAGAAAATATGGAAAAGGAACAAGCTGAGATATCCCAGATAAGCCAGGTTGATATGGTCCAAGTGGACAAATGGCTAGTACAACCAAGTTTACAATTATGGTCTATCATCACGGAAGACCGACAAGTGGGGAAAATATTGTCACAGTTGGCAAATATTTGTTACACCTTTGAGGCAAGCAACCAGGCAGAGCCTTCTAGGTTGATAGCCCAGTTTGTTGAAAGGTGTGTCAATTGCATTGAGCAGGCGAAGGGGCGGGCTTCTAGTGCTAAATAATGACAGACGTCAACCCGTTCTATTTGTGGAGCCAGAAGAGAAAAAAAAGGAAGGCGCTCCACCTTCATGAAGGAAGACAAAAGATGAGGAGATGAAACGCTCCACCTTTTCATTTGTAACTGACAAGTTTCTAGAATGATTGGAATCCTAAATGTTTAGAAGTTGGGTTCATATATACATTTTGAAGGAGCACCAATGGGGGGATTTTTCTTTCGACAGATTGTAATAGAGAAATTTTCCATCGCCAGGAATTAATACAAAGTGAATTGAAGACTCCATATTCCATCAATATTGAGTTATGTGCTTTCTTCTATTATTTCATGCTTCATGACATTTTTATATGCATCTTTGATGAATTCTTTGACTGTAATTTGGTACAACCTCTACTATGGAAATCATGTTTTAGTTATCTAATTATTTGCAGCTTTTCCTCTGTATCGGCTATTACCAGGTACAAGACCCGTGGATTACTTAGATCGCTATATTTTACGCTTCATTAAAGTGTTTCTCTTCTTTTTCTTCTTCTGTTACAGCGTGAGATTCCTCTCGAAATTATGCCTCACATTGTCTGACGGCTCTATGTTTTTCTTTCGCTTCATACATGGTTCCAAATTTTTAACTCAATTATAGAAAACGACCTTCAATTTGTTAAACTACTAATTTGTCTCATGGGATTTTTTCTCTCGTATAAATAAAAAAATTGAATCAGCAACTAAAAAAAAACAAAAAACAACATCCTCTTAAATCTTTGTTCCTTAAATGATTGTCCCTGTTGCAAGGAAACCTCACATAGAACCTAGCCTCTCGGACCAAACCAACATCGCCTTAAACCTCTTTGACACTATCCTAAGAACTGCAATCACCCGGGTCGAACTCTAATGTTTGTGGGAAGCCATTGAACGAGACATAACCACTCAAGAACAAGTGGAAGTTAGATACATACAACTTAGAAATCAACTATAGTTTCTTTTCCAGTTGTTTTCTCCTTCCCTTACTTTTTACCCTTTTCTGGATGACTAGACTCTATACTTCCTATCCTTAAGTACAGACTCTGGAACAACATCTTTCTGGTGCCGTTTTCAGGGATGGAGAATCGTAGTCACTTTACCCTAAGAGAACGACATTTCCAAGTTTCGTTTTTTGATAGTGAACAAAGAGATAACACCTTGTTAAGGCTAAACCTTTATCATTCACTTGGCGACTGCTCTTTTAAGTAAGCTGACATCCTTTCGAAGGAACACCAGACAAAACCCAGATGCTAAACAGACCATTCTAGTTTCCGACCCTGAAAAAATACTAAAACCAAGGGGTGTTTTTAAACAAAATGATGTTGTTTACCAACCCAAGTCTACTCAGTCTAAAGATAAGACCTTTCTTGAACCTTCGTCCTCGTGAGAACCTTGTCTCGAAAAAACATCAGATAGTGTTGTTGAAGCCGAGATCCTAAAGTCCAAGAAAATCCTATCTGAGATTAAGATTGAAACCTCTCTGATTACTCTTACGATAGTAGGGGTGACACACCTGCCGTAAATCTCATCCCTATCGATATCCCATCGACTCTCAATATAAACCTATTTGTCACTCAAGGCCTCGAAGAATTTTCCACGCCCATGAATTCGACACCGGTGGGCTCTCCCATTTATATATCCTACAATTCAGAGGAATCGAGTCCTTGTTTACCCTCTCCCCCTTTTCCAACTTTCACCTCCCCTGGTAAAAAGTTCCCCGATTTTTTCCCCCTCCACCTCGAGGAAGCTAGAGAGTCACTATACATCTTCACCATCCCTCTTTATAACACACCAATTTCCTCTCCTCAGTCATCCATGGCCGCCGCCGGAGGAGGAGCAGGGGGAGCAGGAGGTCAAGGCCAACAACCGCCCCCCAGGGTTTTCACCAAAGTGGCCACTAGATACGCTCCCTCGTTCCTTCCTGTACCCCTCAATGATTTACCCGAAAACTATATGAAAAACTTACCGAAGTTCACAAGAGAAGGGGATCTAACCGCAGTTGAGCATATCAACTTATTCGATCAATTTGCTGATATTCTAGGTCTCGAACATGAGGACATGTATTCCCATTTGTTTGTCCAAACCTTCGAGGGACAGGTAAGAACTTGTTTTCGGAGCCTGCCCCCAGGTTCAATATTATCCTACGATGCGCTAGAAGACATTTTTCTCAAACAATGGGGTGAAAGAAAGGATCATTTATACTATTTGACCAAGTTCGGGTCTTTAAAGAAAAAGGGATTTGAAACTGTTATGGAATTTATCCAAAGATTTAACAAGTTGTACAATAAGATCCCTGTTGAAGTTAAACTGTCCCAACCCGCAGCCAAAGTAACTTTCACAGGAGCTTTTGAACCTGATTTTTCTCTACTATTAACATAAAGGAGAGGGGCCGACTTAACCTAAATGCAAGATGACTCTATGGAAATTGAGTCAAACATGATGGCTTCGGGTAAATTAAAAATGAAAATCGAAACGGGAAACAGGGAAACCAAACGTTTTAGAGAAAAAACAGGTCCCTCTGGATCTAGAAGGTCCTCAGATGAAAAAATGGATGACATGGCTAGGATAATAAAAGAGTTATCAAACAAAATCTCCAGAATGGAGCTAGACCAATCCAAATCCGATCAATTCGTTAAGAGATAATTCAGGAGAAACCCCAATCCTGAGATTCAACAAAGACAGATTAAAAATGAAGATCAAAAAATTCAAACACCTCTAAAAGATGAAAATTTTATTGGAGGAAATGATATGCAAGAGTTCAAGTATTTGGAAGAAGACGTAAACAATTTAGGTGACGACTATATACAACCTCACTTGGCGAAAGAAGATTATGAGAAATCTCTAAACATTGAACTATCATCAGGTGCAGATAATAACCTAAACAACGCTGATGATCTCTCTTATCAAGGATTGGTTGACACCATAATGGCTGAGCTCCAACATAAATACAATCTGAGGCCTAAAAACAAACCTGTTTCAACTGCTCAACCCAAGAAAATTTTGCCTAGGGGTGAAACATATGAGCCCATCCAGAAAGAGACCGAGACGCGAAATAACAAAGGGGTAGACTCGTAGAATATCAATGTAAAGGAGGATGAAACCCAAGCGAGAAGAAATAATATAGTTGAAACAGGGACACCTGAAAATGCCCAGAACCACTGAAAATAAAACAGTGCAAACAAATAAAATGGATAGGAAAGAGTTCGAAGTTTCAGCCAAGGAAACGGATAAAATTGCAGGAAGTTTCTGCCTAGAAAACAAGATAAATAAGATCAAGATACCAATACATTTGGTCGATTTGGCGAAGAATCCTATGAACCGAAAGCAAATAACCAAGATGATAAATTTTTCAGATTTAGAGAGTCATTCTGATGTGATAAATCTGGAAGATGATAAGCCTAATATCACTTTTGGTCCACATTTTGAAGGTGCCAGAGATATCGTTGCCCCTTCTATATTACCCTGAAAGTGCATGATCGACTGTTGCATAATTGCATGCTGGACTCTGGGGCCTCTCATAACGTAATGCCCAAATCCATTATGGATAGACTAGGCCTCGAAATCACTAGAACCTATGGAGGTCTTTACTCGTTCTGTTCAAGGAGAGTTAAGTGCATGGGCATGATCAAAGATTTAGTAGTCTCCCTCGCCCAGATTCCAGTGAAAAATGTCCTAATGGATGTAGTTGTCGTTGATATACCCTCGAAGTACAGTTTTCTATTATCTAGATCTTGGGGAGCCAAGCTCGGGGGATCCCTTCAGCTGGATATGAACCACACCACGATCCCTATTTTTGGCGGGCAGTTCACTCGGTTATACAGGGAAACACGGTTGGCATATACGGTAAGTGATCCTCAGAATCCTAAAAATTACCCTATTTATATCATTGATCAATACCTAGGAAATCCTATTTTGTCTTTTGACGATAGTGAAAATAGTTGTATGGAAGAAAGTTATATTGATGAAATCAAAACTGTAAAGACAGCTAAAAATGTGTATAGCATTGGAACTTGGAAAATGTTTTTCGATGGTGCTTCGTTGTGTGAAGGAGAAGGTGCGGGCGTGCTTTTCGTAGCACCTGAAAATGAATTCGTCGTCCCCTTCTCTTACAATCTACAGTGGGACATAGACTACACAAACAACGTATGTGAATATGAAGCTCTAGTTTTGGGATTGGAATCTTACAAGAAGCTAAACATAAAGAAATTAGAGGTCTGTGGGGATGCAGAACTGATTGTGAAGCAGGTAAATCGACAGTACCAGGCCAAGCACCCGAGAATGAGGTCCTAGAGAAATTGCGCTTGGGATATGATGGAAAATTTATTTTCATCGGTAAAGGTTCATTTCATCCCACGAGACGAAAACTAGCAAGCCGATGCACTGGCCAAAGCAACGTCGACTTCCACACCCCCTACCACTTTCAAATTAAAATACCACATAGAGGTAAGGCACAGACCATCCATACCAAACAACATACAACATTGGCAGGTATTCGAAGATGATGAACAGATCAGAAAGTTCCTAGAAATGGTGGATGATTTTGCTGAAACTCACATCGACGAAGAAAACCAAAATGACCATACATGGATTATGCAGGAAGGGGAGGAGTCTCAGGAGTTCCAATAAAAAATCACAAATCATCGCATGCTAGTGTTAAAAAGTAATCAAATCACTAAGGGCCTGATACCTCTGGAAAGGTTGTTTGACCAAAACGACATGCCTCTGAAGTCTACCTTGCAGCCCCAACCAGAGGAGGTCAAAGACTGTGACGTAGGCACTGCTAAGGAACCTAGGATAGTGAAATTATCAAATTACCTTCCTCCCGAGATGAAAAGCAAGTATGCAGACTTACTCGGGTGGTACAAGGATGTTATTGCATGGACTTACGATGAGCTGAGAACCTATGGCACCTCTGTGATCGAACACAAGATACCTTTTAATCCTGGATTTAAACCATTCAGACAGAAGCTCAGACAAATCAACCCCATTTTATTTCCCGTGGTCGAAATGGAAGTGAAAAATCTCTTAGACGCAAAAATAATCGTTCCTCTTAGGTACTCTGACTAGGTGGCGAACCTAGTCTCAGTGAGGAAAAAGAGTGGGGATATCAGACTATGCGTGGATTTCAGAAACCTAAATAAATCCTTTCTCAAGGATAATTATCCTCTACCCAATATGGATCACGTCTTAGAAAAGGTAGTTGGTGCTAATAGAATGTCGATGATCGATGGGTTTTCGAGTTACAATCAGATTGCGGTCAACGAAAAGGATAAGGAAAAAACTGCTTTCACTACACCTTGGGGTACATTCATGTATGACAAAATGCCTTTTGGTTTTATGAACGCAGGTGCCACCTTCCAGAGAGCTATGGACATCACCTTTGTTGGTGAAAGAGATAGATTTGTGGTTATTTACCTCGACGACCTGACTATGTTCTCTAAATCTGACGAAGACCACTTGATACACCTCCAACAAACGTTCAAGAAATGTCGAAAGTTTGGTTTGTCCTTGAACCCCAAAAAGTCTCATTCCGCGATGCAAGAAGGTAAATTCTTGGGCCATATTGTGTGTCGGGACATAATTAAAATCGATCCTAAAAGGGTTGAAGCTATATACACCATAAATATTCATAGAAATATTAAAGAAATTCAATCTTTTTTAGAAAAAATAAATCTTTTGAGAAGGTTCATTCCGAATTTTGCTGAAATCGTGAAATTGATCATAGATATGCTCAAGAAAAATAGCGCAGTCAAATGGATGACCGAATCCAAAGCATCATTTTGTCGGATAAATAAATTTATAAGCGAAGCACTTGTACTAGCGAGTACTGACTACCTGAAAGAGTTTTTGATTTTCTCATTCGCATTTGAACACACAATTGCGACGATACTCCAAAAAAAATGAGGAAGGTTTCGAGCAACCAATAGCATTCTTCAGTAAAAGTCTTAGAGATGTCGAATTAAAATATGATATAATGGAAAAACAATCATACGCTATGGTAAAGGTGCTAAAATATTCTAGGACTTACGTGCTACACTCCAAGGTGATATCATATGTACCTTCCTGTGTAGTAAAAGACATATTGGGATAGCCCGATAGTGACGGGAAGATGGGTCGGTGGCTCGTTAAGATTCAAGAATTCGATTTGGAAGTGAAGCCAACAAAACTAGTAAAAGGACAGGGTTTGGCTAAGCTCATGGCTGAAACGAATTTCCAAGCACTTAGGATAAATAACATGTAGGAATATGAAGGAGATGTGGACATATTGCTTTCGATGACCAAATATCTGTGACTGAAATCGAAGAGAGGTTTGTTTCATCAAGATAGTATAAAGACATAGTCTCCTACTTATTGACCCTGAAGTGCCCTGATGATGTGTCTCCATCTAAGACCAGGACACTAAAGCTACATGCGGTGAAGTATTGTATATCCGAAAGCAAATTGTATTGGAAGGACCCATTAGGCTTCCTATTGGTTTGTCTAGTGGAATCTTAAACAGAAAAGGTCATAAACGAATTTCATGAGGGGGTATGTGGAGGACATCACGCATGGAGGGTGACAAATTATAAAATCATGAGAGCAGGGTATTATTGGCCTAGGCTACTCTCAGATGTCAATGCCAAAGTCAGAGCCTGCAACCCTTTCCAGTTGTTCGCAGGCAAAAAAAAACTCCCAGCTCTACCTCTGGTCCCGGTAAAAGTAGAAGCCCCCTTTCAACAATGGGGATTGGATTTTATAGGAGAAATCAACCCATATTCCAGCGCTCAACATAAATGGATCCTGACTACCACAGATTACTGTTGAAGGAAAATCTCCCTGCGGACAGGTAGATCTCCTCTTGGGAGCTAGACTCTTAACTCTTAAGACAGAAGACGCTTATCATGGACACTGAATTTCTTTTAGGTATATATAAACTAATGTGTGAGGAGGACGGGGAAAAGAAGTACCCTTTACTGGTGTTTGTCCCTTCACGATCCGAGTTGAGCTCCAATCTTATGCTCCTCGATAATCCCTGTAGACAAATAAGAGTACAAACAACTTCCTACACTACTGAGATTAGTTCAAAATAGACCTATCTATTAGAGACAAATTCCCCCAAAAGGGTGGACAGAGTTTATAATTCCCCCTAACAGTGTATAGGGGAGCACTCCTCTCTGAAACTCAATTTTTAGGGGTTTTTCCAATAGCAAGAGACTTGTATTTCTAGTAGACTGATTCCTCCTCTTCACAACTAATCTTTGAGGTGTCCTAAGTGTCCCTGTCATGTTGTTGGAGGCATGACATAGGCAAGAAGGGAGTATGATGTCAGAAACACTTATACACTTGTGGTCAAGATGCTACACTTGTGACACTTGTGAAGTGAGTAATTTTGAGGTTTAACAGATTGCCCCCCAAAGTATGAAGTTAGAAGACGAGAAGTGATAACTAAAATACTTTGCAGACTTTCAAGCAGGGGTGCGGGCTTAGAGAACTTGACAGAAATTGCACATGACCATCAAACAAATGTTAAGACATGCTTCAAACCCAAGGCAGACATACCTATGCTTGAGTGATAGATACTTTCAAGGTATGGACACCATAAATACACTGTGGATTCATAATTATATTGATAAAATGGTATAGCCACTAAAAATACACTGTGGATCTATAATCCCATGACCTGAACTGATCGTAGCCACGAAGAATACATAGTGGATCTACGAGATGATAATACATAGCCACGACCAATACAAAGTGTATCTATACGACATTATATGTGTCATTGTTCAAAAGAAACTCTGTCACAACCTGGGCAAAGTACATAACAGAGTGATCACTCAACCCAGGGTCTTCTTACCGATCCCGATGTAGTACGAATCTAACCATGTGAATAGATGTCCTGATGTCGAACATGGCAGAAACCACTTGATTACCGGTCAATGATGTAAACTGTTAACAAGAGCGAGGGAGATCACCATTGATGTCAATGATTCCCAAGGTACTTTTAGTACATTCCAATGAATGTGAATAGATGAGTTGGAGACGAACATTCGTGGAATCATCCGATCACAGGCCAATGATGTAAACCCACCATCGAACGTGAGGAGGCCTTCCATTGAGGCATGTAGGTCCCAAATTACTAATTGGTTTCTAAGTATAGTTCCTGGATAATGTGTTGAGTCGATAGGAATAGACTCGTCGAAGGAGGGCCTTGATGTATCCCCCATCAACAACACGAAACAGACACAGAGATGTAATTGGTAGATCAAATGAACATGGAATGACACAGGTATTGAGACAAGAGATTTGTGATGGCTGACTCTTGAGGTGGATACTTCCCATGAACACTGAGGCACAACATCAGAAACATGACATGGACCAAAACACGATGATGCAGTGGATACTGTGACTTTCATCGGGTGACCCAAAGGAGTAAGAAAAGCTCAGAGGATTGGTTCAATGCAGAGGTTCGAAAAATTAAGATGTGTGCAAAGACAAAGTGTCGTGTTCAAGCGCGACTCTAAGAGTTACTTGGTAATGTTCTCAAAAACTGCTTGGATTACTTCTTTCAATTTCCCCCCCACCCAGATAGATGAGTACCTCTTTTTGATTTAACGAGCTCGAGGAGGGTAACACATGCTAGATATAACTTACCTTTGGTAAGTCCCTCTTCCTTTGTTTAACGAACTGGAAGAAGTAAGGTTTTGGTCCCGTATGGGCTTGTCGATGTTTGTTTAACGAGTCCAAAGATAGAAAACTCGAAGGTTTTTCATGATTATAGAGTCTGGAAAAACACTTAAAAGAGAACTCTCTCAGTTCCTTTTTCGTAAAGTAGTCTGATGAGACCGAAAAAGAGATAAACTATCACTCAACAGATGTTTTCTTCAAATACTTTAACGAGCATGAAGAGAACAAGGTCGCTCGACAATCTTTTAATATTTAGATAGTCTGAAAAGAACTTAAAGATGACTCCAATGTTTTCCTTTTTCGTAATGTTAGTCTCGCGAGGCCGAAAAAGAGATAAATTATCACTCGAAAGATGCCCTTTCAAACCTTTTAATGAGTGGGGAAGGAAGCAATATCACTCGACGATCTTTTCATGTTTAGAGAGTTTGAAAAGAGATTAAAGGAGACTCCAGGGGGTTCCTTTTTCATGTATCCATACAGGTCCAAAAAAGAGATAAAAGTTTACCCGGATGCATTCTCATGTAGTTTCGAGCACGAGAAAGAACAAAGACTAAGCTTGGTATGCCCCCAACTTGAAAATCTACTGGCTTAATATCCAAAATGATCATCAAAGGCTTGAGACATGCCCCCCAAGCTTCAATTCATTCCTTTGCGTGATCATGGCTTCCAAGAGAATAATGCCCTGGAAGGATACCATGTTAAGGGACAAAACTCGGTCATGGATTCCAGGAGATATTCGTTGGATGGAAGATAATCACTCGAGAAGGAACACATGTCGAGGGTCACGATAGGGGTAAGGAGATCAGTCTCCAATAACCCTACCGAAGAAATCACCATGTCCACCACCGGATCCAAATCATCAGAAGTTGAAGGCATGGGAGACGATAGAAAATCGACATCAGCAGAGGAGATAGACTATATATCTACCCGAATTTCTTCACGAGGGGGAAGAAAAGAGGATCGGTGTTGGGTATTATTCCAAGGTAACTTGTCAATGCGAAGCATTTCTAGAATAGATTCATAAAAAGGAAAAATTGGGGAAATGTAGTCGATCGCAGATGACAAGGAACTCAACCATGATTTCATCGAGGAACTGTCGGGTGCCAATAGATGTTGGTCATCCAACGAGGGAGAAGTGGATTGGATAGAAATATATGATGGTTCGGCCGAACTAAGTGGCATGGTGTCACCTAGTTCATCGAATTCCAACGGATGAGGTACAATCCAAGGTTTAGATGATTCCAAAGATTGATAAGCCGTGGTCGAAATCATATCGACGGTGGCAATATGATGTGTAGTCAGTGGAAGTGGTGTAGGGAAGGTACCCATGAGGCTAGAATCTTTCAGTAAGCCAACACCAATTCTTTCATACTTGATCTTGTGGTCTCCCAAGAAAGGAATATTGTTGGCAGCGGGAGTGCGAGCATCGGTTGTGCAGAAATCCAATTGATCAACAGTGACAATTTTTCCCTGATGAGGAAATTGGACACATCGAAAAACCGACGAGGAAACGACAGTCATAGGATAAAACCAAATTATTCTAAGTAACAAGTTGTAATCGAGGGGAGCATCAACCACCTCGACATCAATAGTAACAGTTTTTCCACCCAATTGGATGGGTAGGGACTGTAAAATCCCATGGGGATGAAAACCTTGCCCATCGAAGGTGTGTAACATCATTGGGGATTTGTTGAGTGTTGGTGATTTTAAACCTTTCCAACATGCCAAAGACATGACACAAGTCGAGGCTCCCTCATCCAGAATAGTTCGATGTATTTGTTGGTTGTGAACAAAAACATCAACTTGGAAAGCAAGTTGGTGGGAGAGTCAAGACACATAATTGTCCAGGTTAAACATGATATTTTTGGATGACTCAGGATCAACAGCGCCAAGAGGATCCAAGAGTGTTCTATGTTGACTGGGGTAGTGTTGTAGAACTTCTAACGCAGACATAGCACATGGTGCTTGAGCCAAATCTTCAACAATGTTGTAGTTCTAGGTGGCACGTGTAATCGAGGGGAGCATCGACCACCTCGACATCAACAGTAATAGTTTTTCCACCCAATTGGATGGGCAGAGACTGTAAAATCCCATGGGGATGAAAACCTCACCCATAGAAGGCGCATAACATCGTTGGGGATTTTTTGAGTGCTGGTGATTTTAAACCTTTCTAACATGCCAAAGACATGACACAAGTCAAGGCTCCCTCATATAGAATAGTTTAGTGTATTTGTTGGTTGTGAACAACAACATCAACTTGGAAAGCAAGTTGGTGGGAGAGTCAAGAAGCATTATTGTCTAGGTTAAACATGATATGGTTGGTTGACTCAGGATCAACAATGCCAAGAGTGACCAAGAGTGTTCTATGTTGACTGGGGCAGTGCTGTAGAACTTTTAACGCAGACATAGCACACGGTGCTTGTGCCAAATATTCAACAATGTTGTAGTTTTGGGTGGCACGTGAGACGTATAGTGCTCTTAGGAGGGCGTAAGATAGAGTCGAATGTGGGTTTCTCAATCTGGAGTGGTCCAGATAGAGGATTAACTGATGGAAGACTAATGGAGGATGATGATGGATTCGGTAAATTACCGGTACCGTTAGTGTATTTTCCTTTGTCAAGGTTACCTAGTGTGTCGTATGTCTTATAGAAAGTGGTCAAAGTGATCCCATTAAACATATAAATATGTGCACTCGATGAGGCCTCATCATGAGGATTGCTAGAGCTGCCCCCAGGAGAGGGGGTTTGAGCAACCATGGATTGTTGTTGTGGAAAAGGTTGAGTAAGCACAGTGGGTAGTGACTTTCCTTGGAAAATTTTGGCCACTTCATTGCAAAGTGGACAGTCTTGATTGTAGTGATATTCACCACAAATGATACATGGGAATTTTAGTTTCCGTTGTGTTTGCTTTTCGGTAGCAGGTGGTTGAGCTTGATTTTTTGGTTGTTCATTGTTACTTTTTGATTTATTCTTTGTCTTCTTCTTACCTCTGGATTGTTGTGAACGGGCAGATTGAACTGCATTCACCTTAGAGATATGAGTTTGGGAGGAGGTAGAGGAGAGTGCGGTCGATTTGGAAAAAGATTGATTTTTGATGGAACCGATAACACCATCCACATGAGATGAGGATGACGGTTTAGAAGGATTGGTATTAGCTCGAGAAACATTCGTAAGCAAATCATACAAAGTACCAAATTGTGAATAAACCAAATCTAAGTACTGAGCCCAAGCGATGGCTTGTTCCTCTATGACCGCACCACCCATAGCGACATCCTGAGCGATCGGGGGTAACAGTGATTTAGTAAACCATTCCGCCAATAGTACGTCAGGAATGACTTCCTTGATCATCCTTCGTCGTCGCCTCCACTCATGAATATGGTCAGAGATATGCATGGAGTTAGTTTGGCGAAGGGAGGTGAAGATTTCAGTACCCATCTCGTAGTGAATAGGTAGTTAAAAGTGCACGAGGAAAGACATGGCAAGGGAATTGAAATCATGGAAAGAAGCACATGGTAGTTCGATATACCACTTTGCTACCGAACCAGTAAGTGTTCAATGGAAAAGATGCAAACATACAGAATCATCCATGAGGGAGTTTGATGAAAACCACAAATGGAAAGTCATCACATGGTTGTTTGGATCTTTGCCAGGGTTTCTGTCAAATTTTAGAATATCAGAAGGAAGTTTAGCTGGAATGACTGGCCAAAACGGTGAATGAAAAATAGGATCATTAGTTAACCGAGACAAGTCTAGGAGATCCAGAGTCGCAAGGAAAGGTAGTTGGCAGTTAATTTGCGGATGATACTGGTGCGACATAGGAACACTAGTAGGATCATAAACTGGGTTAGGTGGATAGTTGTAACGAGTAGGTCCTCCTACATATGGTTGTTGCTAGCCAGTATAAGCAGGATTCAATGGTGCATGAGAAACATTTGTATAACTCGGTGGGTTCTGAGAATTATAGGCTGGGTGATTTGCCTTCCCATGAGGAGGATAAACATTTTTCCCTTGAGAATGGTAAGGAGTATATCCCAGAGGTGGATACACATTAGACCCATGAGGAGGATAAGACTGTGGTCCCGGAGAACTCCAGGTGGTGTTTGGGATGCCGCCCGGATAAGATTGTCCATAAGATGTTTCAAAAGGAATGGGATTGGATACTCCTCCTAGCGGGTTATTATACGAGTTCCCTCTAATGTGGGGTTGAGTAAAAGTGCCTCCTGAATATACTCCCCAGGATTGTGAATGGTTTCCATCAAACAAAGGTTGCCCCCCTACCAGCGGTGGATTTACGACTAGGGTATGACTGGAAAACGGAGGTTTCCCTCTAGGAGGAGCATGAAAAGGGCGTTGTCCCCAGGGATGGGTAGGCCCGCCATGGAAAGGTAGTCCTCCAAGAGGGAAAGGTTCATTGGATGGTGATTTCCCTCTAGCCGGTTGTGTTTGGCCAGCAGGGGTCTGCATTCTTGGGTGAGCAGATGTCCCAGCAGGATCGTGTGGAACATGTGGAGCTGTAGAGTAAAAGATTGTAGAAAAGGGGGTAGAGATTGAAGTGCCTTGGATATGAGTAGAGGTGATGAGTCCAACATTAGGATGGACTTCTGCTGGTGTAACAGTAGGGTTAATAACCTGATCGACTGGGTGATTCATGGTTTGACCGGATGGTCCTGTTTCACTAGGAGGGTCACGAGGATGAAAAGGTTGTCGAAAGGATTCAAAATGTTCATAGAGATCACGTCCCGATAAATTCCTCCATACAGAACAAGCAAGTGTGGGATTGGTATCTACTATTATGCTAGGATGAACAGGAGTCCTATACTCATCACCAAAGATGGGTTTTGTGGATCATATATATGTTTCGGTAAAAATCCTCTCCAGTAATCGTGGGACCTTTTCGTTTATGACTTTTCCAAGGGAGTCTAAATGAACCAAAAGTGGTTTGAGAGGATTTATCGACACATATGTAGTGGGATTTTCAGCTGTGACCAAAGCGCCTTCTGAGTTATCTAACGGAGGAGCAATAACACTTCCAACGTCAGATTGATTTTCTACTTCTCTATGGTAGTTGTCTTCTGGAGGGTTAGGAGGTAAGGGTTGATAGCCTTTCGGAGGTAGCCCTTGCATCCTATGTGATCGATGAAGACCTTTATCGTCTACATGCTCAATTGTGGAGAATAATAGAACACACTGAAAAACTAGGGCCAACTAATAGAAAGAAACAACATACGCTAATAAAATCTAGGAATCAACCAGGAAAACAAAACTTCTCTCGATGATTGTACTAGTTGGTGATGAAATACGACGTCGTGTGATCAAGTCAAGAAGGGGCTAGGATATGGTGGAACAGTTACAATGGTGACCTGCTTAACGGACTTTCACCTTGGTGCAAGATTCCACGCAGTAATTGTGGATTTACCCTCCAAGGAAACCGAGTGAGTTTGACCAATGTATGTTCCAGGTACAGTGAGACTTCCCTTCATCGTCACCTTGTGTAAGTACCTAAAGATTATGGCAACTAAAGACACCAATTCGCAGTGAGTCCCTGGGCGGGTACAGTTGACAGTCCGATCTGAAACGTATGGGCAGGATAACAAGTCCGAAATCAACTCGAGAGGCTCCCACACATAATCATGGGTATACCTCCAAGTGACCCCAATATACGATCTGACCACTACAAATAGTTAAACCATGGAGGGATAATCTCTGTAATTCACCAGAATGCGACCTCATGCGTAACCCCTGTGTGAGAGGGGGATCCCAGAAAAACAATACGACAATTGGATTTGACTCTCCCTAGCTGAGGATGCTAATGTTTCTTTTGAAAAATTTGGAGAGTTGTACTCACAGCCTAATCCAAAGTGCTAACCCTAGTCTACTGTTGGTGAAAGATCCTAAAAAAAAAATAATATTCTAGATAATTTTTAATTAGCATTCGTTTTACAACTGTTCTTTACTCAAAGGGAGCAATAAAGTGAAACTGATGGAATGATGACTCAATTCCCAAAAATATGCATAAAAGATGATAAACAATTGTTTCTTTTCAATGAACGCCTATTTAAGGGAAAGAGAAAGAGTCGTTTTCACTATCAAACACTAATATGGAATGTCCTCAATCAATTTTGTTCTCAATCGAATGTAATGCAATGCTAAAACATTTCAAAAATGCCTTCTAATATGAAAACCAATCACTAATATGTATTTTTTTCGTTTATGCGAATGGTGATTAATTCAATGCAAAAACTTCTCCTGCTAACTACCCTTTCAGATCAAGGAGATTCAGACAAGCATAAGCAGGTTTCACACAAACAACACACCCTCTTGCTATGATTGAAACAAGAAGCAAAGAGAAAACAAAAGATAACAAAGAAAATCAAAAAATTCACACAAAAGAGAGATGT
Organism: Picea engelmannii; assembly: GCA_009831015.1. Classification (NCBI taxonomy): domain Eukaryota; kingdom Viridiplantae; phylum Streptophyta; class Pinopsida; order Pinales; family Pinaceae; genus Picea; species Picea engelmannii. Next base: position 204,251 of record ML785855.1, read on the forward strand.
TTAAGAACAATGACCTCGAAGAACCAAATGAGATGATTCATAGATTTCTGATGCCCTTCACCAGAGTTCCCGCTCAGTCGGATAAGAGAGAAGAAAGCAGTGGATTGATTCCAAGTTCTCAACAGTAGAAAAACTCAAAATAAGGAAGAAGGCCACAAAATCTGAACAACAAGGTGCTTACTTCTCATAAGGAAGGATGTCAAAGGTTAATAGGAAGAAGCATTGAATCACAAAGAATCTCAGCAAGTGAAAAAATAGAGACTAGTCTTTAGAAAAAGCAATTCTGGAAAGGATTGTTTGCAAAGAGAGGATGGTGCTCTGGTGTAAGGGGCACTGGAGCATTATAACGCTCTTTCTAAGGCCTTCAAGGAGTGTTGGCACCCTGCTAACAGGGTAGGGGAGCATTGGTGTCCTAAAACCCAGAAAAAAGTCCAAAAAACCCTAAAACTTAGTTGAACTTTGGCATTCAGAGTATGTGTGATGGAATAAGGATTCAATAAATATATGAAATCAAACATATGGGGTGAACAAGGTCTTAAAAGAACAAAGGGAAAGACAAGGTTTGTGAGGAAAACCAAAACTGAAAGTTTCGATTCATCCCCATTGGAGTCGCCAATTTCTGTTGAAGGAAAATCTCCCTGCAGACAGGTAGATCTCCTCTTGAGAGATAGACTCTTAACTCTTAAGATAGAATATGCTTATCATGGACAATGACTTCCTTTTAGGTCTATATAAACTAATTTGTGAGGAGGAAGGGGAAAAGAAGTACCTTTTACCGATGTTTGTCCCTGCACGATCCGAGTTGAGCTCCAATCTTATGCTCCTCGATAAGCCCTGTAGACAAACAAAAGTACAAACAACTTCCTACTCTACTGAGATTAGTTCGAAATAGACCTATCTATTAGAGATAAATTCATGTGAGATTAAACACAGATTTGAAAGAAACAGGTCAAGCATATTATATTAAAGAGAACAACATTGAAGAATGCTTACAGCCATAGATGTGAGTGTAGCAGCTTCGTCAAGCCTTCCTCGTCTGAACCCTTGCTCAAACAGTATGCACACCGAATGCGGATGTTCCAAAAGACACCTTCTTCATGAGATCATAGGTTGGATGCTTCACAATACTTTTCCATTATTTTCACCATGAGAAGGCCTATTTAAATAGGCTTGGAAAGGCCCAACTACTTGAGATATCTTTAGGGTAAGTTGAGGATTTTCCTCCTCTAGTTAGGGATCTACCCTAAGATCATGGCTTCACCAAGGATTTGAAACCAACCACCTTCATATATTGAGGGGATCTTTAACTCAATCTTCTCAACAAATAAAATTTCGCCCGGAATAGGTAGCGCTCCTCCAAAAAATGCATCAGAGCATTATAGCGCGCTCGAAGACAAGGAAAGCAAGTGTTGGTGTTATAATGCTCCCCCAAAAGGGTGGACAGAGTGTTATAACGCCCCCTGATAGTGTATAGGGGAGCGATCCTCTCTGAAACTCAAGTTTTAGTGGTTTTTCCAATAGCAAGAGACTTGTATTTCTAGTAGACTGATTCTCCCTCTTCACAACTAATCTTTGAGGTGTCCTAAGTGTCCTTGTCATGTTGTTGGAGGCATGACATAGGCAAGAAGGCAGTATGATGTCAACAACACTTATACACTTGCGGTCAAGATGCGACACTTGAAATGACAACACTTGCGACACTTGCGAAGTGAGTAATTTTGAGGTGTAACAATTACTTCACCAAATGGGTGGATGCCATTCTGACTAGAAAGGAGACCGATTCAGTGGTTATAGATTTCCTGGAAGAGAACATACTGTCCAGATTCAGCTATCCCCGAAAGATAGTCACGGACAATGCCCAAGCATTCAAGTCTATGGCAATGGTTAGTTTTTGCCAAAAATATAACATCGTATTAGGCCACTCCATCGCATATTACCCTCAAGGAAATGGGTTAGCCGAATCATCAAATAAAAGTTTAATTACCATAATTAAGAAAGTGCTGAGTGAAAAAAAAACTCTTGGCATGTGCATCTCAAGTACGCTTTGTGGGAAAATCGGATAGGCACGAAGAAATCTATTGGCACTTCGCCTTTCCAACTGGTATACGGGACTGACGTAGTATTTCCTATAAATCTAGCGCTTCCTGTAATTAATCTTTGGCAAGATGAGAAAGAAGAATCGAACCATGTCACAAGGAGAATAAACCAGCTGATTGAGGTTCACTAGCACAGGGTTGAGGTGGATGAAAGGATGCAGAAATACCAGGACAACATGAAACCGCTATTTGATCATAAGGCCAAAGACAGGTAATTCCTCCCTGGAAATTTGGTTTTGAAATGGGATGCTAGGAGGGAAATCTCTGCAAAACATGGCAAATTTGACCATATCTAGTATGGACCTTTCAAAGTCATAGCTTCTGAAGGGAAGAATTTGTTTCTATTATAAAATCTAGACGGTAAAATGCTCAACGCCCCTGTCAATGGGCGTTATTTGAAGCACTACATGCATTGAATGATTGTTCCAAATTTCCACTATATATACCAGTTTGTTTTCCTTGTTTTTGTTTTAGAGATTTTCGGTAATTTCTATTTTCATCACAAATAAAACAGGTTAGAAATTTCTTAGAAGTTGGGATATGAAAGTTTTCAATCCATTGAGTTCCATAAATATTGATTCCCTGATACTTTTCATGTTGTTTTCCTGTAGGATTACGGCTTACGGCCCACATAGTAAAGGGAGAAAATGGACGGTCACGCATCGGGAAATTGACTCGCCCAAAATAGGTGATAAAAGAAGATTTGTTAAGAAGAAAACGAAATGGTAAGGCAAGGGTATAAATCTCCAAAACATCTGGTTTTCAAACGAATATCACTTAAGCACAACAACGATCTCATGAAAAGGATATGTTTTCTTGACATATCATTAAAGAAAAAAAAAAATTACTGGGGATTTTAAAAAGCTCACTTGGACAATTTAAAAATATTTAAATCAAAGAGGGAAGTAAAGCCTGTCCAAGAAAGAGTTCTAAGAGTCAATATTGTGTTGTATGACCTATTTTTTTTTTTTTTTGATACTTCAAAACCTTCTCTATCATATCCTCACTATCCTTAGCTCTCTCTCCTTGAAACCCAGATACCTTCCCCTGGCCTCTACAGAGGAAGAAGAGGTTACGCTTCATCTTCGAAAGCTGGCAAGCCAATCTTAGAAAATAAGCCAGCCGTCACAACTCCTCGGCCTCCTACCGAGAAAAGTTATGCGTGAGTTGTTCCTAACTCTCTTAGGTTTTTTAACGAGCTTCTATGGATTAAGTCTTGCTCAAAGGAAGATCCCTGGAAATAACCTCTCCCGTAATTTCCTGTAGACTAAGATGTTTTTGAAAGTCAAGAAGAAGTCGGTCCAGAGAAATCAAAGTGAGTAGACTGGCCTTTGTTGCAATTATTACATAGATATCACCCTTGGTATGCTTTATATTGATTGATTGCCCCCACTTCATTTAAAACATACACGGTAGATGGAGAAAGGAAATTCAAATTGATTCCCCCAATCTAGTCCACATAGATGATGAAAGGAAATTCGTAAAACGATTTCCCTCATCTCAGCATTTAAATGCGAAATTACTTTGAAGTGGTGAAAGGAAATTCAATAAAGGGAGCCAGATAACTTCACTAGGGTACTGAACATGCCCGCTGGCAGTGAAGCAATATTTAAGATATCTGGAAGGTTGTCATACATGTATTGCAGTGTACTCTGGTAACCAAATTCTTTTGAAACTGGATCTACATCCCAAACTCATGCAGGGTTCCCTGATTAAGAACATGAAATTCACTTCGTTTGATGCAAACTAAAACCCACAGGATCTGTCGAATTTCCTAAGGTTGTTTTGATCATCTTAAGCAGTATCGAGCTCAGTATCAAGGAAAGGAAAGTTACCGAATGGAATGAAACTGAGTTTAGAAGGCATTTGAGTTTTAAAAATATTTCCGAAAGTAAAGGAGAAATATTAGGTTTCCCTTTGTACCCTCTTCCTAAGCTAGTTTTCACAGAAGCAAACTAGCAACTCCATCTACCCAATACAGGCACTTGGTCTACTGTTCTTCTTGTCCCGCAAGGAGACGAGATCCCTAGTTGGAGCCTATGTTGGAACATATTATTTTATTTTTATAATCTTGGTTCAAAGGTTGGAGCCGCACTTCTTTCTAAATAAGTAAGAGGTTATAATTAAGCCCAAAAAGTCGGATTTTGGGATCTCGCGTATTTCATGATGTACCTACCAAGCCCCAGTATCCCGACGCGTGAAGTAGCGATAGGGTTTAGTTCTAACCACCATTATCAAGCCTATGAGTAAATATCATTTGATGTCTGTTCTAGGATAAATTCGTGAGTGCGGACACAGACCAATCTCCACAAATCCACCTGGATCTGGAACAAACTGAGACAGAATACTACTCTTTCCCTAGTTCTAAAGTATTGAATGGACAAGAGAAGAAGGATGATGTACTTACT
>ML785855.1:219799-233339 GCA_009831015.1 Picea engelmannii
TATATAACTCAAATTTGAACCAGGGTCAATTAGAATAGACACTAGATGGTTGGTGATCATACCTTCCATCTCCACCACTGAAGCTTGGTGGTCAGCTTGTTTATTATCCAAGGCTGCATAAATTTGCAGCACACTCCTGGCTATGTCATTGATGGTGGTAGCTTCTTGAACGTTGTAAATTCTCCAACTGTTCTATTATCGGTGCGGGCAGTCCCTAAGTAGATGTTCTTCTCCACAACCCCAACATTTCAAGGGTTCTCTCTTTGGGTTATCAATATTTCCTGGGGTAGATCCAGAAGGTTTATTTCCGCTCTGGGAGGGGAACTTATGCTGATGTACACTTTGGGTTGGGAAGCTCATCCTTGAGTCCTTTTTATAGTTTTTAAATCTTGGGGATTTAAACCCCTTTTTCTGGAATCCTGAACTATTCTTCTGCTTCTAGCTTTCGTGAGGTTTTGTTTGATGCCCAAGTTGTTCATAACAATATATTTCCTTTCAGATAGTGTCTTCTAGGGTCTTTGGTTCGTCAAACTCATTCTTGTTCTGATAGTCCTTAGGTAGTCCACTGATGAATTGTTGCACCTTTGCCTTTTCTGCCTTTATATAGGGTACGTACCTCAGCAACTCAAGGAATCTATTGACATATTCCTATATGGTGAGTTGCCCCAGTTTGAGTTCATAGAATTATTTAGTCTTCTCATCAAAATACTTTTCCTACAGATACTTCTTTCTGAAGTATTTCTCAAACCGTTCCCAAGATAGGTCCTCTTCGTGAATCCCTTTTACATTCTTAAGGTCTTCCCACCAAATGGAAGCCTTTCCATTCAAGTTGAAAGTGGTTACTCGGGCCTTCAAGTTTTCTGAGAAGTCATGGACTCTAAACTACTTCTTTAGACCAAGCAGCAAGGCCTCCGCTTCCTCCCCCTTCTTTATTTCACCGTCGAAAGAGGGTGGTTTGGCCTTCTTGAATTCTTTGAGATTATGACTTTTGGGATGCTTTCGCTTCTTCCGTTTTCTTCAGGAATAAGAACTAGTCCTACTACTAGAAGATCCCTTCAAGTCGCCAGTTTCATTTCCAGAGGACTCGTCTGACTCTTGTCCCTTATCTCTGGGGTGGACCTTTCTCGAGGTTCTCTTCCCAGTGTGGCCACTTAAAAGACCATGTTTCCATATCTCAGGTGGACTTCGAATTTTCTTTGTCTATCATCGGTCCGCATGACTGGTGTCAGGTCCATGCTACAATTGTCTTTGTATGTCGGATAAACTCTGTAGCAAGACTACATTAATTTCCATTTTCTTCTCTTTCTCTTTGATCAACCTCTTGTTGTTGGCCTTCCATCTCTGTAGTTCGGCCATGAGGCTCCTCGCAGTCTCAGCTAGATCTGGAGGGGTCTCTACCACTCTCCTTTCGTCAGACTCTTCATCTCTATTGTGGGATCCATACCCCACTTCGTGGTGCATCACCATCCTGTGTGTTTGCAGTTCCCCGTGGTTGATCATCCGCTTGTGTGTAGGAAAAACACTTGTTGTTAGTCACTATTTATATTCATTTATAACTAGCGCATAATTCATATTTTTCAAATGCATACACACAATAGGAATTTTCATTCTTAACTTCAACTTTTGATAAAGGGGGTTTAAGATAGAGGGTTACTCCTTTTATGAGTACTTCAAATGGATTTTCTGCACAACTCATTCATGAGCCCAAGCAGGCCAAGTGTTGTAACCATGCTCTAATACCAATTTGTCACACACCCACTATGACAACCTAGATTTTTCATCTTTTTTCTTTGAGAGACAGAATCCCCGAGACTTCTATGGGGCCTAGCGCAGACCATCCCTTCCCTTATCCTCCTCCAAATGACCAAAACCTGGCCTTAGCGCAAGCGCCTTTCACCACTCGCGAGTTTGGAATCAAGACTCTCGACTCCCTTTTCTCCAAACATCGATACCCGAGATACGGTACGGGTATGGTTCCTTCCTCACTAGCGTCTGCTACATGTAACCGTATGCTAGGCTAATTGCTAGAACTACTTGCAACTCGCGACTTCGCTAGTTGGAGTGTTGAGCCCTCGTACTCCTCCTTTGCAAATCCTTGAGACGTGAGAGGTCAACGTTGCGTGGACTCTGCCAAGCGACGTGTACATGCCACTTGTCTCCTCCATTGTACTCTATTTACAAGTTGTGTTGCTATCACCTGTCACACGAGATCTCGGCTCTCAACATTTCGCGACCTTAACAATCAAGGTGCAACTTCTTCACCCTGTGAAACCTCGAGCCATGATAAGTCAACAATGGGTTGACTCTTTCCCAGGCGAAAAGTGTACACCACTGGTCACCCGCTTCCTAGGCTAAATACTAGCGCTACTCGCATCTCACAACTTCGCGAGTTGGAGTGTTGAGCCCTCATGCTCCTCTTTCACAAATTCCCGAGATACAATAAGTCAACAATGGATTGACTCTTTCCCAGGCGACATGTGTCTATCACCTGTCATCCGCTCCTGCCTTTCTCTGGGCGCTTATTGTTACGCCACATGTCAACCACGTGGTCCCCACCTAATAGAGGTGCCACATGTTCACATGAGCCCTCAGTGCTCGGCACTTCATGACTTCTACAGTCGAAAAGAAACGCTCTCAAGTTTTGAACCCCCGATAGGAAATAACCACGAAAGTTTTGATCCCACGGTTCTCCCGTGGCCTGGATCCAATGGTCACGATCACGTCGTGATCTTGTGAATCATGAGTTCATGCAGTCCAACCCTTGACCACTCCAAGTTGCGAGTCAGCGAAATGCTACTCTCTTGCCTATACAAAGGCTAAGATCAACGGTCAATAGGGCTCCGTCAGATCCTTGGATCTACGGTCCTGGATCCCATCGTTACCTGTGAAGGCTGAAAGGGTCGAGGTGTTAACACCTACGCTCCTTCTCTAGATCCATCGGTCTCGACAGATCTACGGTATTCCCGAAAGGATTCTGACCATTCATCTACCAAATGATAGGGTATTCTCTCTTTCTATAATTGGGCTTGCTATCCCTTCTGAGCTTGAATCAAAAAATTCAACTTCTCGGGGCTTCAAAATCCCACGAATCTGAGACCTTAGAGAGCTATCCTTCCTTGCATAAGGTTTCCAGACCCAGATCGCATGAACCTTCATATGGTTCTTGGGCAATTGTCCCTAATCTTAGTGGAGTCTCTGGGTAAAGGTTCAGCACAGTTCCAAGGTTTATGGGGTAATCCTCGGGGAAGAGTACTCTCAAGGAGCCTTCCCAGAACCTTACGAGAGTCAAGCAAACAAGACAATTCTTAGTGGAGTGAGCTCATGCCCCAAACTTAATCCTTTGTACAAAAACCAACTATGGCATGTAAGTATACAGATGCATCCATTATTTCCAGTCTAAAACACCAGGAAATCATTCTACACAGAAATTATTATGGCCATATAAACATATGCATGCATTCATGATATTCAGTTCGAAATACAAAGTATAGAACACTTATCATATCTACCAGGCATGATGCAACTGCTGAGAGGGGTGCTCATTTCCACCCAACTATAGGCTCAGTGACTCCAAATGGATTTACAACTAGCCACCCCCGAGCTAGACCACGATGCTTTGAGGTTTAGTCTCCTACTTCCATCTCAATGGAAGTCAACGACGAAGGTTACTCTCCTTCTCCTGATATTCAGAACTCCCTATGTTTCCAGGGTTTTCTCCAGTTCTCTTCTGTGATCCCCGTCGCGCATGCTCTTCTTCCCTCTTCTTACCACATTTCCTCCCTTGCCAATTGTCTGCAAGGTTGCCTGTGGCATGAATTTTTCCATCCATGGTCAGGTCTGAGGGATATTACGGATGGGAGGTTCACCCCCATCCCCTCATTAACTCTTGAGGAGCCTCCCCACCTACCAATCTGATGGGAAATCCATTCTAGGATCAAAGAGCTGCTTTGGTTTTTGGAGCAAGTATAAACCAGTACGGTATTGGATAGGTGGAAGTTAAGACAACCATCCCAGGTCCCTTCCACCACCTATTATTAGCCATCGTGGTCTCTTTTAGCACATCCCCCTCCCAGAAGTCATGAAACACCCATTCATAACATAATTTACATTCATCGACCTTTTATGCAAAGGTCCGTCAAATCAAACATTCACATCTTTGAGTTTGCCATAGTTCTTGGCCAATATAGTTATTTTTATAGATTGGGGGAAACATGGTGTTACATCGTGGGAGTCAACTCTTTAGACAAAATTGCTTCTACGTTTTCATCTTGAGATGGTTCTTGTTCTTGTTTTTCTTCCTCTTCACAATCTATGTAGAATAATTTCTTCTCACCACACTTATGTCCCTTACTGTACTTGTTGTCACAATTAAATCATAAACCTTTTTCTTTTCTTTACTCCAATTGTTGAGGTGTCAACCTTGTAGGTTGAGGTTTTTTAGAAGAAGGAGCATTGTTCTCTCTATAGATGTTAGGATTGGTCCTTCTAGTAGCCATAGCCATATTTTTACTTTCAACATTTCTTGCCACCTTAAATGCATTCTCCAATGATTTGGGTTCCCAAAGGTGAACCTCATGTTGAATGTTATCCTTTAAAGTTCCTATGAATAAATCAATCAAGTTCTCATCTGGAATATTGGTTACCTTTATATTCAATCTTTAGAAGTTCTCAATGTGCTCAGTAACTGAACCCTTTTTCTTGAGATTTATCAATTGGCTAAAGAAAGTATTGCTCCTTGTATCCTCATAGTGTGCTATCATTTCTTGCGTGAAAATTTTCCAAGTGACGAGTGATTTGTGAGAACAAAGCCATCGTTAGCATACAAATTGATTAGGTTCTAAATATAAAGAAGCAATTCGTACCTTTTGTGTATGTGGCACATTATGGAGATCAAAGAATTGCTCCATCTGAAGTATCCATGTGATTGGGTCCTTGCCATCAAACTTCCTCATATCGATCTTAGGAACGTGGTTGGTCTTCAAACCAAAGTTGGAGTTTCTCCATTATTGATTCACTTTCCTTGTGTCCTCATCATGAATTTCATGGGATGCATTTTCACTTTTAGGTGTCTTCTCTGTTACGAAATTTTTCAATACTTCCATGATCTCCCCTTTTAAATCCTCCATCATCTCTTGTAGTTCGTCTTTTGTTATTATCTTCTTTTGTAAATCATTTATGTCCCTACGCATTTCTTCACCTTCATCAAGAGTTCAAGTAGGATTGTCTGGAGGCTTATTTGATGTAGAAGTTCCCTTTTTGGGTGGCATGTTGGCCAAGTATCACTTTTGAACCTTGATTTTGAGGTGGTTCTGCTAGACAGTATTTCTTTTGTTGTATCTCCCAAGTTTCAGCCCTTCTCGGTATGAAACTTTCTTTTATGTAGTTCTCTAATATTTCTTCTTTGCAATGCCACAGGTCTGATCAAAATTTGATGTGCCAAGTGGAATTTACGGTAACTTCCCCACAACTTGCAGATTTTTGGTCTTTCCAGAAGATCTCACTTTTATAGCATGCCCCACACAAAATAATTGATATAAAATTCTGAAACTCGTACCAGAAATACTACATATTGTCCACGCTCCAATGAAACCAGTCCCCCTCAATTTGGATACTCTAGGAAGAATTTATGATTGTTTTACCTGGAACACCTTCTTGATACTATTCAATAGGAGTAGTCTGATACCCTATCTTACACTGGGTGTATATACAAATTTAAGATGACCTAGATGTTACCCATGATTTTGGTCATCATGATGGTGTATTGATGATGGTGTACTCAGGCTCCTCATAAGAACTTTCTCCTGAGAAAAGTAACATTCATCTCTTCCTAGAAAACTTACTTTTGAAGAGAGTTCGTAGGTTGCTAATATCCTAGGGTGCGAGAATGACCCATTCTCACAGGCTGCTTTAAGCTAGGGTGCAAACTTCTCACACTGTGATACATAGATAGAGTGAAAACCTTCTCTAAAGCTTGGAAAAAGATGAATTCTCGATGGTTCTAGAAGGGAATATTCTAGAAGAATGGGTTGGCATTCGAATGGTTATCCTTGTACTAGATTCCTTGATATTGTGGGATCATTCTTATCCAAGTAACCATCTCATTCTCTCCTATATATTGATGGAATTCTCATGGAAAAGGTTAAGCAAGATTCATTGGAGAATTGGTGAAAGAATTGTGTGAAGGACTTAGCTTGAACATGAGCTTGGAGACTCTAGCAAGTCTATCAAGAGGATTTGATCTTCTTCATGCAAGGATTGAACAAGTGTGTGTGTTGGAGCCAAGAGGCACTGAAAGGGAGCTTGCGACATCAAGGCGATCAGGTTGTAATCTTCTACTTTCAATTAATATGATACAGTGGCATGTCCTTTTCCCATAAAGTCATTTTCACTTTATTGTGTAATTCCTTGATCATACACATAAGTTGACAGTTGAATATATTTTGCTATCTTCACATTTGTTGGTTTGTGTTGTCTTGGTCTTGACCTCACGAGAGCACCGGAGTGAAGTAGGAGAAACAGAGACCCTAGGAAGCGATACAAAGGTATGTTACTTGTTCCTCCCTACTAGCTAATTCAATGGTCAAAACTTAGGGAAAGAGTCATGTCCTGTCCTGTTTTGTTCTAGATCCAGGTGGATCTAGGGAGATCTGTTAGTGTCCGCACCTACCGATTTGTCCGATAACACTAGAAGCTAAAATTTTTACCATAGATACCTTACCAATTTTTGTGAATATCCTCCAGATTTCAGGGTCTGAAACGTTATGGAAAATATTTTATAGCGAAAATTCTGCAATGACTTAGTTCAAGATGATTCCAGAGCCCTATCTTGTACAGGCCATATCTCCGAAAGTATAAGGCCTCAGGAGCTGAAATTTGAGCCCAACGTACCTTGATCCGTCTATGAAATATCCTCCAAGCCATTCCTTCTGAAACGTTGTAGAAAAAAATTTATAGAGAAAATTCCAAGGTGTCTCAGATGTAGTAGCAAAACCCTAAGACCTTGAGCTCTGATACCATATGTTAAGAACCAAATATCAATATAGCATAGAAAAACCTAAAAAAAAGTACTCAATGCCTTAAAAAAGAGATAATTTAATATAATAAGCCTCTTTGAGGGGGAAACCTCCTTTTACCCCACTTAAATGTTCAAGTACAAGATGATTCAAAATGAAAATGTCTCCTCAGTATATATAGGAGACTAGGAGGTATAATTACAACTAATGGCCTAAAACCAACGTAAATAAAATAACATTACTAATATAATATGCCCCAATTAAGGGGTAATGAGCCAATATTAGGGCTTGACAGCCTCGAGCAAGCCAGAATAGACGATCTGCAGGAGATCGAGAAACTTAGATCCGACTTTGAGCAGGTGCGCCAGGCGACGCAAATAAGCCAAACGCAGGTTAGCCAGTAGGAAAAGAAAATAATACAATTATAGTCGAAGTTGGATGTTGACGAGAATCAGGTTTTAGACATAAAAATATTCAGATCCCAAGCTACTGAAATCCGACAGAAGGTATTAACAGCTCAACAAGACTTGCTTATAAAAGTGGGAACCATTCATAACCACTTTCAAATGATAGATCTAGTGTTAGAAAATATTTCTTTGAGAGAAAGAGAAGTTGGGGTGACTTGGGTCGCTTTCCAAGATGTTGTTATAGCCACGATGAAGGTAGAGATGGTCAGCAGCTCCAAATTATCCATCGCAGAACAAACCAGAGGGAATATCTTACTCGAGGTTTGGGAGAAGAATATATCTGAAAGTAGGGGTAGAGCTCAAGAGGTGAGGAACTCTTGTGAAGAAGCATTTGCCTTGATAAATAAAAGTTTGTTAGACCTTGATAAGGAAGGCAGTGCTGGGACGCTGGGCAAAATCAATATATCTAAACACCTGATGGACATCAAAGAAAATGTGGAAAAGGAGAAAGCTGAGATATCCCAGATAAGACAGGTTGATATGGTCCAAGTGGACAAATGTCTAGTACAACCAAGTTTACAATTATGGTCTATCATCACGGAAGACCGACAAGTGGGGAAAATTTTGCCACAGTTGGCGAAGAGTTGTTACACCTTTGAGGCAAGAAACCAAGCAGATCCTTCTAGGTTGATAGCCCAGTTGGTTGAAAGGTGTGTCAATTGCATTGAGAAGGTGAAGGGGAAAGCTTCTGGTGCTAAATAATGACAGATGTCAACCCGTTTTATTTTTGGAGCCAAAAGAGAAAAAAAAGGAAGGGGCTCTGCCTTCATGAAGGAAGACAAAAGATGAGGAGATGAAACACTCCACCTTTTCATTTGTAACTGACAAGTTTCTAGAACGATTGGAATCCTAAATGTTTAGAAGTTGGGTTCAAATATACATTTTGAAGGAGCACCACTGGGGGGATTTTTCTTTCGGAAGATTGTAATAGAGAAATTTTCCATCGCCAGGAATTAATACAAAGTGAATTGAAGACTCCATATTCCGTTGAGATAGAGTTATGTGCTTTCTTCTGTTATTTCATGCTTCATCACATTTTTATATGCATCTTTGATGAATGATTTGACTGCAATTTGGTACAACCTCTACTGTGGCAATCATGTTTTAGTTATCTAATTATTTGCAGCTTTTCCTCTGTATCGGCTATTAGTAGGTACAAGACCTGTGGATTACTTAGATCGCTATATTTTACGCTTCATTAAAGTGTTTCTCTTCTTTTTCTTCTTCTATTACAGCATGAGATTCCTCTCGAAATGATGCCTCACATTGTTTGACAACTCTATGTTTTTCTTTTGCTTCATACATGGTTCCAAATTTTTAACTCAGTTATGAAAAACGACCTTCAATTTGTTAAACTACTAATTTGTCTCACAGGATTTTTTCTCTCGTATAAATCAAAAAATTGAATCAGCAACTAAAAAAAAAAAAATAGCAGCCTCTTAAATCTTTGTTCCTTAAATGACTATCCCTGTTGCAAGGCAACCTCACATAGAACCCGACCTCTCAGACCAAACCCGCATCACCTTAAACCTCTTTGACACTATCCTAAGAACTACAATCACTCGGGTCGAACTCAAACGTTCGTGGGAAGCCATTGAACGAGACATAACCACTCAAGAACAAGTGGAACTTAGACACAGACAACTTAGAAATCAACTATAGTTTCTTTTCTAGTTGTTTGCTCCTTCCCTTGCCTTTTACCCTTTTCTGGATGCCTAGACTCTATACTTCCTAGCCTTAAGTACAAACTCTGGAACAACAACGGGACTAAAAGGACTCACATTCCTATGAAGTACTTCAGCATGAGAACCGAATGGAAAACAAGGCTCTAACTAGGATGCCCATGGAAGGAAGGATCTACCACATAAAGTATGACACACTTATCAACAAGGAAGGTTAGTGTCGCAATTCAGTGGGGTCAATCCTAAGGCAAAATGAACTAGGAAACGGATAATGCAAATATGCAAGTAGGGAAAAACCTAACCTATATGCCAGTTTCGAGGTCAATACTTGTCAGAACAGATCGATATGATGAACAAATGTCAAAGAAAAATGTCTCCAAAATTCTTCATATAAATCCAATAACACTCATCCAGAAGTTAATAAATCTAATAGAGAGAAAAACTTCAGAAAATAAGAGGTGCTACTGAATACAAAACTTGAAAACAACAAACATGGATTGTGCAATATGGTACAATACATTGCATAGCTTTACAACTCATTCATAGTATTGGTTCAGGTAGAGCCCGTTTCTAGGCTCTGACCAAGAGTCTCTTTGATAGTCAACCTGGAAAGTCTCCCAAAAGGGAAGAAAACAAAAACCACAGTTTAAGTCTTCTCATGTTACATAAAATGTAGTCATGGCTTCAAGGATATCCTTATCTGAAGGAAATTCAATATCAAAAAAATCATGTGAATGAGGAGGGTTGACAGTCCCAAAGGGTGAGCTAAACTAACCATATTCCATATAACGTTGGAGATTTTGGCCAAGACCGACAGAGTCTATCAGTGAAGAATCACAAGCACAAGGGATTGAGGATATACAAACATTGAGATCATACTCAAAAGGAAACTTGATATCACTTGGACCAAGAGGGGGAAGCAAGGGCTCCCATTGTTGGACACACCTACCACACTTAGAGGGGGGGTGAATGAGTGTGGGGCTCTTTTTCAAAACTTCCCTCTTGCACAAAAACTTATCAATTTGCATTCAACATTTATTCATTATCCATTGTTGTCATTTATAGACAATTAGATGTGAGCACATATCAGCAACATATATCAGCAATATATCATCAACACGTCATCATCACAATGGACACAAAGAACACAAGATGTATGTACAATTTTCTTTTTATTACGGACTACAATCCTTGGGTTTATCAGCAACAATTGAATAGAGTACAACTCTACAAGAGCACCAGCTCTATATGCAAGACTCAGCTTACACCCTCAGCATCAACTGAGATGAGGCAACAATCCTCAACAGATATCAATCTGTCAACAGGTACGCGACCTGTCAATAGTGCAGCCCGCATGTGAACGTGCTCTGGCTCACTACAGCCTGTGTGTGAACACAGCCAGTGTATAATGCAACAAGCGTCTTCTTCTAAGAAACTAGGGTTTTTCTTTTCTTCACATGCTCATAACTCTTCTGTCTTCCACTATCTAAACTGACCCATAGCCAGTCACAATACATCCAAGCTCTCCAACAACTTTCTCATGCTCCACAACAAGTCAATATGAATGCTATCTTAATCATGTATAAATAGCTAGTATACCATAGCAATCATGTCACTACTGAATAACAAGAGTACTACTCACTCCATCAACTAAATCAACCAAATTGAGCCACATCATAGAAGCCATACCAAGAATTCCCTAAGAATTCACAACATATCAAACAGTAGCATCTATCAAGACAACAATGTAACTATACCAGTGTCTTATTGATAGATCTGAGGCCATAGAATGCAGATCTGGAACCTGCCTCATCATCCAAGAGCTTGGCACCAGCTCAAACACAAATCTCCATGAGGTTATTTAGTCCACGCTCCCTGTACACAGCTAGACCGCGTGTACACGCATCCTATACAGATACAACCCGCATGGGCATCAGAAAATAGGATTTTCTGTGACTCCGAGACATTTGCCGTCAAGATCTCCGACATTGCCGAAACTTTGATGCGTTCATGAGATCCTCCTCTCGCTCTCTTCCTCATAATAGATCTTCAATCATGCTCAAGAGATCCACACCAATAAGATTCTCTCACAAGAAGCTCTCCATCAATACTCCAAAAGATATTACCAAGAATCTCTCCATTGATCCACAAAGATTCTCACCAAATGTACATTTTACAAGAGTTCCTAGCTTCTTATTTATACTTTCATCTTCTAGGTCACTTAACCCATTTCTAGGTCACTTAACCTATTTTCCTTATTTTAGGGTTAACCACTTTCCATGAATAGAAAGTTCTCCAATACTTTATCATTTAATTATTCCTTCTTGATTTTGTCACTTTATCTTATCATTTAAATAATGATATCTTCTTTTCAGGCACTTTTACTTCTTTGACCTTTTGGGACTTCAAGCCTTCATATGGGGGTCCTCCAACTTCAAAATGCCATAACTCTCAAACCGTGAGGAGTTATGTGACATTCCACATACCACCGGAAATGGCATGTCAAGCACTATCCATCTAGGATAGTTTCACCAACAACTTCATTGATCTTCATCTCATTAATCCACATACAAGCATGGGTCATCCATTTCAATGATCTATCTTTATCGATTGGTTTCCACTTGGACATATATCATTCTCATCAAGGGCATCATATCAATCAATTACTTGACATCAATCAATGACATCAACCAAACAATTTACATATGATCCAACAATCTCCCAAATAATCAAACCATTGGCATCAATGACAAACCATTATCATTAATGACAACATGATCCAACAATCTCCCCCTTTGGCATTGATGGCAATACCAACATTGTTGTCAACTCCAATTACCAATATTGATGTCAACATGTAGACAAGGCATGCTCTACATCTAGTTAATGTGACTATCTCTCCACACCAATCGCTCCCCATCAATCGACATCAATCACATCAATGTGATTATCTTATTTATTATACCATTGTGTGATCTTACCATGAGAATACATCAATGTGATTATTTCTCCCCCTTTGACATCAATGGAAAAGGGCCATTCTCCTCTTGGGGCTACTCCCCCTGTCTGTTTCCGTTGTATAATCTCTCCCTTTTTGAACAAGGGATATCAATCTGATGTAATGCTAAAAATACATCGAACATACTCCCCCTATGACCATCGCTCCCCTTGGAATTATGCTTCTGTGCTCTTTCTTCAAATATAGGTCTCTTTTCTAGGTATGCATTTGATAAATATCTCCTCCTAGAATCATGGGAAGAAGAATGACTCCCCCTGAGGGTATGTCTCCCCCTATCTTCTTTGCAAGATGAACAATATGCTGCCATATGATGATCCTTGGACCTGTTCATGCATCAAACTTGTGCCATACCATGCATCATGAAACAAAATATATGTCATCAATGAAATAGAGAATCATGAACAATATATCCATCAAGTACATCATGTACCAAAATGTGCCCACCATGCACAACACCCATGTACATCAACCATGTACATCAACAATGTGCCAAAAGATATTATCCATGAAATGTATCCACCATATGCCAACATGTGAATCTACCAATATGCCAACCATGTGCATCCACCAGATTATTTTACATAATTTAATAGATGATCGTTTGTTCACCATCAATCCATACTCTTGGGTTAGTGCCATGCACCCAAAATTTATTTTATATCGTCACCTTACATGATCTAACTTAGAGCCATGAAAAACCTGCAGCAAATAGTGTCAGAACCTGCAATAAATAATGTCAGACTCTGCAGTACAGAGTTATACCATCACATCAAACTCTAAGCCATGTGCATTGCCTTTTTCCCAAGTTTTTACAACGGACACGCGGCCTGCTGCACAACTGAGCGCGTGTGTACATGACCTATTCAAGGTCATCACGCGTGGACACACAACTGTCACCACTATTACCTTTGTGTTCCTTAGTAAATGACACATTTGAACTTCCCTTCAATCTTTCATTCTGATCTGGCTGCTCTGTCTTCTTCACCCACTTCTGTAGATGACCCTTCTCTTCAGAAATTGATCTCTAAGTATCCATATTTTCAAATATGTCTCCCTTTCTTACTTCATTCCTTCGTCTAGCCATGCTATGTGAAGTCCTCATCATGGACATTCTTCTTGTGTTCCATCACTCCTGGGATTTGTGGCCAAATCCACTACAACTGTAACATCTCATAGAGTTATAGTGAACAGAAATATGTCCTATTTGATCACATCACCAACACCTTGTGGTGTTATAGAATCTTCCATTATATCTCCTTTCATAAGATCTACATTCAAAAGATTTGTGACCATATCCATTACATGAATAACAATGCCCATGAAAAACACTTTCATACCTTTGCTTTGGTGTCCCAAGAA
>ML785855.1:233389-249562 GCA_009831015.1 Picea engelmannii
TATATCTCCTTTCATAAGATCTACATTCAAAAGATTTGTGACCATATCCATTACATGAATAACAATGCCCATGAAAAACACTTTCATACCTTTGCTTTGGTGTCCCAAGAATGGCTTCTTGATGTCTTCCTTGCTTTGTTCTTCTGAAATTTTCTTTGCCTTGTGTAGATGGTTGTTTTGCAACATTGTCTTCTTTCTTTGATGGACTTACCTCATGCTTCTTTGAGGTGCTTGCTTCAACATGGGTATATTCTCCTTTGTATCCAAGACCTGATTTATCACATGATGGTCTTTGACTTTCCAAGATCTCATCCAAGATTCGTGAGCTATTTAAGAATTTGTTTGACTTTTCCACCTTCTTTCTAAGGTCAACAATTTCAGATTCTAACTTGCAACATGAATCTTCCTTTTCAATTATTTGAATCTTCAATAGTTCCTCTATTCTTTTGACTTCTTCGATTTGGGTCTTGAGATGGACAATAGTTTCAAAACTTTTACTAATCTCATCATCTATATTCATGTCTTGTTTTCCATTCTTTATTCTTGTGATCTCTTCTTCCTTTTCTTCTAATTTATAACTCTCTTCTTATTCTTTGAGCATTCCTTTTAACTTCAAGATGTGCCTTTGACTCCTCCTAAGAAACTTCTTAGTGTTATCCAAAAGATAGTTATAGTGTGTATAAAAATGATCACTCCTATACATGTATAAACCCTCTTCAATTTCCTTTTGAAGTTTTAATAGATTTCCTTCTATTCTTTTCATGGGATAAATACCATCAAACTTTACACAAACTATATCTACATCTTCTTCTTCACTTGTAGAGAAAAATTCATCATCATAATCATTGCAATCAAGGGCTTTAGAGTGTTCTTTACCTTTATTTGAAATATCCTCATGATCTTCCTTTTTGCCAACATCAACACATACTTCTTTGCCTTCATTTGAAATGTCTTCAAAATCACATTTAGAAATAATGCAGTCAAGAGATTTTGATGATTCTTTACCTTTGATGATCTTGATGGAGTGGTCTTCAATTTCTTCTTTCTCTTCCTTGCTTTGATATGTCTCCTCTAGCTTTAGACATAGATCCTTGGCGGAAGTGCATTGTCCCATGCTCTCTTTGATAGGGCTTGAGAGTCCACTAAGAATTGTCTGGAGAGCCAATGAATCATTCTTCTTTCCTTCCCTTTGAGCTACTAAATTTGACTTGTTTTTCAATGGAACATATCCACCGATGGTTGCCTTCCAAATAGATGCTCCCATTATCCAGGATTGGAACTTCATTATCCATTTCTGTGTCTATGGATCTCCTTCAAGCTTGTTAAGGCTTGTAGTGAAGGCCTGCTCTGATACCAATTGTTGGACACACCTACCACACTTAGAGGGGGGGTGAATGAGTGTGGGGCTCTTTTTCAAAACTTCCCTCTTGCACAAAAACTTATCAATTTGCATTCAACATTTATTCATTATCCATTGCTATCATTTATAGCCAATTAGATGTGATCACATATCAGCAACATATATCAACAATATATCATCAACAAGTCATCATCACAATGGACACAAAGAACACAAGATGTATGTACAATTTATTTTTTTATTACAGACTACAATCCTTGGGTTTATCAGCAACAACTAAATAGAGTACAACTCTACAAGAGCACCAACTCTATATGCAAGACTCATCTTACACCCTCAGCATCAACTGAGATGAGGCAACAATCCTCAACAGATATCAATCTGTCAACAGGTACGTGACCTGTCAATAGTGCAGCCCACGTGTGAACGCACTCTGGTTCACTACAGGCCGTATGTGAACGCGGCCAGTGTATAATGCAACAAGCATTTGCTTCTAAGAAACTAGGGATTTTCTTTTCTTCACATGCTCAGAACTCTTCTGTCTTCCACTGTCTAAACTGACCCACAGCCAGTCACAATACATCCAAGCTCTCCAATAGCTTGCTCATGCTCCACAACAAGTCAATATGGATGCTATCTTAATCATGTATAAAGAGCTAGTATACCATAGAAATCATGTCACTACTGAATCACAAGAGTGCTGCTCACTCCATCAACCAAATCAACCAAACTGAGCCACATCATAGAAGCCATACCAAGAATTCCCTAAGCATTCACAACATATCAAACAGTAGCATCTATCAAGACAATAATGTAACCATACCAGTGTCTTAGTGATAGATCTAAGGCCATGGAATGCAGATCTGGAACCTGCCTCATCATCCAAAAGCTTGGCACTAGCTCAAACACAAATCTCCATGAGGTTATTCATTCCACGCTCCCTGTACACAGCTAGACCGTGTGTACACGCACCCTATACAGATATAGCCCGCGTGGGCATCAGAAAATAGGGTTTTCTATGACTCCAAGACTTTTTCCGTCAAGATCTCTGACATTGCCGAAACTTTGATGCGTCCATGAGATCCTCCTCTCGCTCTCTTCCTCATAATGGATCTTCAATCATGCTCAAGAGATCCACACCAATAAGATTCTCTCACAAGAAGCTCTCCATCAATACTCCAAAAGATATTACCAAGAAGCTCTCCATTGATCCACAAAGATTCTCACCAAATGTACATTTTACAAGAGATCCTAGCTTCTTATTTATACTTTCATTTTCTAGGTCACTTAACCCATTTTTAGGTTACTTAACCCATCTCTAGGTCACTTAACCTATTTTCCTTATTTTAGGGTTAACCACTTTCCATGAATAGAAAGTTCTCCAATACTTTATCATTTAATTATTCCTTCTTGATTTTGTCACTTTACTTTATCATTTAAATAATGATATCTTCTTTTCAGGAACTTTTATTTCTTTGACCTTTTGGGACTTCAAGCCTTCATATGGGGGTCCTCCAACTTCAAAATGTCATAACTCTCAAACCGTGAGGAGTTATGTGACATTCCACATACCACCAGAAATGGCATGTCAAGCACTATCCATCTAGGATAGTTTCACCAACAACTTCATTGATCTTCATCTCATTATTCCACATACAAGCACGGGTCCTCCATTTCAATGATCTATCTTTATCGATTGATTTCCACTTGGACATATATCATTCTCATCAAGGGCATCATATCAATCAATTACTTGACATCAATCAATGACATCAACCAAACAATTTACATATGATCCAACAATCTCCCAAATAATTAAACCATTGGCATCAATGACAACATGATCCAACACCCATAACCCCATTGGATAAACCAATGGATCAATTGATGAGACCACGTCTCGAGAATGAAAACATGTGTGAGCAAGTTCCTACTCAGAAATAATTGAACATCGAGGATAAGACGCCACATAATTAACCCGTGGCGGGGTAGAGTCTACACAAACACTAGGAACATATAAAGGGGCAGCTTCAACTAATGTCGAATCAAGATGTTGATTATTATATGCCAACTAGTCGATAGTGACAATGCTTCCATTGTGAGGGAAATGCCTCACTGAGAAGAGCGTAGACACCACAACATTCATAGCATATACATAATCATGCCCAAGAACTATATTGAAATCTAACAATCCTTGCACCACTATAACATCAACAAGGACAATCTTTCCACCTAACGAGATAGGCAACAGAGGAAGAATCCTCAAATACTCACTAGGACGTTTGTCAAAAGACAACAACTCATGCGAAACAAACACAAGCTTAGGAGAACCCAAGGCTTACCAAGCCGAGGATGATAAAATACTTGCAGAGGCTCATTCATCTATAATACATCGGTAAATGGTTTTTGAATTAACTTCAACCCTTATTTGAAAGGGTGTATAAGAAGCAAGAAGAGGCTCAACAAGGTCATTCCAATCAAAGGAAACCATCCTAGGATTTGGAGGGGGTGTACTCTAAGTGAGTGGAATGCCCCCTTGTTCTGAAAGTATTGAACTGGAAATGCTAAAAAGTAGTCGGTAGACACATCACTCCCCATCAGAAGAGTGGGATTAGCCAAATATTGCATTGGCGTGACCACTTTGGTAGACTTGACACTCTCTAATAAAAGAGTGGGATCAATTGAAGATTGCATTGGTGTGACCACTTTGGTAGACTCGACACTCTCCAAGAGAAGAGTGTGATCAGCTGAAGATTGCATCGACGTGACCACTTTGTTAGACTCGACACTCTCCAATAGAAGAGTGAAATCATCCGAAGATTGCATCAGCACGACCACTTCCTCAACCACTCGCTGAATAGGCTGCAAGACAACATGGTCTAAAGGCACATCACCTCCAAAAAATAAGTGGGATTGACTGAAGATTACATCGGCATGACCACTTTCTCAACTATTGTTTGAATAGGTTGCGAGGAAACCTCAAAAGACTCATAATCAAAAGAGCTTGCAGACAGGGACCACAATCTTCGTGCCTCTGGAAGGCCCCGGAATAAATGAGTAAGGTGATCTCCCTTGCAAAGCTTACAAGGAAACTTAGGCTTACGTCCTATCTGTCTGGGTTTCTCAACTGAATCAATGCCCTTAGCATGATTAGCACTGGTTGGTTGCACATCTCCAACATGACTTGCAGAGGTTGGTGATTGATCGATAACATGACTTACAAAGGCTACATACCAAAACGAATGTAGAAATTATTAAGATTAAAGTAATCTTATAAAAAACAAACCCTCTTTCCAATCAACAACCAAAAAAAAAAAACTAATCATGATCCAAGTTCCACTATGATAGATAAAGAATATCCCTAAAAATTTTCTGAATTTTAAATCAAACTAAATAGTTAAAAATTCAATAAAAGGTCATTCGTTATATAATCGAACTTGGAAAATTAATTTACTAGAAGATTAGACAAATTATACAAGACACCTAATATGGTTATAAGTTGTGAATTCCACTTCTGGACCGTATGTTCATTAATACGTAGCTGGATTTTCACTTATGAAGTGCGAGGTTATTGATGTCATGTTATTTGAACCATTACACAGGAGCGTCGTTTAAAAAAAATTCTTCTTCACGCGCTGCCATTTCATTATTTTAGAGCTCTCCTGCGCATGGTAATTTCCCAGCGATATACAGAGTGTCACGCTGTCAACAATATATAAATAAAGTGAAAGCCCCCAAATGCCCCAAGACAACAACCAAATGGAACTATTTAGTATAGAAATTGTTGTAGTATGAAATTCCATCCCAATGTATATGGAACAACCTCTAATCTTCTAGTTTGGCCCTATCTCAGTCCCTGCACGATGAAAACTCCAATGTAAAGCAATCAACCTGACCAGAAAGTATCGCATACTAAGGAGTCAGGAATCCTTCAACAATGAAGCACATGGTCGGAAAGCGAGAAATTAACGTGGACGAAGCTGTATTTATAGTGTGAAAGGAAAGGTTCAGCGCAGGGAATTATATATTGGCGCCGCGTTCACTTATAGCATTAAGTGATTTTGTTCTCCTAGCTAGAAACTGAAATTCCAAGCCTCCACCACGGACCGATGAGTCTTGGGAAGAACTGTGTGCGGCTATTATAGAGGCGTTCCATTTCCATCGCACCATGTAAAGCAGTAATACTATAAATGATACCAATCCTGATACGACGAAGAGATCCCAGAAGTGGTAAACACCAAGTTGGCCGGATCCCAACCGGGTATATCCACTGCAATCCTTCTCATAATTGGGCACTGATTGTTTATAAATTGTATGGAGTGTGCCTTCGTCTGATAGTTCGAGTATTTGCATAGAAATCTCCTTCACCAGTTGATCATGCATGGGATCAAACGCCTGCCCATAAACAAACAAATGGTGATAATTAGTAATCTCAGTATATGCTCCGACTTGAAATCAAATTACAGAGCAATTATAAATTACTAACAAATCCCCAGTTTTGAGAGGTGAACATTTGGCCAGCGAAGGTGAGTTTATTGCAATGCTTTGCCACGAGGGATTGCATGTAATGACGTTCGCCTATGATGGCACCCACCTCACCCCTAAACAAAGCTTTATAGTATTCAGCTTCTCTGTTTAGAGGTTTCAGTCTCTGCTCATCAATTCTAAAGTACTCTCTCAAGTATTTTTCTGCGTAGGATCCATTTTGGAACCCAATATTCACCCGGCTTGCCACCACACTGTGGATATCGTTAAGGGTTGGTTGTAAACGTGGGGCTGTTAGTATAGCCGATAAATTTGCTGTATAGCACGAATATAGGATTCCAGTAACAAAAAGCCACTCTATCAGCACTATTCGCCCCATTACAGTCTTAATACCATCTGTTGAACCCAATTCAAGAATAGCATCTTAGGATTTCATTAGTTTACAGCTTTATAAGTCTCTCACAGAAAAATAAGCACAATCATAGAATAGAAAGAGAAAAACTTACTGTGATTTGTGAACCAAGTCGAAAAAGTGAACCTGCACATAAACATATGCTATTTAAGTAAGGGATGGGGATAGAATTTCCTGTATGGCTTGCTTTGATAATTACACTTCTAACCATTACGATTAAAGCTGTCATGGCCATCACAGTTATTTCTTACCATATTATGCTTCTTAATTGCCTGCTAGGATGCCCTTGGAATTGTGGATTCTTTCTGCGCTCTAAAAGATAGACCGTCAAGCTCCCAGTAATGAAGAACCCCAGTATTAGTACCCACATTCCAGCGGTAAAAGGCTTCAGAATGTCAAAGCCAAGACTAATGTGATCCTCGACCTGGGGAACTACAGCGAGTAGACCAGCATCCATGAACGGTTGTGTAAATAGTACTTCATGGGCACGGTATGCTATAATGGTCACGTCTCCTACAACTGCATCCACTTCCTGCATGAACATCCATAGAAATAAAGACGTTATTTACATCAAAGATCTGCTAATGTTGGAGTGTTTGAATGAAGCGATATATCCTATCCCTCTGGATTATAACTATCATAATCACATTATAAAAAGGTGGTTGATAGATGTAAATAGTTAGTATGAATTATTTTTATAATAAATAGGTAAAAATAAAGTTAGATTTTATTTGTCGAAGTGCGTGGTAGAGTTCAAATTTGATTTGTCAAAGTTTAGTTTTTTTACTTTTAAAATTTATAATTATCACAATCACATTATAAAAAGGTGGTTGATATATGCACATACCTATTATGAATTATTTTTATAATAAATAGGTAAATATAAAGTTAGGATTTTAATTAAGGTTATGAAAAATGTGATACTCTTTTTCAATCTTTGTTTCAGATTATACATAAATTATTTTCAATTAAGCTCATGGTTTCCCACCCTATCAAACTTAGGACTAATTCCACATGCAAATACAAAGAAGTATCTCAATCCATCAATGCATTCTAGAATAACTAGCCTTGAGAATAGTCAAAAGTGATGCCAAATACAAAGATAACCAATGCAATGTCACATTAAAAAAATCCAATAATCATGCACTTTTGGCATGAGCCACCTTATGATGGTTATCCTTGGGTCAATAAATTTTGCAGGTAGAAGCTTCATGGGGAGTTTTTCCTTCTTATGGTTTCGTGTAAGGGAGATTTATAATCAAGTTATTATTAAAAGATCACCAAAAAATTTTAGATGGAGGTGGTTATCCACTGGATTGCAAGTTCGATTGCAAGTTCGAAAGGTGTTTTTCCAGTGAACTTTTCTTGGAGCTCGACATGAATGAGAACGATTTTTAAACTATATTGATCAGACCCATCAATGTATTTTAGCATTGTTGGATTGAGTCGAGAAGAGGGATTTTGACAAGTGATTATTGAGGATAAAGAGAGTGAGCAAGGGACTATAATTTTTCAAGTTTTAGGTATTTTAATTGTTGGATAATAATGGCTAAATGTCATGATTAGTATTTGGTTTGAGTTTGTTATGGAGATTTGAGATATTATCTCAACTATCTAGATTGTGTACATAAGATAGATAGCTATCTTAGGCTACTTGTAGTTGTATTTATATTGTGACTATACGTAAGTGCTCTGGGCCCAGGTATGCATGAGAGTGGATTGTTTATTCTTATTTTTATTTGCTTGATTGTGGAGTATGTGTGAGGAGGTGCTAGTTATTATAGTCTTGGAGCCGCACGCCAGTAAGAGGAGTTGTCGAAACACAATCAATATAGCCGCCAAGGGAGACAAGGCTGAAGATTTCACGACCGTGTTTGGAGAGAGGATCTGAGAATAATCAGATGGTGACTGAAAGTGCAATAGAGTCAATTATGACCGGGAGATTGATTGATGCAAATTGAGAAATAAAAGCAGATGCATCGCTAAGTATATGGGAAGCCATCATTTGTTGATTGTAGTTGTTGCCTGTTGAAGAACATTGTGAATTGAAGTGGTGTTTTTTTTATGGTCACTATTTTATTGCATTTCACTCTTGATAATATATAACAGATTTATTGTGCGGTGCAGTGTGGTGTGATGTATTGTAAAATTATTTAATGAAAAATCAATTATAAGAACAGAGTATCATAATTTAAATTAGTCGTTCTCAATGTTCTTCGGTGCCAAGAGAACGTATCACGGATTTGATTATGTCTACATTCTGTCAGATGCTGGTGGGACTTGTTGTACTTTGAGTGCTTCAAGATCGTTAGTTACAGGTTATCCTTGTCTATATTGTTGTAATGTGTTTAAAGAAGGTCAATTGTATGATTGACTGCTGAAAATGTCCAGTAATTAGAACACTATCCTATATAACTGTCGAAATTTGCTCTTCGAGGGAATTTCACGGATGGTAGTTTATCCATAGGATAATTCAGTGTCGAGGCTATACTTTGGAGTAGTCAAGAGTCATCAATCCTACGAATATGTCAATGATGGTCTGAAGAAGTTATACTTTAAATGGATCAAGAGGTAGCTCGAAAGTGTGGAGAGGAAAAGAGCGGAACCGAGTGATTGCAGAGTGGGTAGAGTTGCTAATGAAGACCAACCAGACAAAGATGACAGATATGAATTGTATGTCGTTTCTATATTGTAAAAACAAAAAAAAAATCGCATTTCTCCATTAAGGGGGAGTGTGAGAATAAAGGCTAAATGCCATGATTAGTATTTGGTTTGAGTTTGTTATGGAGAGTTGAGATATTATCTCAACTATCTAGATTGTGTACTTGAGATATATAGCTATCTTAGGCTACTTGTAGTTGTATTTATATTGTGACTATAAGTAATGAAATATAGTTTTAATGTTCATTTGATTTGTAATATGATTATGTTACCGAGACATGAACCCGGGTCTCTCGAGTGAGAGCCGAGTATCCTAACCAACTAGACTTGTCAAGTCTTAGGTCTTTTTCTGTATGAATTTATCCGCCGGTGTCATAGTTGAATACTGGAAAAAAAAAAAAACGTGGCGTAGTTACATATAAACTACAATATTAAAAAAGTTAACATGCAGTAAACTAAAGTACACAAATTTAATAGAAAAGCCGAACCATTGAATCTAGGTCGAGACTGAGTTATATGATTCCCATATATTGTGCCTGCAAATAAAAGGTAATCGTAAAAATATAGGATATCCAAACTATAAAATTTCAAAAACTCATTGTACCTGGTAGTTCGAGGTTGAAGCAACAATTGAATGTAAGAGTTTACAATATAGTGACTTGTAATTAAATAACCCTAACCAATAATCCCATGCTATCTATGAAATTTGAAAAGCCCTCCATATTTGGCATCCATCATGCATCCGCTTCAAGTGTATTAATTGAACATTTGACCAAAATCAAGCACCTGCTGCAATATGACAGTTGTTATTCACATAATTAATCTCTAGTAACTAGAAAGCGACAATGAGGTTTTTTTTTTATGAATATGTTAATTTTTGTTAATTAGGCAAAATTGGAAATCAATAGTTAGGAAAGTAAATTATTAATTAAATTAGGTAAATGTGAAAAAGTAAACAAGGAAACGTAAGTATTCAAAAATACAAGGAAGTTGTTAATATAAAATCTGGTTCAGATTTGGGAGGACAACTAAAAATATGCCAGCATCTTCAATTCTTAACCATACAATTAGGATTCCTAATTAAAAGATCATTAATTATGCCCATTTTATATTTTTTCGATTTAAAAAATATAAAAAATTAATTATTTCTTTTTAAAAAACATTTTAAAATTCTTAAAAAAAAACTATTTTAAAAGAGAAATTATATACTAGTCATCCCCAATGGGTGCCACTTAGACATATCAACACGTTCACCTTACTAGAGAAATTATATTGTAGTCATCCCAATGGGTGCCACTTAGACTTATCAACACGTGCACCCTATTAGCACCCTCTGAGGAATGCTTAGGGATTTTTGTAGGTGCAATGTTTTTTGCGATCAATTTTTCTTGACTACCACGGTGCAACCACAAATGAGTACAAGGTTTATTTTGATGGTTGGTTGGTCATAGAGTGTTGGTGGCCGATTGATGGTAGAGTGTAGGGATCTTAATCGTGATGGCCAACTGATTTGTAGGATCAAAGTGTTTTGATATAGGAGAGAGAAGAAAAGGACAATCCAATTTGTTGGAAGAAGTTAAATATTGAGTTAATTTACAACATTGCATATTACATATCGCAACTTCAATTATAGAATTTTTTTATACAAATGCAATTTTAAATATGTACTCACTCCATAATTTCTCTATAACTGAAATTGCTTCCATCCATATGCATAGGTTAAATAGCATAAGGATAGTTGCATACTATAATTGGGTATAGTCCAAGGGATGTTATGCCCAGTTACCAATCTATGTAATTTTGTTTACAAACAACCATTCAATACCTTCATTGTAAAGCTAGAAAGGTCCACATGAGGATCCATAAAACTTATGAAGGTCTATTGTAGCTTCATAGAAGTTGAAATATTTCAAAGCTCCATAAGAATGGAAGAATTGTTTCAAATCATTGTCCAAAAAATAACCTAGTTTCAAAATGTTTGTAGATTGAAAAACAGGGTTGATGGAGTCATCCAATGCATCTTATTATATCTGAAATAGTTTTATGAAACCAAAATAAGAATTTTTTTTTTCTTAGTGTTAGTGTTTAGTGTTGATTGTTTCAATTATCACTGTAATAGAATTAGAAATAACAGCTCTAATTGCATATTGGCTCTGTGTGCAATATGCTCCACTTGTAACACTGCTCATGGCTAGAAAACCACCCAAGTTAACTCCCACAAAAGTCATTGGGATGATGCCATAGGAGCTCCCTGAAAGTTCCTTTGATTCATAGACTTGGCATGGGAGTTATTCCAACGCATGCATGTTCAGGTTCAAACAATTGTTATTTGTATTGAACGTCTTGGGGAATTCAGAGCAGTAGAATTGAGTTGTTCAAACTACGCAATTAATATATTTACTATTTCAAATAAAAAACCAAGGGACTTTTACAATGCCAACATAAATACAAAGAACCCATGGAATGAACAACCCTTACATTTCTTTCAATGTTTCAAGTCTAATTGGGATGCTTTTTTGGCTAATGCAATTCATGGTCGTTACACTAGTGTTACATCGAGATATATGATGATAGGTTTAGTGATGCAAGATCCCAACGTTATGTCCTTACAGTGACATTATACTTTTGTTTTTATGTAATGCATGCAATTTATGTCATACCAACATTATAGCTAGATATATCACATATATATTCTCTATCAATCTTAGCATTATGTGGGAACCTAATAGAAATCCAATTTCACTTGCCTCTTCGAAGGGGCAACCTCCAACAGACCAGAGCTCTATTACAATAATTCTCAAGATAACCGTTCTCATGCCTTCTACTCTTATTTATACTAATTCTACCTTCTAAAAAAATTCTAGAGCAATATATTTCTAGAAGTGAAAAATTTTATATACTCTTCTTACATTGGACTTGTTCACATGATTAAATAGGCCTTATTAACTAATTTCATCCTTTATTATATGGACCAGCATGAGCGTCTTCTCCGTCAGCTTGAGAATTATATAAGCACAATAAATTTGGGGGCAAGTTTCTCATAGTGTTCATATTTGAGTGAAGTCTTCTTATAAGGTTGTAGATGAAGAAACACTTGGTTCCTTGAAGTGAATTGACATTCAAATAAACCTTGATATGCTTGTTTCCTCATGCGATTTTGATCCAGGAATAAATTTTCTTTGAGGGTACAAATAATGGTTGCTCATACTGTAAGATTGTTGATCTAGGTGGATATCGATGGAAACCCAACTATTCCAATTGGCTCACATACAAATGTCATCATGGTAGTTTCAATTTTCATATTGTCATTTTTCTCTAGCTTTTCAGGTCCTAAACTTCTGGGGCCGTTTTGAGGCCCTAAAAAAATTTTTTTGGGCCCACCACAGTCACACTTTTGTTGAAGTTACAGTGTGATGGCATAATGTGTATTCCTCGGATAGACCTTTCCAATGAGATATAGTGTGCCTAAAATGAAGATCGTATGAAAAAGTTACGACCCCGGGAAGTTGATCTACCAACTTACCCCAACAAGGCCCACATGACTTTTGGCGCTTCATCTCATAGGGTTAGGTTTTTGGATGTCTAGGGTTTTGGAATTCATGTTTGATGTAAAAATTACTTTGGATCCTCATTGTACTCATCTTCCTGTGAATGAGTGCAACTGTCACATCTCTTCTTAGCGATAAGTCACCACCATTCTAACAATCTTGTTTCAATCTGCATTTTACAGTTTCATCATATTTCTTTATTGAATAGAAACCAAGTTTTACTGTATCTCTATTATTGTTCATTGTATCTCTGTGTTCACAATGTAGATCTGTATTCATTTCATTCTTCTCATAAAATATGGATCAGTGGTGTCAGAGCTATCTGATCCTTGTCGTTCTTAGTGCATGTCCCCGACAAGGTCAGGATACAAAGAATTGGGTCTGAAGCTTGTTTCTCTTAAGGACAAAATCTCTCGCACACCCAAGAGACATTCCATGGAAGGAGAAAATAAAGATGATGGGACATGAGATCATTTCAAACTATTGCTTGAGGAATCCCTTGCATAACAGAGGAACGAGATGATGGATAGTTTTGCACAAATCCTTCGATGACTACCAACATGCAACACATTTTCCTCGAGCAGAAGCACTGCCCCATTCAAGGTGCAAATCAAATTTGATATTCTCATATTTGAAGGTCAGATAGACACATATGTTGTAGACAAATGATTGAATCTGCTAGAATGGTATTTTTATGTCCATAACTTTTCCAATAGAGAAAAGATTACAATTGCACTCCTCAAAGTCGTCCCCCGTGTCAAATATTGGTGGGAGACTTTTTGTGAGAAAAGGAAAACAGAGGAACCCTCATTATTTATAGTCTCACTCACCTAGGAGTCCTTCAGGGATGTTATTGAGGAACAATACTATCGGGTAAATTCACAGAGGTGGGTAAAACTTTCATGACAATATGATCTCCAAAATTCCGAAAAACATTTTTTCGGCTGAACTAATATTTTTTTTTTCAGCCGAAAGATAATTTTTTCAGTCGAACCCTGGAATGTCAAATTGAACGGTACAGTGATGACGCCCTCGATTTTTGTGTATAATTTTAGTCTGATGGATTCTTTTCATTCGACAATATGTTTTCGGCCAAAAAAATATTTCGTTCGAACTATTGTTTCGACCGAACTATATTTTCGGTCGAAAAGGTCTTTCGACCAAAAAATGGTTTATATATTAACCACACATCATAATTGTAACGTTTTTCTCAGCTCTTGGTGATTGTGATAGTGAGTGATTGTGAGTGACCTTTTGGCGAGTGTGAGGCACGAACGTCATGTTGGTGGGCACTCCTATGCATGTCGTGTTGGAGGGCGCTCCTGCGGGCGATCAGGCTGTTGTGTTGGTGGGCGGTCGGGAGGGTCGAGTTTCAGGTAAGCCTAAACATTAATTGTAAATTTAAATTTAAATTATCTAATTTTTATTCACAATTTTTATTTTAATTGTAATTTTTTATTTTTAATTTTAATTTATATGTCGTATTTTTACTGTGACTTGGTCGTGGGGACTAGACATGTATCCAAGTCGTGGGCACACCAATGGCTTGGCCATAGGGTTGGGCCCACGCGGCCAAGTCACAATCCATGGGACTGTGACTTGGTCGCGGGGGGCAAGTCGTGGGCACGCCAACGACTTGGCCACAGGGTTGGGCCCCCTCCACCAAGTCATTGTCCCGTGGACTGTGACTTGGCCACGGGGCGAAAACCCTGTGGCCAAGCCATGGGAACGCTAACAGTTTGTCCACAGGGATGGGCCCTCGCGACCAAGTGACAATCCACACGACAGTGACTTGGCCGTGGGGGGGCAACCTCTGGCCAAGCCATGGGCACTAATGATAGTTTTGAGTTATTGTTTCAAATTTCCAGATTCTAGAAATTATAATTTAAGTTATAATTTTATAACTATCACAATCACATTATAAAGGTGGTTGATATATGCAGATCTTTAGTATGAATTATTTTTATAATAAATAGATAAAAATAGAGTTAGGATTTTAATTAAGGTTATGAGAAATGTGATACTTCTTTTCAATCTTTCTTTCAGATTATACATAAATTATTTTCAATTGAGCTCATGGTTTCCCACCCTATCAAACTTAGGACTAATTCCACATGCAAATAAAAAAAAGTATCTCAATCCATCAATGCATTCTAGAATATCTAGCCTTGAGAATACCCAAAAGTGATGCCAAATACAAAGATAACCAATGCAATGTCACATTAAAAAATCCAATAATCATGCACTTTTGGCATGAGCCACCTTATGATGGTTATCCTTGGGTCAATAAATTTTGCAGGTAGAAGCTTAATGGGGAGCTTTTCCTTCTTATGGTTTCGTGTAAGGGAGATTTATAATCAAGTTATTATTAAAACCTAACCAAAAAAATTGAGATGGAGGTGGTTATCTACTAGACTGCAAGTTCAAAAGGTGCTTTTTTAGTGAACTTTTCTTGGAGCTCGACATGAATGAGAATGATTTTTTAACTATATTGATCGAACCCATCAACATATTTTAGCATTGATGGATTGAGTCGGGAAGAGGGAATTTGACAAGTGATTATTGAGGATAAAGAGAGTGAGCAAGGGACTATAATTTTCCATGTCTTAGGTCCTTTTCTGTATGAATTGTTGGATAATAATGGCTAAATTCCATGATTAGTATTTGGTTTGAGTTTGTTATGGAGAGTTGAGATATTATC
Organism: Picea engelmannii; assembly: GCA_009831015.1. NCBI lineage: Eukaryota > Viridiplantae > Streptophyta > Pinopsida > Pinales > Pinaceae > Picea > Picea engelmannii. The sequence goes on from ML785855.1 coordinate 248,557, forward strand.
TCAACTATATAGATTGCGTACTTAAGACAAATAGCTATCTTAGGCTACTTGTAGTTGTATTTATATTGTGACTATATGTAAGTTCTCTAGGTAAGTCCCTCACGGGAGGCCCATGTATGCGTGAAAGTGGATTGTTTATTCTTATTTTAATTTGCTTGACTCTGGAGTATGTGTGAGGAGGTGCTAGTTATTATAGTCTTGGAGCCACATGCCAATAAGAGGAGCTATCGAACCACAATCAATATAGCCGCCAAGGGAGACAAGGATGAAGATTTCATGACCACGTTTGGAGAGAGGATCTGAGAATAATCAGATGGTGACTGAGAGTGAAATAGAGTCAATTATGACTGGGAGATTGATTGATGAAAATTGAGAAATAAAAGCAGATGCATTGCTAAGTATATGGGAAGACGTCATTTGTTGAATGTAGTTGTTGTCTGTCGAAGAACACTACGAATTGAAGTGGTGGTTTTTTTATGGTCACTATTTTATTGCATTTCACTCTTGCTAATATATAATATATTTATTGTGTGGTGCGGTGTGGTGTGATGTATTGTAAAATTATTTAATGAAGAATCAATTATAAGAATAGAGTATCATAATTTAAATTGGTGGTTCTCAACGTTCTTCGGTGCCAAGAGAACATATCATGGATTTGATTATGTCTACATTCTATCAGATGCTGTGATCCAGGTGGGTATTGGTGGCCACCCACCTTTTCCAACTGGCTTAAAACAACTTTATGGCAATTTTGGCAATTTACTATTTTTAGCAGGTTTTAACTTCCGAGGCCATTTTGAGGGCCTAAATGAATGTTTTTCGAGATCGAGGTTCTTAATAATAGCCGAAGGCATAATTGAGCACCCAAAATGAATCTCCTCGACGATACCTTTCCAACGAGCTATCACACGCCTAAAACAGAGATCGTATGCAAAAGTTACGACCCCGGGAAGTTGATGCACCAACTTACCCAAACGGGGCCCACATGACTTTTGGCGCTTCATCT
>ML785855.1:249656-261924 GCA_009831015.1 Picea engelmannii
TACATTTCTTTCATTAATAGAAATCGTGTATTACTGTATCTCTGTGTTTATGGTTGCATCTATGATATATTTCTGTTATATTACTGGATATACGCGATATCTCTGTGCATTTCTTTATTATATCTTCGCTCTCATTTCGTGCCAAAAATAATCTGAATCATGTTGGTGGGACTTGGGACTTGTTGTACTTCGGGTTCTTCAAGATCATCGATTACATGTTATCCTTGTCTATATTGTTGTAATGTGTTTAAAGAAGGTCAATTGTATGATTGACTACTGAAGATGTCCAGTAATCAGATCACTGTCCTATATAACTATCAAAATTTTCTCTTCGGGGGAATTTCAAGGATGGTAGTGTATCCATAGGATAATTCAGTGTCGACGCTATACTTTGGAGTAGTCAAAAGGCATCAATCCTGCGAATATTTCAATGATGGTCTGAAGAAGTTATACTTTAAATGGATCAAGAGGTAGTTCAAAAGTGTGGAGAAGAAAAGAGTGGAACCAAGTGATTGCAGAGTGGGTAGAGTTGCTAATGAAGACCAACCAGACAAAGATGACATATATGAATTGTATGTCATTTCTATATTGTAAAAACAAAAACAAAAATCACATTTCTCCATTAAGGGGGAGTGTTGGAGAATAAAGGCTAAATTCCATGATTAGTATTTGGTTTGAGTTTGTTACAGAGAGTTGAGATATTATCTCAACTATCTAGATTGTGTACTTAAGATAGATAGCTATCGTAGGCTACTTGTAGTTGTATTTATATTGTGACTATACGTAATGAAATATAGTTTTAATGTGCATTTTATTTGTAATATGGTTCCGTTGTTGGGACATGAACCCGGGTCTCTCAAGTGAGAGCTGAGTATCCTAACCAACTATACTATAGGTCTTAGGTCCTTTTTTGTATGAATTTATCAGTAGTTTATGAATTTATCTGCAGGTGTCATAGTTGAATACTAAAAACAAAATGTGGCATAGTTACATATAAACTACAATATTAAAAAATTTAACATGCAGTAAACTAAAACACACAAATTTAATAGAAAAGTCGAACCATTGAATCTAGGTCGGGACTAAGTTATATGATTCCCATATATTGTGCCCGCAAATAAAAGGTAATCGTAAAAATATAGGATATCCAAACTATAAAATTTCAAAAACTTATTGTACTTAGTAGTTTGAGGTTGAAGCAACAATTGAATGTAAGAGTTTACAATATAGTGACTCGTAATTAAATAACCCTAACCAATAATCCCAGGCTATCTGTGAAATTTGAAAAGCCCTCCATATTTGGCATTCATCATGCATTCGCTTCAAGTGTATTAATTGAACATTTGACCAAAATCAAGCACCTGCTGCAATATGACAGTTGTTATTCACATAATTAATCTCTAGTAACTAGAAAGCGACAATGAGGTTTTTTTATGTATATGTTAATTCTTGTTAATTAGGTAAACTTGGAAATCAATGGTTAGGAAAGCAAATTATTAATTAAATTAGGTAAATGTGAAAAAGTAAACAAGGAAACGCAAGTATTCAAAAATACAAGGAAGTTGTGAACACGAAATCTGGTTCATGGATTTGGGAGGACGACAAAGGATATGCCAGGATCTTCAATTGTTAGCCATAAGATTAGGATTCCTAATTAAAAGATCATTAATTATGCCCATTTCCAATAACCCTAACCAATAATCCTAGGCTATCTGTGAAATTTGAAAAACCCTCCATATTTGGCATCCATCATGCATTCGCTTCAAGTGTATTAATTGAACATTTGACCAAAATCAAGCACCTGCTGCAATATGACAGTTGTTATTCACATAATTAATCTCTAGTTACTAGAAAGCGACAATGAGGTTTTTTTTATGTATATGTTAATTCTTGTTAATTATGTAAACTTGGAAATCAATGGTTAGGAAAGCAAATTATTAATTAAATTAGGTAAATGTGGAAAAGTAAACAAGGAAACGTAAGTATTCAAAAATACAAGGAAGTTGTGAACATGAAATCTGGTTCATGGATTTGGGAGGAAGACAAAGGATATGCCAGGATCTTCAATTGTTAGCCATAAGATTAGGATTCCTAATTAAAAGATCATTAATTATGCCCATTTCCAATAGATGTACCTCTATGCATAATTAAAATAATCAATTAAACAAAATTATAATTATATTTTTTCAATTTAAAAAATATATAAAATTATTTATTTATTTTTAGAAAATGTTTTAAAATCCTTAAGAAAAAACTATTTTAAAAGAGAAATTATGTACTAGTCATCCCCAATGGGTGCCACTTAGACATATCAACATGTGCACCCTACTAGAGAAATTATATTGTAGCCATCCCAATGGGTGCCACTTAGACTTATCAACATGTGTGACCTATTAGCACCATGTGAGGGATGCTTAGGGATTTTTGTAGGTGCAACGCTTGTTGCAATCAATTTTTCTTGGCTACCACGCTGCAACTACAAATGAGTACACGGTTTAATTTTGATAGTTGGTTGACCATAGAGTGTTGGTGGTCGATTGATGGTCTCATACAGGGATCTTAATCATGATGGCCAACTAATTTCTAGGAATAGGTAGTATAAAACAGTTTTTGATATAGGAGAGAACAAAGGGACAATCCAATTTGTTGGAAGAAGCTAAATAGTGGGTTAATTCACAACATTGTATATTACATATCGCAACTTCAATTATATAAATTTTTTAGACAAATGCAATTTCTAAATCAATGCAATTTTAAATATGTACTCAGTCCATAATTTCTTTATAACTAAAATTACTTCCATCCATATGCATAGGTAAAATAGCACTGGCATCTGATTTTGGATTTCACTTTCATAATGCTTTTCACTAGTGAGGATTTTGTAGCTTTTGTTTCTGGTAATTTGTTTAGTCACATTGAATATAGTAATAAGGATAGTTGTATCAAGAGTTGCATACTACAATTGGGTATAGTCCAAGGGATATTATGCCCAGTTACCCATCTATGTTATTTTGTTTACAAACAACCATTCAATACCTTCATTGTAAATCTAGAAAGGTCCACAGGAGGATCCATAAAACTTATGAAGGTCTATTGTAGCTTCATAGAAGTTGAAATATTTCAAAGCTCCATAAGAATGGAAGAATTATTTCAAATCATTGTCCAAAAAATAGCCTAGTTTCAAAATGTTTGTAGATTGGAAAATAGGGTTGATGCAGTCATCCAATGCAGTTTATTATATTTGAAATGGTTTTATGAAGCCAACATAAGAATTTTTTTTTTCTTAGTGTTAATGTTTAGTCTTGATTGTTTCAATTATCACTGTAATAGAATTAGAAATAACGTCTCTAATTGCATATTGGCTATGTGTGCAATATGCTCCACTTGCAACACTGCTCATGGCTAGAAAATCACCGATGTTAACTCCCACAAAATCCATTGGGATGATGCCACCGGAGCTCCCTGAAAGTTCCTTTGATTCATAGACTTGACATGGAATTTATTCCAGCGCATGCATGTTTAGGTTCAAACTATTGTTATTTGTATTGAACGTCTTGAGGACTTTGGAGTAGTAGAATTGAGCTGTTCAAACTAGGCAATTGATCTATTTACCGTTTCAAATAAAAAACCACGAGACTTTTACAATGCCAACATAAATCGAAAGAACCCATGGAATGCACAACCCTTGCATTTCTTTCAATGTTTCAACTATAATTGGGATTCTTTTTGTGGCTAATGCAAGTCATGGTCGTAACACTAGTGTTACATTGAGATATATTTTGATAGGTTTAGTGATGTGAGATCCCAACGTTACATCCTTACACCAACATTATACTTTTCTTTTTATGTAATGCATGTAATTTATGTCATACCAACATTATAGATAGATATATCATAGATCTATTCTCTATCAATCTTAGCATTAAGTGGGAACCTAATAGAAAGCCAAGTTCACTTGCCTCTTTGAGGGGGACACCTCCAACAAACCAGAGCTCTATTACAATAATTCTCAAGACAACTGTTCTCATGCCTTCTACTCTTATTTAAACTAATTTTACCTTTTGAAAACATTCTAGAGCGAGATATTTCTAGAAGTGGAAGATTTTATGAAGTCTTTTTACATTAGACATGTTCACATTATTAAATAGGCCTTATTAACTAATCTCAGCCTTTATTACATGGACCAGCGTGCGCTTCGTCTCCGACAGCTTGAGAATTATATAAGCACCATAAAATTTGGGGGAAAGTTTCTCATAGTGTTCATCTTTGAGTGAAGTCTTATTATAATGTTGTAGACGAAGAAACACGTGGTTCCCTTCAGTGAATTATCATTCAAAGCAACCTTGATATGCTTGTTGCCTCATGCGATTCTGAGCGGGGAATCAATTTTCTTTGAGGGTACAAATAATGGTTGCTCAGACTATAATATTGTTGATCTAGGTGGATATCAATGGAAACCCACATATTCTAATTGGCTCACATACAGATGTCATGTTGGAATTTTCAGTTTTCATTTGGTTTTTTTTCTTTAGCTTGTTGGGTCCTAAATTTTCGGGGCCGTTTTGAGGCCCTAAAAAACATTTTTTGGGCCCGCCATAGTCACACTATACATAGAGTCAGAGTGTGACAGCATAATATGTTGTCCTCGGATAGAACTTTACAAAGGGATATTGTGCGCCTAAAATGAAGATTGTATGCAAAAGTTACGACACTGGGAAGTTGATGTACCAACTTACACCAATAGAGCCCACATGACTTTTGGTGCTCTATCTCCTAGGGTTAGGTTTTTGGATGTCTAGGGTTTTGGCATTCATGTTTGATGTAAAAATTCCTTTGGAGCCTCATTGTACTCATCTTCCTACGAATGAGCAAAATCTTCACATCTCTTCTTAGAGGTAAGTCACCACCATTCTAACAAGCTTGTTTCAGTCTGCATTTTATAGTTTCAACATATTTATTTATTGAATAGAGACCAAGTTTTACTGTATATCTATTATTGTTCATTGTATCTCTTTGTTCATAATATATATCTGTATTCGTTTCATTATGCTCATAAAATCTAGATCAGTGGTGTCAGAACTGTCTTCTCCTTGTCGTTCTTAGTGCATGTCCCCGACGAGGTCAGGATATAAAGAATTGGGTCTCTAGTTTCTTTCTCTTGAGGAAAAAAGCTCTTGCATGCCCAAGCAAACTTCCATGGCGGGAGAAAAAAAATACGATGGGACATGAGATACTTTCAAACTGTTTCTTGAGGAATCCCTCGCGTAACAAAGGAACGAGATGATGGATAGTTTTGTGCAAATCCTTCGACAACTATCAACATGCAACACATCTTCATCAAGCAGAAGTGTCGCTCCATTCAAGGTAAAAATCAACTTTGGTTTTCCCATATTTGAAGGCCAGATAGACACAGATGTTGTAGAAAAATAGTTGAATCTACTAGAAGGGTATTTTTTTGTCCATAATGTTTCCAATAGAGAAAAAATTACATTTGTGATCCTCAAAGTCATCCCCCATGTCAAAGATTGGTGGGATACTTTCTGTGGGAAAAAGGAAACATAGGAACCCTCATTATTTATGGTCACACTCACCTGGGAGTCCTTCAAAGATGATATTAAGGAACAATACTACCCTATTTGAATTTATGATGACCTGTATACAAGATGGACCACACTATGATAGGAAAGGGACCAAACAGTTCCAGAGTTCACAAATATCTTACATGCCTTGCATACCAAGCTGAGTATAAAATATTCTGAGTGACATATGGTTCTCAAGTACCACGATGGTCTTCATAGATACATCCAGATATAAATGGATTTTTTGAACATCTCGTCCTTGGGCACGACCTATTGATATGCCATTAAAATTGAGAAGAAGATTAAACAAAATACGTAGAAGATTAGGTCTGGGAACCCCTCATAGTAGAAGCAGGGAAAGGGAAGCCCTAACCAGCCGCAGAAAAAAGGGCATAACAAAGATGGACAACCTGAGGACAACTTGTCTAAGCCACAAAAAAGGAAGGACAATGGAAATATGAACAAAGACACCGAGAAGTGGTGTGACTTCCATAAGAGCTCTTGAAATAACATTGTTGATTGCCGCTCAAAGAATTCATTAGTGGCTGAGGTGAAATCCTTTTAATCAGATGCAGGTTTCGACTCACAGTTAGAACTAGAAAAGGGGAGATGGATTATTGAGGTGGAAGCCAATGGCACCATTTCTATCACCAAGATCCATCCTATTGATGTGACGAGCTAGAGGAAGGAGAGCGCCTCTTCTATTCATAGATGTGGGTGAAGGGTACTCCGCTACACTTCATCGTTGATAGCGGTATCCAAAAGAAACTCATATCAGTGGAGGTTGTCAAGCAGTTGTTCCTTCTGACAATGCTGCACCCACAACCATACACCATCAGATGTCTCCACCAAGGAATCGATCTTCGCGTCAGCCAAGAGTGTCTCTTTTCCTATGACATCAAGCCCTTCAAAGTTGAGGTATTATGTGATGTCTCTCCCCTTTAATTTTGTGATATTCTTTTGGGCCAACCTTATTTATGAAGACATCATGTTGTATATGAGTCTAGGCCTTGTAGTGTTATTATTACTTTGGACATGAAATTGTACATAATACCTGAGGTAGTCCCACCTACTGGCATTTCCTTGATCTCTGCTAAGAAATGTAGGAAGATCATCTCTCAAACCATGAAGTTTGTCTTCTTCAAGATTCTCTCTAAAAGTGAGCAGAAGGTTGCAGCCATATCCATGGTAGTCAATCTCTCCACACAAGAAAGGAAAGTGGATAATTTCATGGAAGAATACAAATACCTCTTCTCTTCACCCACTAGAGTACCTCTATAATGTCAGGTCAAGCATTCAATCGATTTGAACCCCGACGCATCACTACCCAATCGACTTGTCTATCGTCACTCTCTATTAGAAAATGAGAAGATCAAGCATCAGATCCAAGAAATACTCCAAATGGTGCACAATCGATCCATCTCATCATCGTGTGGAATCCCAATCGTGGTTGTGTAGAATAAAGACAGGACTTGGAGACTTTGCATCAATTATCGATCCCTAAATAAAATCACAGTAAGGAACCAGTACCTAATTCCCCAAATCAATGATATCCTTGATGAGCTCAAGGGGGCCAAATACTTCAGCACAATTGATCTGAAGTCTAGCTACCATCAAGTCCCAATAGAGCAAACAGATGTGCGGAAAACTTCCTTCAAGTCCAAATAAGGTATTTTTGAATGGTTGGTCACGCCTTTTGGTTTGACGAATGCCCAAACTACTTTCATGAAGGTGATGGAGGATATCTTGTGACCTTTCACTAATTATTTTTTGGTCATGTATCTGGATGACATCCTCATATACAAAAAGAATTAGGAAAAACACTTGTAGTGTATTCAACAGGTTTTGTTGGAAAAAACTTCGACAAGATGTTAACAAGTATATCAGGTCTTGCACTGAATGTTCCATTTCCAAACCGGCCATTAAGAAACAAGGCATGTACACCCCTCTACCTACTCCTCAAAGGCCCTGGGAATCCATCTCAATGGACTACATGTCAGGCCTTTTGTCAATCAAGAAGGGAAATGACCTTGTTTTTGTGGTGGTTGATCATTTTTTCTGAAATGGCAATTCATACCACCTATAATAAGAGCATCATAGTCGAAGCCACTACCAAGATCTTCTTCGAATGAATTTGGATACATTTTTTAATACCAAATACCATCATCTCATATCGGGACAATCGGTTCCTCAACACATTCTGATCGAGCCTATGGTCACTGTTGGAAACCAAGCTCACCAAATCCACTTCCTTACACCCCCAGACGAATAGGAAAACAAAGTTCGTCAACCGGATAATCATGCATATCGTGCGCATGTACAATTCCAAGAATCCTCACACATAAGATGAAATTCTTTCTTATGTTCATCATAACTATAACAGAGCCATACATAGCTCAACTGACCACAACCCCTTTTAGGTGGGATTGGGATTTCAACCATTTGGTCCCATGGATGTTTCATTACCCCTTGTTGCCACTGACGTTGATTTGTCCCATGCTCAAACTGAAGATGAAAAATCTACCTGGTTCATTGAGCAGATCCAGTACATCTACCAACAGGTTCAAGATATTTTAAAAAATTCCAATGCCAAGTACAAGTAGTGCCATGATCAACACATGTCGATACTTCTATCAATGAAGCAGGGAAATGACTGTGCTTTGTGGTGGTTGATCATTTTTTTCTGAAATGGTGATTCATACTACCTGCAATAAGAGCATCACAGTCGAGGCCACTGCCAAGATCTTCTTCAAATGAGTGTGGGTACATTTTTGGATACCACAAACCATCATCTCATACCGGGACAGTCAGTTCCTCAACACATTCTGATCGAGCCTCTGGTCATTTCCGGACACCAAGCTCACCAAATCATCTTCCTTCCACCTCAAGATAGATGGGAAAACATAGGTCATCAAATGAATTATCATGCATATCTTGTGCATGTACAATTACAAGAATCCTCGCACATGGGATGAGAGTCTTCCTTATGTTCAACAAAGCTATAATAGAGCCATACATAGATCAACTGACCACAACCCCTTTCAGGTGGGATTGAGATTTAAACCATTGGGTCCCATGGATGTTACACTACCCCTTGTGGCCATCCAATCCGACTCATCCCATGCTCAAAATGAAGATGAAAAAGATGCCTCGTTCATTGGGCAGATCCATCACATCTGCCAACAGATTCATGATATTTTACAAAAGAACAATGCTAAGTACAAGAAGCACAATGATCAACACTGGGTGCCACACAAGTTCCAATTGGGAGATAATGTTTGGCTTCACTTGCGGAAAGAGTGCCCTACAAGACCCCATCGCAAGATTCATCCACTCCGCTATCAAACTTATACCATCACCAAGGTTGTGGGTGACAATGATTTTGAGCTCAAAATCCCCCCCCTTCCTTGAATTTCACCCAGTATTTAATGTGGACCTCCTTTAGCCATAATTTCCACCATTATTGGACACCTCATAGGTAGCAAAAGAGTTGACACCGACATAGCTCAACCCTGAATACATGGAATAGGAATCCATTGATTATATCATGGAAACATAGGTTAAGGGAACTCGCCAACAAAAGTTTCAAATTTATTGTGTTCTCAAAGCAGGCCAACTCCTGCACTAAGGCAAGTGGTTGACCTGGGGATAAATTCAATAGAAATTTCCTCATTTGACGAGGGAAATCAACACAATGGAGACCATTTCTTCATATGGGGGGAGGATTGATCCAAGTGGATATCAGTGGCCACCCACCTATTCCAATTGTCTCACATACATATGTCATCTTGGTAGTTTCAATTTTCATCTTGGCAATTGTTTCTAGCTTTTCGGGTCTTAAACTTTCAGGGCCATTTTGAGTCCCTAGAAAACATTTTTTGGGCCCACCACAGTCACACTATAGTATAAGTCATTTTTTTATGAAATAATGTGTATTTCTCGAATAGACCTTTTCAATGGGCTACCATGCACCTAAAACGAAGATCATATGAAAAAGTTATGAAGCTAGCAAGTTGATGAACCAACTTACCCCAACGTGGCCCACATGACTTTTGGCGCTTAATCTCCTAGGGTTAGGTTTTTGGATGTCTAGGGTTTTGGAATTCATGTTTGATATAAAAATTCCTTTAGAGCCTCATTTTACTCATCTTCTTATGAATGAGCGCAACCATCACATCTCTTCTCATAGATGAGCCGCCACCATTCTAGTAAGCTTGTTTCAGTCTGCATTTTACAGTTTCAACATATTTCTTTATTGAATAGAATCCAATTTTTAATTTATATTTTTTATTGTTCATTGTATTTTTGTGTTCATAATATAGATCTATATTCATTTCATTCTTCTCATAAAATCCAAATCAATTTTTGTTGACCTCCTGAACCTTGGAGACATTGGGCATCTATGAGAGAACCGACGGTGGCATTTTCCCGTAGATTGCTTCAAAAAGAGTCATGTAAGTGACATTATGGTAAGATGTGTTGTACCATTGTTGGCGCAGAGTGGGAAGACCCAAGGTTAATCATTAATGAACCAATAAAACCCTTATACACTGACCCTTTTGGCATCACCTAGAAGTAAGTGAAGTCTCACCCGAGGCACCTAGAGGGGCTACATGAACCAAATTTCTACAGTGATGATAGGAAGTGAGTAATTCAACATAAGCATACTATGAATTATCCATTCATCCTATTGTCTTCACAATTTATGTTACCTAACCTTTAATTATCATTGAATGTACCATGTGTGTGACATTACTCCACTTAACATTCATGGATTCATCATTAACTTAAGTGTGTAGGATCGTAACAACATATCTCAATGACATATTGAGAATACTAATAACTTACCATCATTGTGCAGTAATAGTAAACATCATATGCATTAGAAACGTTACACACAAAAACACCACATCAACACACAAGGTTTTAATGTGGTTTACCCCAAACTAGGCTACGTCCACAACGAATGGATTCTTATTTTATTCATTCGCAATCTCTTTACAATTGTGCATTTCTCTTACAATAAGATATATCAGTTGACATTACCCAAACCTACCTTAGTCATTATGCTGCAGTGCGAGCCTAACTCCCAAAAACCTCAGTCATCATTCAAAACACGTGAACACTTAGCCAATTCTTCACTTAAACTTTCTCTCCAAGACTACTTCTACCCAAAAATCCATTAAAATTTATAGCTTTACAATAGGGCTAATCCCATTACAAAATGGTTAGAAAGTGGACATAATGTCCCCAAAATCCTAACTACTTTCCTCCTTTTTCATGCTAACTCTCGAACATGATCTAACTACTTTTTGTGCACATTGTTCCTTAGATTAAATGTCGTGCATTCCATTCCTGCATGATTCCCAAGACTTATCCAAAATATCTTGCTCCAACAGGCCCCCAACACTAACATGTGGCTTGTCCCAAGCCATGTCAGGCCTGCTTCCAGGTTTCCAAGAACTTGTATAGTGTATCATTTGTCATTGCAACTCTTTCCCTGACTTGTGCTTCTTACTATACAATTTACTCGACCTTTTCTACAATTAAGTGAGACTTCAATTTTTCATTGGTTTCTTGCACTACCTACTTGATTATTCCTTAAGTGGTTGCTAACTATGTTGTCACCTTATCGAATTCTTCTTGCAATACCTTAATATTTTTCACGTGAGCCTGTTGCTCCACCCTTAGCTGATTTATTTATGAATATAACTTCATGTTTTTTTCCATTGTTGTTACCACCTACGTTGGTAGTAATGTACTCATTACATTTTTGAACTTTTTTCACCTTATCCTACGTAGCACGTATCTACTGTTCAATCTCCCGCAACTCCACATATTTAGTCGGCTACATCTAAACACCCATACTTTCGGCATAGAACTTAGTGCAATATACTTCCATACTCTTGATGTTCTCTATGCTTGTGGTGGCCATATCTTCGGTTTTCTCCCTTTCCTCCAAGGGAGTGCTTGGTATCTTTCGTGCCTCTAAGTCATTCATCTTTGTTCGAAAGCCATGGATGTCTTCTCTTATTTTTTTCATATGTTCCTCCAATGGGGTGTCTTCATCCCTTAACACTTCTGGAGTAATTTTATAGACCCCTCAACTGGCTATTTGACTTTCTCTTCTTTGTGTGTTGCCTCATCTCGTTCCTTCCTGAGTTAGTCATATTCTTCTTGCAGAATGTCCTTATCTGTGACTTTCTTGGTAAGATCCAATGAGGTCGACACTTCACACACTTGAAGTTCCTCTATCACACTCGTTTGTAAGCCATACAAAATTTATATAGGTAACAGAGATACCACTAAGTCAATATGACTTAATGCCTTGGATTGATCTTTCAATTATGTCATAGGGAACTCCAAGGCTCTCGTCACTATATTTGTTTTGGGATAAATCCGTAAGTGCGGACACAAACCGATCTCCCCAGATCCACCTGGATCTGGAACAAACAGTGACAGAATACTACTCTTTCCCTAGTTCTAAAGTATTGAATGGACAAGAGAAGAAGGATGATGTACTTACTTTATGAAAGCTCTCCTTAACTCTGTTGATCCCCGCTCTGCTACGATGCTCTTGCGTCGTCCAATCACGACAACACAAACCAATCACAACAAAGAAATTAATATGTTCAAAACTCTAGACTATACATGTGATCAAGGAATCATATAATAATGTGATATCATCA
>ML785855.1:262024-317710 GCA_009831015.1 Picea engelmannii
TACTGTCTCCAAAAGAGTGATTTTGAGAGATTGACAAGTGTAACTTTCTTCATGAAAATGATCTTAAAGAAGAGCTAGATCTTCTATCACCATGTCATTATCATGTCATCATCTTGATAACCAAAAATGAGGATAACAATATTCATTACACATCTTTCTCTTGATACAATATATGTAATCTATTTCACCTCAACCATCCATGTTGTATTCTATGCTTACAATTTTTTCCCGTTTTTACTTTTGCAAGTTTCATGGTCTCCGAAAATTGTCGCAGTGTAGAAATAAATGCTTTCATCTCTGAATTTTTTTCCTCTTGTTGTTTTATCGCACACTAAAAATCTTCATCTGTTTCTTCCTTAACTTGTTTTTCAATCTTATCCAAGTCATATTATGTAAGGGATTGAACGGCTGGTTCCCTTACAACTTTACTTTTCTTTCATTGTGTGGCTACTTTCCCTATGTCTATGGCTTTTCTCTTCTCTCCCATGTGTGGGTCTGTCCTTTGTGTTTTTCTGTTTGCGCCATTTCTTTTTTCTTGTTCTTCTCCTTCCTCTTTATCATCATCTACGTCTTGTACTTCTAGTTTTTGTTTCTCCGACTACTCTGTATCTGACGTTGGGATCTGTTGGTGGTAAATATTGTCATTAAATAAATGCCCAATCATTTAATTGTCAACGCGAGGAGATCGTAAACTTATGAAGCACAAGCATAGTATATGCAGGATTGAAGCGAATTTAACCTAATCTAATGTTTAATCTACGACTGAAGTTGAATCATTAATCTAATGCAGGAAATTGAAACACACAATTTGGAATTGAATTTCTTAAAAAAACCGACTGAAATGAAATTGCATAAATGAAACTAATCTAGGAATGAAAAATTACATTAAGGAAAAAACAACATGTGAAGAGCAACAAGATGACACATGTGAGCTGTTAGTAAATCAATCTCAAATTACATTATGAGAATCAAATGACAAATCATGAAACAATAATGAAAGCATGAATCAAACTAAGAATCCTTTTCTCCAATATCACAAAACCCAAACTCTACATGCTAAGATTTGTTACAGACTTCTACTTGAATCCTCCTTTCCCTCATGAAGAGAGAGCACTCTCTTTTATACATGAGAGACTTGAAGATAACATAAGCATCTCATAATTACAGATCCACTATTCTCTCAACCAGTTTTCCATTATTACAAAATATTATCCCTTCAAATCCTCACACATATCTCTCATATATCTTGGATAAGATATGACAACAAATCTCCATGATATTCTCCTTGGAATAGGCTTGAATTATCTCCTCAAATCTTGAAATGGTGGAGGAAGTATTCAAGAAGTCTTTTGAATTAATCCTTCACATATTCCTACACATGACAAAGCTCACACATTTTTGAGATATATATGAAATCATGTCAATTTTCTAATATTTAATCACAAATTCCCTTTTTAATACTAAAATAAATGATTTTGGAAAATAATAAGGTTAAACCCATATTCAATTATGAAAATGGTATCATGAAAGGTTAATGGGGCGATGAAATGTGAATAATGATGAAGGGAAAGGTGGATGAAAATACGACATTTATGAGTCCCAACAAGATCTTCCAATTGTCAGCCCAATATTCCATAATGTGTTCCATATCTTCCTTAGTTAACCTGTACCATGTGGGAAGCCGACATTCTAACAAGCTTGTTTCAGTCCACATTTTACAGTTTCAACATATTTCTTTATTGAATAGAAACCAAGTTTTATTGTATCTCTATGTTCATAATATAGATTTGTATTCATTTGATTCCCCTCATAAAATATGGATTAGTGGTGTCAGAGTTGTCTTCTCCTTATCATTCTTAGTGCATGTCCCCGACGAGGTCAGGATACAAAGAATTGGGTCTCGAGCTTGTTTCTCTTGAGGACACAATCTCTCGCACGCCCAAGATATCTTCCATGGTTGGAGAAAAGAAAGATGACAGGGCAGGAGATCCTTTCAAACTGATGCTTGAGGAATCCCTCACATAACAATGGAACGAGATGATGGATATTTTTGTGCAAATCCTTCGATGGCTACAAACATGCGACACATCTTCCTCAAGAAAAAGAACCACCCCATTCAAGGTACATATCAACTTTGATATTCCCATATTTGAAGGTAAGATAGACATAGATGTTGTAGAAAAATGGTTGAATCTCCTAGAAGGATATTTTTCTGTCCATAACTTTTGTAGAGAAATGATCACATTTGCACTCCTCAAAGATGTCCCCCATGTTAAATATTGGTGGGAGACTTTCTGTGAGAAAAAGGAAATAGAGGAATCCTCATTATTTACAGTCGCACTCACCTGGGAGTCCTTTAGAAATGTTATTAAGGAACAATACTACCCCGTTGGAATTTACGATGACATGTATACAAGATGGACCACACTGTGGTAGGAAAGAGACCAAACAATGCCAGAGTTCACAAATATCTTCCATAGCTTGCGCACCAAGATGGGTACCAAATATTATGAGTGACATAAGGTGCTCAAGTAATGCAACAGTATGCATAGATACATCCAAATAGAAATGGAGTTTCTAGACATCTCTTTCTTTTGCACGACCTATTGATATGTTGTTAAAATCGAGCAGAAGATTAAAAAAAATACACGGAAGTTTGGGTCTGGGAACCCCTCATAGTAGAACCAGGGAAAGGGTAGCCCCAACCAGCTGCAAAAAAAATGGAAAAGAAAATATGGACAACCTCGGGACAACCATTATAAGTTGCAAACAAAGAAGGACAATGGAAAGATGAACAAAGACACTATGAAGTGGTGCAACTTCCATAAGAGCCCCTGGAATAACACTGTTGATTTCCACTCAAAGCAGTCCTTAGTGGTTGAGGTGAAAGCCTTTGAATCAAATGTGAGTTCCAACTCAGAGTTAGAACTAGAAATGGGGAGATATATTATTGATATAGAAACCAGTGCTATCGTTTCTATCACCAAGATCCATCCTGGTGAACCTGACGAGCCAGAGGAAGGCAAGCACTGAGCGCCTCTTTCATTCACAGATGTGGGTGAAGGGTACTCCGTTGTACTTCATTGTTGATAGTGGTATTTAGAAGAACCTCATATAAATGGAGGTCATAAATTCGTTGGTCCTACCGAAAATGCTGCACCCAAAACCATACACCATTAGATGGCTCCGCCAAAGAATCAATCTTTGCGTCAGCCAATAGTGTCGCGTGTCCTACGACATCAAGCCCTATGAAATCAAGCCCTTCAAAGTTGAGGTATTGTGTGATGTCACTCCCCTGGAAGTTTGTGATGTTCTTTTGGTCTACCCTTATTTATGAAAACATCATGTTGTATATGAGTCTAGGCCTTGTAGTGTTATTATTACTTTGGACTTGAAATTGTACAGAATACCTGAGGTAGTCCCATCTACTGACATTTCCTTGATCTCCGTGAAGCAATGCCAGAAGGTCATCTCTCAAACTGTGAAGTTTGTCTTCTTCGTGATTCACTCTCAAAGTGAGCAAAAGGTTGCAGCCATATCCATGACCTCTGCAGTCAACCTCTCTACACAATAGAAGCAAGTGGATATGTTCGTGGAAGAATACAAAGACCTCTTCTCCTCACCCACTAGAGTACGTTTAAAATGTCAGGTCAAGCATTTAATCGATATGAACCCCGACACATTTCTTCCCAATGGACCAATATATCGTCTCTCTCTGTTAGAAAATGAGGAGATCAAGAATAAGATCCAAGAACTACTCCAAAAGGGTCACATTCGATCATGCTCATCACCGTTTGGAAGCCCAATCATGCTTGCGTAGAAGAAAGATGAGACGTAGCGAATCAACATCGATTACTGGTCCCTAAATAAAATCAAAATTCCTCAAATATACCTTTTCAATGGGCTATTGTGCACCTAAAACGAAGATTGTATGAAAAATTTATGAAGCTGGGAAGTTCATGTACGAACTTACCCCAATGTGGCCCACATGAATTTTGGCACTTCATCTCCTAGCGTTAGGTTTTTGGATGTCTAGAGTTTTGGAATTCATGTTTGATTTAAAAAGGACTTTGGAGCCTAATTACATACGCATATTCTTACAAATGAGCAAAACCATCACATATCTTCTCATAGATGAGCCACCACCATTCTAGCAAGCTTGTTTCAGTCTGCATTTTACAGTTTCAGCATATTTCTTCATTGAATAGAAACCAAGTTTTAATGCATCTCTTTTATTGTTCATTCTATATTTGTGTTCATAATATATATCTGTATTCATTTTGTTCTTCTCATAAAATCCAGATCAATTGTTGTTGACCTTCTTAACCTTGGAAACACTGGGCATATATGACATAACCGATGATGTGTTTTTCCTGTAGACTGCTTCAAAAGGAGTCATGTGAGTGACAATATGGTAATATGTGTTGTACCATTGTTGGCGCGTAGTGGGAAGACCCAAGTTTAATCATTAATAAACCAATAAAACCCTTAGACATTGACCCTTTCGGTATCACCTAGAAGCAAGTGAAGTCTCACCCGAGGCACCTAGAGGGGATGCAAGAACCAAGTTTATATAGTGATTAGGGGAAGTGAGGAATTCAAGATAAGCATACTATACATTATCCATTCATCTACTATGTGCACAATTTATGTTACTTAACCTTTAATTATCATTCAATATACTATGTGTGTGACATTAGTCCATGTAACATTCATTGATTCATTATTAAATTAAGTGCATAGGATCGTAACAACATATCTCAGTGACATATTCAAAATAATAAGAATTTACCATCATTGTGCAATAATAGTAAAAATAATATGCATCAAAAACATAACACACAAAAACAACACATCAAGAAACAAGGTATTAATGTGGTTTAGCCCAAACTGGGCTACGTCCACAATGACTGGCTTCTTATTTTATTCATTCACAATCTCCTTCCAGTTGTGCATTGTACTTACAATAAGATGTATCAGTTGACATTACCCAAACCTTCCTCAGTCGTTCTGCTGCAGTGAGAGCCTAAGTCCTGACAACCTTAGTCATCATTCAAAACACGTGAACACTTAGCCAATTCTTCACTTAAACTTTCTCTCCAAGACTACTTCTACCCAAAAAACCATTACAATTTATAGCTTTACAATAGGTCTAAGGCCGTTACAAAATGGTTACAAATTGGACATAATGTCCCAAAAATCATAACTACTCTCCTCCTTTTGCATGCTAACTCTTGAACCTGCTCTAACTACTTTGCGCATGCACTTCTCCTTACATTATATGTCACACGATCCATTCCTGCATGATTCCCAAGACTTATCCAAAATAGCCTACTCCAACAGGCCCCCATCACTAACATGTGGCTCATCTTGAGCCACGTCAAGCCTACTTCCAGGTTTCCGAGAACTTCTATAGTGTATTGTTGGCCATTGCAACTTTTTCCATGACTTGTGTTTCTTGCTATACAATTTCCTCGACCTTTCTAAACTTAAGTGAGACTTCAATTTTTCATTGGTTTTCTACACTGCCTACTTGAACATTCCTTAAGTGGTTTCTAACTTCAATGCCACCTTATTGACTTCTTCTTGCGAAAACTCAATCTTTAGCACGTGAGCATGTTGCTCCACCCTTAACTGATTTATTTCTGATTATAACTTTATTTTTTTTTCCATTGTTGTTACCACCTCCATTGGCAATAATATACTCACTATTGTTTTGAACTTATGCACCTTATCCTACGAAGCATGTATCTTCTAGACAATCTCCTGCAACTCCACATATTTAGTCAGATACGTCCAAACACCCATGATTTATGCATACAACTTAGCACATTTTACTTCCATACACTTGATGTTCTCTATGCCTGTGGTGGCTATCTTTTCCCATTGCTCCCTTTCCTCTAAGGGAATGCTTGGTATCTTTAGTGCCTCTAAGTTAGTGATATTTTTTTGGAATCCCTGAATGTATTCACTTAGCATTGTCACATGTTCCTTCAATGGGTTGTCTTCCTCCCTTAACACTTATGGAATAATTTTATAGACCCCTCAACCGCCTATTTGACTCTCTCTTCTTTGTGTCTTGCTTCATCCCGTTCCTTCCTGAGTTGGTCATATCCTGCTTACAACATGTTATTATTTGTGACTATCTTTGTCAGCTCCAATGAGGTTGAAATTGCACACACTTAAAGTTCATCTATCACACTCGATTGTAAGCCATACAAATTTTATATAGGTAACTAATATACCACTAAGTCAATATGACTTAATGACTTGGATTTCTCTTTCAATTATGTAGTAGGAAATCTAAGGCTCACATCACTATATTCATTACACATATTTCTCTTGATATGATATATGTAAGTTGTTGCACCTCAGTTTTCCACGTTGTATTCTATGCTTACACTTGTTTTCCTGTTTGTACTGTTGCAAGTTATGTGGTCTTAAAAAATTGTCGCAATGTAGAAATTTGTGCTTTCATATCCGAATGTTTTTGTTCTTGTTGTTTTATTATGCTCTCAAAATATTCATATGTTTCTTCCTTAACTTGGTTTGACATATTATCCAAGTAATCTGATGTAAGGGCTTGAACGGTTGGTTCCCTTACAACTTTCCTTTTCTTGTGTTGTCTAGCTACTTTCCCTATGTCTACGTATTTTCTCTTATCTCTTGTGCGTGGGCCTGTCCTTTGTTTTTTTATTCTTGTGCCCTTTATTTTTTCTTGTTCTTATCCTTCGTCTTCATCATCATCTATGTATTGTACTTCTATTTTTTTTTCTCTGACTGTTGTATCTAACATTGAGATCTTCCAATTGTTAGCCCAATCTTCCATAATGTGTCCCATCTCTTCCTCAGTTAACCTGTACCATGTGGGAAGCCATTTTTGATTTGGGTCCCTTTTTTCTTGCACATACATGTGATGGCATCCTACCTTAAATCATTCAACTAGTTTGTATGATTAGAACACATGTCGGGTTATGCATGGCATACTCTAAATGCTTGTCTAAATTGT
Organism: Picea engelmannii; assembly: GCA_009831015.1. NCBI lineage: Eukaryota > Viridiplantae > Streptophyta > Pinopsida > Pinales > Pinaceae > Picea > Picea engelmannii. The sequence continues at coordinate 269,034 of ML785855.1, forward strand.
TTCCTTGTATATATAAAAAGCAACATTATTGTCTAAATATCGCACCTTGTGTGTAGTATTCTATAAATTATGATATCTTGCGACTGAGAATGGATTATATTTTACTCCCAAAAATTGTGTATCATATGGATCCATCCATGTTGATAATGCAATTAGAATTAGTAGCCATGTGTAGTGAAATTTAGTCCCTTTATATTGTGCCTATTCACAGTGGATCAAGAACTGGTTGAGAAAAAATGTCTCCCAGTTCATCTGCACATCCTCGATGGACTTATCGGATGTCATTATTACTTTCGTTGGTACTTGGTTCCTTCGACACTTCCTTAGAAATTTTCAAGCTAATACTTGTGTCACAAACCTCACTGTTGGGTCACATAGTTTTGCTACATATAAACAATGTTTTCCTTGGAATGTATGAAAATTTTCAGTGAGTTGGAATTTACTTTTACTTTACAGTGTTATCTCAACAAGAAACATGTGTCTAATTTACTTTTCCCTTAAATAAATTGGACAATAAATACTAATCTATTATCTCATTTATAACTAAGTGAGTTGGAATTGTAACAGAATTATAAGTGTAGTTAAGTGAGTTAAGCTTAGTTGTACTAGTTGTAACTAAACTTGCACTAGTGAGAGTTCAGTGAATTAATTATTAATTAATTCAAATCAGTGAACTCACATGCAACTGAAGATTCACCACGGTTAACTACATGCATGTCAGATCTAGTGGAGACCTAGTTGAGATAACAGGTGAAAGCGACAGTTTGGCTATCGGTTGTGATTTTAGTGAAGTGTAGTCATGCAATCACACATGCAGTGGATATGATTATGAGCATGTGAAAACTAGGAAATTCGAATTCATTGTGAGAATTCTAATTGCAGAGATTGTGCAGAGGAGGCAGGTTGTCTCGACATAGAAATTGGCACATGTATTTGCTGAATTTTTGTATGATAGTGTGAGACAATTGTATTGTACTGAGAGCTCTAGGATTAGATTTTTGTATGAGATTGTTTCATGATCCACGATATACATAATATATGATAGTGGGTTTTTTAGCTTTACGCTTTCCCGGAAAAACATTTGTGTTATGTGTTCTTGATATTTCACTTTGTGATCGTGGTTTAATTTTCTGCAAGAATAATAGTAGAAGCGATTATGTATTTAAAAGTGGCATATAATTGTTAGATCAGGAGAATCGCAGGAAATACTTAATTTGTATTGAAATTTCTACATGGTTTTAGAGCCACGGAGCCACGGAAGTGAGGTGCGAAAATAATAGTATTTTCGTAGGTCCCATCTCTAGAAGGGTGAAACCTTAGTACTGAAAACTACACGCATTTCTAGGAGTAGAAATTCTCACACCCTACTCAAAGGAGAGGTGTGAACTTCATCAATATTCTCATAGGCTACTTAAAGGAGAGGTGTGAACTTCCCTTGTGAACTTCATCAAGATTCTCATATGATTCTTAAAGGAGAGGTGTGAAATTCCCTCACCCCATAGTGCATTACAGTGCGAACTTCCTTGTGATTCTCACAGGCTTACACTGGTAGGGTGCAAACTTACTCAACAAGTTCGTAGGCTAGACACTGGTAGGGTGAGAAATTCCCTTAGGCTGCTCTCAAGTGGGGTGCGAACCTCCTAGGGAAAGAGGAATTACAACAGTTGAGTTTTGTGGTTGGATAACATTCGAATTTGCAGGATTTTTGTTGGTGCGACAGTTGATTCAAGATCGAAATGTCTTTCAATGGCTTGAGGTTTGAGTATACACTCGAGGGCATCTCTAACTACATTTCTTGGAAGGATAGGATGGAGGCAGTAATCGAAGACAATGGCTTGAAGGATTACATTAACAAAGATGTTCCTAAGCCGGATGCGACAGATACCACAAATATTATTGCATGGAAAAAGAAAGTGGAAAAGGCGAGGAGGATTCTGTTGGAGGGAGTACAAGACCACATTGTCTCAAGTCTCCATGGGAAATCCACACCACATGCAATGTGGAAGGTTTTGACGAATCTGTTCCAAAACAACAGGGACCATAGGAAATTGGTGCTCAAAGATAAACTCAGGAAGATCAAGATGGAGAAGGGAGACTCCATTCCAAAATATCTCACGAAGTTTATCTAATGTCGGGATGAGCTTGGAAGTGTGGGAATAACATTCGTTGCTGATGATTTGGTGAGCTTGGATCTCCTAGGAATTCCCAAGAGTTGGCACAATTATTAAGACTCTGTCAATGGAAGGGAAAAATTGCCAGATTGGGAATGACTATGGTCGGATCTAGTGCAGGAGGAGTTCAGGTGGAACACCAGATATGGATCTTCATAAAAACATGATGATGAAGAGGATTTTTCTTTGACTGCTAAGGCAAGGAAAGGGAAAGGGAAGAAATTCCATTCAAAATCTGAGTCTAAAGTCAAGAAGTTGGATTTGTCCAAAGTGAAGTTTTTTCACTATCACGAACATGGGCATCTTGCTACTAACTATCTGTAGAAGAGGAAGAACAAGACAGTTGTTGGAGCTGCAACTGGTGAGGCTCTCATCTCGCAATTTGAACTTGACTTCTCTTTGATCGCATGCATAGCTTCAAGTGCATCGGGATCAGTGTGGTATTTGGATAGTGGCGCTTCCTACCACATGACGAGAGATAAAGAGTCTTTCAGTGACTTGGAGGAGAAATATCTTAGAATGCATATAGAGATGGACGACAATGGATGATACAGTGCGATTGGTATTGGTACCATTACCTTTTAGAGGCAGTCAGGTAAACCATTTCAATTGAAAAATGTTATGCATGTTCCAAGTCTGAAGAAAAACCTCGTCTCAGTCGCAATGTTGGAGGACAAAGGCTATGACGTTACTTTTAGCGGTGGAAAATCCTACCTCTGACATAAAGCAATGGGTCAAGTCAAGAAGATAGGGATTCAAGTTAAGAATCTCTACATGCTGGAGGTAGATGGTTGCGGTGCCATGGTGGGCAAGGTAGAAAAAGTGGTGAGCCAAGATGAGGGCGAATTATGGCACAGGTGATTGGGCCATCTTCATAATGGAGCCTTGAAGATCATGTAGCAAATATCTACTGGACTTCCAATGGGAACACTTGCTCAGTTAGATCAGTGCAAGGGGTGCACCCTGGGGAAGTATGTAAAGTCCACTTTTCATGAAAAGGAGAACCGTGCTTCAATGATCCTGGAGAGAATTCACACAGACATGTGTGGACCATTCTCGGTTTCTTCAACAACAAAACATAAGTACTATGTTATTTTTGTTGATGACTTTTCTCGTAAATGCTCGATATTCTTCATGCAGAATAAGGATCAAACATTCTCAAAGTTCCATGAGTTTAAAGCATTGGTGGAGAAAGAGTCGGGGAAGCAAGTGAAATCTCTAAGGAGTGATAATGGTGGAGAGTACATCTCTAATGAATTCAAATACTTCTGCAACAAAGAAGAAATTTGAAGAGAACTCATAGTGCCTCATAACCCACAACAAAATGGGGTTGCAGAGAGGAAGAACAGAATAATCATGGGTGCAACACGAGTGATGTTGCATGATCAGGGCCTACCAATGCATTTGTGGGAAGAAGCATGCAATACTATGGTTTATGTGCAAAATCGTTGTCCTCATAGAGTACTTGGCAAGAGTACACCTGAAGAAGCTTTCACTGGTAAGAAACCTGATGTTTCTCATTTTAAAATTTTTGGCTCATCTATTTATGTGCTTGTGACCAAGGATTCTAGGAAGAAGCTAGAACCGACTATTGAAGTTGGGATATTTGTTGGGTGCAAAGAAACATCCCATAATTATCGTGTGTATTTTCCAAACAGTAAGATGACTGTTATGCGACGGGATATAAAATTCGATGAGGGGAAAGCCATGCGGTTGTCGCTTGAGAGGGAGATAGACTTGCATGCAGAAGAGGAACTGTTGGTTCCCAAAGATGAGTCTCAAGATGTGGTTCAGCCACATGAGGAGGTTCATGGGGCGGAGGAAACCACTCAAGCAGAGCCATCCATCAGAAATGGAAGAAATCACACCATGGAAGCTGACAGATTGAGACTAGATGTTGTACAAAATGCAGGAGCCCCTACTTCACAACGCAGACAGAGACAGTCTCTTGATCGATTTGTTGGATACATGGCTCTCATGAGAAAATGCATTGTGACTGAACCATATTCCTTCTAGGAAGTAGTGCAGTATCCCACTTGGGTTGATGCTATGGTAGAGGAGTATGACTCCATTGTCAAAAACAGTGCATGGGAAATTGTCCCAAGATCGGTCGACAAATCAGTGGTAGGTTCGAGATGGAACTACAAGGTAAAGCAAGCTACTGATGGGAGTGTGGAGAAATACAAGGCCAGGTTTGTGGCCCAAGGATTCTCACAGATAGAGGGGATAGATTATGATGAGACCTTTGCACCTGTCGCAAGGTACTCTTCCATAAGATCCATCCTTGCACTCTCAGTGCAGATGAGCTGGTGCATTCATCAGATGGATTTAAAAATTGCGTTCCTCAATGGGATCATTGAGGAATAAGAGTACAATGAACAACCAGAAGGTTTTGAGACCTTTGACAGAGATTTGCATGTGTGCAGACTCAAGAGAGAACTGTATGGGCTGAAGCAAGCACCCCATGTTTGGTACACTTGGATAGATAGCTATTTCATTGAATTGGGCTTCACAAAAAGTGAAGCGGATGGAAACCTATACCAAATTGTGGTCGAGGGTAAGCTCTTAATCATTGTGATTTATGTTGATGATTTAATACTAACTGGTGATGAGAAACCGATACACTCATGCAAGGATGACCTTGCAAAGGAGTTCGAGATGAAGGATTTGGGCCTTCTTCATTATTTCCTTGGATTGGAAATATGGTAGCGAGATGGTGAAATTTTTGTGTCTCAAGGCAAGTATGCAAGGGAGATATTGGGTAAGTTTCACATGGAGGGCTACAAACCCATGGATACTCCTCTTCCAGGAAACTGGAGGAAAGAGGATGCTACTTCTAGAGAGGTAGTGCATGATATTGTCTATCGACAGTTAGTAGGTTCCCTAATGTATTTAGTGAATATGAGACTGGACATTTGCTATGCGGTTAACCAGCTACGCCAAGCGATGGTTAAGCCTACCAAACTCTTTTGTAAGGCAGGTAAGCATGTCCTAAGATATCTGAAGGGCACATCTGAGTATGGATTATGGTATATACAGACGAATGAGGTGAAATTGCATGGCTTCACAGATGCAGATTGGGTAGGCAACCCAACGGACAGAAAGAGCACATCAGGGGGGATATTTAGTATCATATCTATAGTTGTTTCTTGGTACAGCAGGAAATAGAGATCTGTGGCACTCAGTTCAATGGAAGCGGAATACATGGCAGCAAGTCAAGCTGCATGTGAGGCTATTTGGATGAGAAAGATCTTGGTTGGTTTGTTTGGTTCTCATTTAGATCCAACAGTGATTTATTGTGATAATCAGAGTTGCATTAAAACCTCAATTAATCCTGTGTTTCATGATAGATCTAAGGATATAGATATCCGGTATCATCATCTCAAAGATTGTGTGCAGCGGAAGATCATGTTGCTTCAATACATTCCTATGAAAGATCAGGATACATACATTCTGACGAAGGCGCTCACCAGGAGCAAATTCAAATATCATAGAGACAGGATTGGGGTGTAGGATAATCCCTTTCTTGTTGAGAGGGAGTGTTGAAAAGTCAACAAGAAACATGTGTCTAATTTAATTTTCCCTTAAATAAATTGGACAATAAATATTAATCTATTATCTCATTTATAACTGAGTGAGTTGGAATTGTAACAGAATTATAAGTGTAGATAAGTGAGTTAAGCTTAGTTGTACTAGTTGTAACTAAAATTTCACTAGTGAGAGCTCATTGAATTAATTATTAATTAATTCAAATCAATGAACTCACATGCAAGTGAAGGTTTGCCACGGTTAACTACATGCATGTCAGATCTAGTGGAGACCCAATTGAGATAACAGGTGAAAGGGACAGTTTGGCTATCGGTTGTGATTTTAGTGAAGTGCACTCATACAATCACACATGCAGTGGATATTCTTATGAGCATGTGCAAACTAGGAAATTCGAATTCATTGTGAGAATTCTAATTGCAGAGATTGTGCAGAGGAGGCAGGTTGTCTGGACACAAAAATTGGCACATGTATTTGCTGAATTTTTGTATGACAGTGTGAGATGATTGTATTGTATTGAGAGCTCTTGGATTAGAGTTTTGTATGAGATTTCTTCATGATCCATGATATACATAATATATGATAGTGGGGTTTTTATCTTGATGCTTTCCCGGAAAAACTTTTGTGTTATGTGTTCTTGATATTTCACTTTGTGATCATTGTTTAATCATCCGGAAGAATAACAGTAGAAGCGATTTTGTATTTTACAGTGGCATATAATTACTAGATCAGGAGAATCACATGAAATACTTAATTTGTATTGAAATTTATACACAATCTTCCATATTGTGTCCCATCTCTTCCTCAGTTACCCTGTACCATGTGGGAAGCCATTCGTGATTTGGGTCCCTTTTTGCTTGCACATACATGTGATGGCATCCTACCTTAAATCGTGCAACTGGTTTGTATGATTAGAACACATGTGGTGTTATGCATGGCATACTCTGAATGCTTGTCTGAATTGTTTCCTTGTATATATAAAAATCAACATTATTGTCTAAATATCGCACCTTGTGTGTAGTATTCCATAAATTATGATATCTTGCGACTGGGAATGGCTTATATTTTACTCCCAAAAATTGTGTATCATATGGATCCATCCATGTTGATAATGCAATTAGAATTAGTAGCCATGTGTAGTGAAATTTAGTCCCTTTATATTGTGCCTATTCACAGTGGATCAAGAACTGGTTGAGAAAAAATGTCTCCAAGTTCATCTGCACACCCTTGATGCACTTCTCAGATGTCATTATCACTGTCATTGGTACTTGGTCCCTTCGACACTTCCTTAGAAATTTGCAAGCTAATACTTGTGTCACAAACCTCGTTGTTGGGTCACATAGTTTTGCTACATATAAACAGTGTTGTCCTTGGAATGTATGAAAATTTTCTTTCATGCTCTCTGATAGAGCTTTCTCATTCTTCTTGTCTGAAAATATCAATGAAGGGTCCTCCCCTTGCAATGATAATCCAATAATGCACACAGTCAAGTCTGTATCAATTGAGATTGGCTTGTTGAGCCATAAGTAACCTCCATGCATGCATCCCAACAACATTTTCATGCAGGTGTTAATCTTTGCACTCCTCCCAAAGGCTGGTATGTCAAATAAGTTCAGAATACCAACTTTTTGCAACCCAGTTTCCCATATCTTTGGCTCTATCACAAATATCTTTGTATCTACATCGATGTACTTCCTCAAATACTTGTTTGACACTAACTCCAAGAATTTACTCTTGTCCGTAATATCATGGTCTGCATACTTTAAAATTGGTATCAATCCTAACATATATTCCTCCATGATCACTCTAGGTGGGATTTTTGGCTCTACAAGATTGTACTTAATGTATTTCGACAAGTTGACTGGCTTCATTGTATCCTTCCTAGATGGTATGTAATATCTTGGAATGTTGGTTGAAATCGGCTCTTACACTGATACTCCTAGAGTCTTTTCCTGTACCGGTATTGTTGGTGTATTACTGTGTTTTTTCTTTGGTGTTGATGTTGATGTCGTTGTTGCCTTGGGTGGTTCCATTGTTCTCTGCAATTATTCTCTGCAACTAACTTCTTCGTCTCTGCTTGCCTCTATAATCTATACTTTATTCGTTCTCTATGGAAATTCAAATGACAATAATTTTTTTTATGTTTGACCCTTCAACTGCTTTTATCCTTGGATTTCCAGCTATTTCTAAACTCATTCACACCCAAAATTATAGTCTAACCCTCTTTCCTTAGAATTCATTAACTTCCTTAATGCTTCATTAACTTTATATTTGTTATAGTACAAAAATGCCACATATATGCATCCAAGACATTGGTCCATCCATTTGCATCCTTTTCCAACATACTACTGAGGTTTTCTTCTAAAAAACAAAATTTTGGATAATGTACGTGCTTTGTTGCACTATCTGTTGGCATACACATGTTCCATTCTAGTTAGCCCACATTTACCTCCAAAAAATGCAAAAAATATAAAATTGCACATATTTCGGCAGAGTTTACGGGCTATGGAGGGTTTCATAACCATTTTACTCCCTGTATCCCTTCCCCAAACCGAATAACCATATTTTTCTCATATAAAAAGAGGTCTTGGGGGATCATTTGAAGATATGAAAAAGAGAATAAGGAAACCCTACCAAAATACTTTTCCTCTCATTTCCCAAGTTTTGCATCTTGATCTGAGTTTTATCCTCATCTTTCCCTTCCATCCATTCTCCCTATGCAACCCTTCCTTATTCCCATGTTGGCATGTTGGTTGTGAGAATTCTATGTGGGATTGGTGCACTTGGAGTCACAACAAAGGAGTCTGAATTTGGTTCGTAGAGTGGTGTAACCTGGTGTCCGCAAGAAAAGGTTGTAACCTTTCATCTTGTATATGAATAAAAGAGATTATCATTGTCCCAAAACTTTATGTGTACATTTTCTTATCTATTTGATCATTTATATCTATATTTAGGCTTTTAAGTGATTACTAGAGATTGTATATTTTGATGTGTTGTGTTCTTAGTCCATTGCAGGTCAACTTTGGGAGGAGATTTTTGATCTAAGAGGAAATATAAAGTGGAAGAGGTCTAAATTAATCGAAAGGATTTAAGGTGGTCTTCTTAACCTTCTCTTCCCTCTCTCTTATCATTTAGTCTAGATTGTTTTGGGGTAGATTAGAGATAAGTCAGCCTTTTAAGGAAGTTATCACTTTGCCTATTCCTTAGACCCACTTTAGGGGGAATTTTCCCCATAGCATAATTGGCGACTCTGTTGGGGAGTCTCTCTAGGTTCTTAGTGGGAGATATTGGTTTGATTTTATTTTCAGTTTCTTTTTGAGTTTTCCGAGTGTTCTGATTCAGGTTGGGCCTCTGGTCACCTTCTAGGTGCATACTAGCTTCCCTTTCCCAAGTTGTCTATCCAAACATTTTCTTTTTTTTTTTAATTTGTAGAGGTGTACACACATTGTTCTCTGTACAAAACATGTACATACATGTTCTGCATTATATACATCTACGTATATACACATGCTTCTCGTGCACAACACACATCTCTGTGTTTTGGAAGAGTTTTTTCAAAAGACTTTTCTTTCCTGTTAGTAAGCTCTTTGCTTCTCAGGTCTTCCTGAGTTCTCTAGGGTCTTTGTTGACTATTTTTGGATAGGTTCAAGGATCATATTATCTTGCAATTTATAAAGAATCTTTTTGTTTCTTTATCTCTTTTGTTTGTGGTCAAGTTTAAGGGTGAAGTTGTGAGATTTAGGTCCTCTTGTGGATTCCAATGAATCCCTACTTTCAAGAAGTTGCTTAGGGTCCATTTCATTCTTTGGTTTGTCATCTCTTTCCCTTTATTGTTCTTTGAAAAAAATAAAAAGTATCATTTGCTTGTTATTTTCATTTCTAAGCACTGAAAAATAAAAATAAAAAATTGTTGTAGTTCATTAACTCCATTTGCATTTTATTATGCATGTTTGTTTGGTGTTTGTACCATAGGATATTTATACAAAAGAAAAGAGTTATAATTCAAAATTTCCTTTTAGGATTCTTCCTTGAAAGTTTTACTAGTTTGCATTGCATTTTGAAATAAAAAAACATTCTAGGAAAAATTGCATTTTAGGATCTTGCTCTATATTTTGAAAAATTTGCACCTTCAAAGTTAAAAAGTCATTTTTTCAGTTGTAGAACGTAGATTTCTTTCCGCACAGTGTTCTAAAATCTTGTTAACTCTTCTCTTTTGTCTCTCAAGAACACAACGAGTTTCATTTATGTATCCTCTCACTAATTAATCCATTTAAAATCAACGATTAATGCTAAAATCAAGTAGACTTTTCTATTTATAAGGCACACCAAGTAGTCTAGGATTTAGGGCCTTGAAATAGGTGTGGAGAGGAAACTCTTCAAGGCTTATTAAATAAACATAAGATTCTTTGATAGGGAGTGTAAAAGTCCAATTTCATAATATTTAGTCAGGACCCCCCTCTAACACAGGGGATAAACACGAGGTCATGTGACGAAAGGTAGAGGAGATAAACCCTCCAAAGCTGAACCAAATGTAGTGGGGATCGTGTATTGAGGGTCATTCTTGGGATACTTTCTCATCGCATTTGACTACGGAGATTCATGGAACTTGAATCCGTTCGGGATCCTCAGTTTTATTCCGAACCATTTTCCTTCGGCACCCTTGAAACGCTTCAGACTTTGTTATCCTTCTCATTACGATTAGCCCGACTGTCGACTGTACCTGCCTGGTGACTGACTGTGAGATATAAATCTAGTTTCCTTTTTGTAGGTAATTACACAGGTGAATGTGAGGGCATACCATGGTACCTAGGGAATACTTTGTATCTCACTTTGCAAAGTATAACTGGAGGGTGTTTCCATGTTTGAGTTACACTTGCACCGGTAAGTTGCTCTAGTGTTGATTGACATAACTGTTCTTCCTACTAGTCTATTGATTGCTTGTTTTTCCTTTAGCGAATTTTTAGTGTGTGCTCTTTGTTTCACACTAGCTTAACCTTAGAGTGTTGGTTGATCATTTCATAAGGTGGAATATTAACAGCTCCATCATTTGCGTAGGATTTAGGGCCTGTCGTCGGTTACTTTGGATTCACCTCCTCCATCGTTGAGACGAAGGCTATATCAATAGGGTTCTTTTGAAGTGACCGGACACCATAATTTGTGACCAATCCTACTCCTAGAGAATATACACTTGCACTGGAGGAGTCTACAGTTTCTAACTTCGAATTTGAAGGCTTCAGACCCACAAACCCTTTGATCACTGACTTATCAACACCACTCATTATTCAGGTAGTCCCTCCTGAGGTGACTTCATATGAATTCAATTTTATTAGATGAGTGTTGATGGAAGAAACTAATGCTACCTCTTCTGGGATTCCTCATACTCCCATCCTAGTTGCGGAAGGAGGGTGTATCATTCCCCCTCCCCCACCTCCACCTATAAGGACTACGAATGACCAGACACCTACAACTTTTGTGAGTGGCATGGTCCCCACAACAACTATGACCATTGTTCATTTTATATAGAACACGTATTCCACTCCCTTTTTGTATGGGATATTGGGTTTTGACTCTATCTGTTAAGTACCTATACCAGATCTGAAAATATACTTCAATAAGAACAATAATAAACCATAAACCATTCACCAAATACTGAACACAAGAAATAGACAAAACCGTTGGGGTAAGGTAACACCATATATTATTCCTTATGGAAGGAATTCACTCCTCAAGCAACACCTTCTTGTTACAATGAAAATTTTCTTCACTATGCTTCATTACATTGCTTACACTTCTTTATATAGCTCTCTCTATATCCTAGGAACCTTCTAGATAGACTTCTCACATTTATGACATTTAACTACCATAGTGGGCCTTTATTAATATAGTGGACCTAGTCCACATTACATTGAATTCCCACATTCTCATATATTAAATGACTTCTACTAATAATAAATAACCACATTCCCATTGGGTACCTCCCTAGGTACCCCATATTACCTCCCTAGGTATACTACATTCCATCCCCCTTCATATATTTCATCCTCGAAACATGAGAGGAAACCAAACAATATGACTGGCTAAGCAATGTTGCCAACTAGTACCAAGTATGGCCATCCATCCATCCCAATGGAAGTTGAAGATGATGCCCATCTGCTGCCTTGACACCCTGATCTTTCTCTCCATCATGTCATGGTTTCCATGGGATTGTTGTTGTATCCTGAGCTCCTCCTGTAGTGTCAGTAGTCCTCCATGCACCTCTTGATTGGTTTCCTATCTAGTGCCTTGTTGGTGCATAAATGTGTTGATGCACACTCCCTTGCCTTGATGATTGTTGTGTCTCTATATGATGTGGATGGCGATATACAAAAACTGTAGGAATCTGTTATTTTTTCTTCAAATATGTAACACATTGTGCCTTTGATTCAATGACCTCCTTAGCTTCTTTATTCTGTCCTTCTTTTGGTTTTGTTTCATCTCCTTTTATAGACTCTGCCTCTGATTCAACTTCATACTTGACAATAACTACTTTGTTGGCCTCTATGGGCCCATCTTTCTTATTAAGGGACACATCCTACAATGTGATTTTCTTTTTCTTGTACCATGACTTCAAAAATTTATTTTGCACATTAATATTAATGGTACCTACTGATTCAATCCAAGGATACCCCAAAAAAATATCCACTTCATCCATATCCATAGCATAAAAATATGAATGCAAAACATAATTATCCATGTTAATATTCAAATCTCTAACAATTTGAACATTTTCACCCTCAACTTGTGTGCTTTGAATATTCTTAACTGGAACTTGCAATCTATTAACCAACTGAAAATTGGTAAAATTATGGATGCAACTAGGGTTTATAGAAACAATGACATTTTCTTTATGAATACAACCATGAACCTATAATATGTTGCATCATGCTATCATTGATGCCCATGGTTTTGTCATTGATGTCAATGGTTTGTTTGATTGATGGATTGATTGATGATTGAAGAACAAAGTATATGTATTGTCTTTGATAGATGTCAAGTGGAAACCAATGGATGAACATGGATCAATGAGTTGTGATTGATATGATGAAGATGGATCAATGAATTGTCATTGACACATGATGCATAATTGATGTATATAATATAGTGGTGGATTTATGCATAGATGAATCATTATAATCTTATCATGATTGATAAGGTGCACAAATGGATGAACTCCAAAGTGGTCCCCTTATGGTGAAAGCCCTCATGGGAAGACGCTTTGTGGTTGGGAGGACCCATGCTTGTATGTGGAATAATGACATAAAGATCATTAAAGTTGTTGGTGAAACTATCCTAGATGGATAGTGCTTATCATGCCATTTCCGATGGTATGTGGAATGTCACATAACTCCTCACGGTTTGAGAGTTATGGCCCTATGAAGTTGAAGGACCCCCATGTGTTGGCTTGAAGCCCCAAATGGTCAAAGAAGTCAAAGTGCCCTAAAAGAAGAAATCATTATTTAAATGATAAAGTAAAGTAACAAAGTCAAGATGGATTATTTAAATAATAAAAAAAAGTGACAAAATCAAGAATGATTATTTAAACGATAAAGTATTGGAGAATTTTCTATTTATGGAAAGTGGTTAACCCTAAAATAAGGAAAATAGGTTAAGTGACCTAGAAATGGGCTAAGTGACCTAAAAATGGGTCAAGTGACCTAAAGGATGAAAGTATAAATAAGATAGCTATGGTCTCTTGCAAATCATCTTTGTGGTGGATCAAATGGAGAAATTCTTGTGAGAATATCTTTTGGAGTATTGATGGAGAGCTCTTTCTTGAGCATCTTTGGTGTGGATCTCTTAAGCATGATTGAAGATCTATTATGAGGAATAAATTGAGAGGAGGATCTCATGGATGCATCAAAGTTTCGACAATGTTGGATATCTTGATAGAAAAAATCTCGGAGCTTCAGAAACCCTAGTTTATGAGGTATACGCGGGGTGTAATGGGCTAGGGAGTGTGCATACGCGGGCTATATGAGGACATGGCATGTATAGTGGATGGAATGATGAAGACTTTTGTTTGAACTGGTGCCAAGCTCCTGGATGATGAGGCAGGTTCCATATCTGCACTCTATGGGCTCAGATATATCACTGAGACACTGGTATGGTTATATTATTATCTTAATGGATACCATTGTTTGATATGTTGTGAATGCTTAGGGCATTCTTGGTATGACTTCTATGATATGGTTCAGTTTGGATGATTTGGTTGATGGAGTGAGTAGTACTCTTTGGATTCAATGGTGACATGATTTCTATGGTATACTAGATGTTTATACATGTTTGAGATAGCATTCATATTGATCTATTGTGAAGCATGAGTAGGCTATTGGAGAGCTTGGAAATGGTGTGACTAGCTGGTGTTCAGATTGGACAGTCAGAGATAGAACATAATGATATATTGGTTGCAGATGATTTGAGTTGATATTGAAGTATAAATCCTAAACGGATCATAAGGTATACATAGGCTGTTGTATACACTAGACATGTACATATGCGTGTTGTAGTGAGCTAGAGCGCGTGCACACACAGGTTGCACTACTGACAAGTTACGTACCTGTTGACAGATTGATATCTGTTGAGGATTGTTGCCTCATATTAGTTGGTGCTAAGGGTCTAAGTTGAGTCTTTCATTATAGATCTAGTTCTCTTATAGAGTTATACTCTATTCAGTTGTTGTTGTTAAACCCCCAGATTGTTGTCCATAATAAAAAGAAAAATTGTACTTTCATCTTGTGTCATGTGTGTTCCTTGTCATGATGACTTGTTGATGATATATTGCTAGTATATGTTGCTAATATATGTTCACATGTAATTGGTTATAAATGACATCAATGGGTAATGAATAAATGTTGAATGTTAATTAAAGAGTTTTGTGTAAGAGAGAATTTTTGGGAAAAATAGCCCCACACTCGTTCACCCCCCCCTCTAAGTTTGGTAGTTGTGTCCAACAATTGGTATCAGAGTGGCACTTCACTACAAGCCTTAAAAATCTTGAAGGAGATCCATAGACACACAAATGGATGATGAAGTTACAATCCTTTATGAGGAAAACTATTCTACTTGGAGAATAGAGATGAGATTACATTTGAAGACAATGGAAGTAGCTATTTGGAAGGCTACCATTGGTGGATCAATTTCATTGAAGAAAAAGTCAAAGTTTGCAGCTCAAAGGGAAGGAAAGAAGAATGATGAATTGTCTCTCAAGACCATTCTTAGTGGACTCTCAAGCCCTATCAAAGAGAGCATGGGACAATGCACTTCCGCCAAGGATCTATGGCTTAAGCTAGAGGAGACATATCAAACAAAGAAGGAGAAGGAAGAAATTGAACACCACTCCATCAAGATCATCAAAGGTAAAGAATCATAAAAAAATCTTGAATGCATTATTTCTAAATGTTATTTTGAAAACATTTCAAGTGAATACAAAGACTCAAATGATGATGGCACAAAGGAATATCTTGAAGACATTTCAGATGAAGGAAAATAATTATGTGTTGATGTTGGCAAAAAGGAAGATAGTGAAGATACTTCAAATGAAGGTAAATAACCCTCAAAAGAACTTGATTGCAATGATGATGATGGTTAATTTTTCTATACAAGTGAAGAAGAAGATATAGAAACAGTTTGTGTAAAGTTTGATGGTAATTATCCCATGAAAAGAATAGAAGAAAATCTATTGAAAGTTCGAAAGGAAGTTGAAGAAGGTTTATATAGACATAGAAGTGGTCATTTTTATACACACTATAACTATCTTTCGGATAACACTAAGAAGTTTCTTAGGAGGAGTCAAAGGCATATCTTGAAGTTAAAAGAAATGATCAAGGAACAAGAAGAGAGAAATAAGACTCAATTAGAAGAAAAGGAAGAAGAAATCACAAGACTAAAGAATGGAAAAGAAGATATGAATATAGATGATGAGATTAACAAAAGTTTTGAAACCATTGTCCATCTCAAAACCCAAATTGAAGAAGCCAAAAGAATAGAGAAACTATTGAAGATTCAAATAAATGAAAAGGAAGAGTCATGTTGTAAGTTAGAAGCTGAAATTGTTGTCCTTAGAAAGAAGGTTGAAAAATCAAACAAATTCTTGAATATCTCACGAATCTTGGATGAGATCTTGGAAAGTCAAAGATCATCATGTGATAAATTAGGTCTTGGATACAAAGGAGAAGATACACATGCTAAAAAAAGCACCTCAAAGAAGCATGAGGTAATTCCATAAAAGAAGGAACACAATGTTGCAAAGCAACCATCTATACAAGGAAAGGAAAATTTCAAAAGAACAAAGCAAGAAAGACATCAATAATCTATTCTTTGGACACCCAAGCAAAGGTATGAAAGTATTTTTCATGGGTATTGTTATTCATGTAATGGATATGGTCACAAAGATTTTGAATGTAGATCTTATGAAAGGAGATACAATGGAAGATTCTATAACACCACAAAGTGTTGGAGATGTGATCAAGTAAGACACATTCTTGTTCACTGTAACTCCATGAGATGCTACAGCTATAGTGGATTTGGAAACAAATCCCAAGAGTGTTGGAACACAAGAAGAATGTCCATGATGAGGACTTCACATAGCATGGCTAGAAGAAGGAATGAAGTAAGAAAGGGAGACATATTTGAAAATATGGATGCTCAGAGCTCAAGTTTTGAGGAGAAGGGTCATCTACAAAAGTGGGTGAACAAGATAGAGCAGCCAGAATAGGATGAAAGAATGAAGGCAATCTCAAGGAAGTCATCTACTGAGGCATACACAAGTGACAGTGGTGATAGTCACGTACATACTTTGGCTGACCTTGAATAAAGCCTTGGGAAAAAGGCAATGCACATGAGTTGTAGCTTGATGAGATAGTATAAATCTGTGTTGCAGGGTCTGACATTGTTTATTGCAGGTTCTGACACTGTTTGATGCAGGTTTTCATGGTTCTACGTTAGATCATGCAAGGTTATGATATAAAATAAATCTTGGGTGCATGGAACTAACCCATGAGTATGGAATGATGTTGATCAAATGCTCATCTATTGGATGATGGGGTACATGGCTGGTACATAATTGAAATTTCATTGATATATCCTATGATGTACTATTGGTAGCATATGATTGGTGTTGAGAGTGGGATCATGTTGGATATCATGGCGCATGCATTTTTCATGTGGTTGGGCTACATATTGAGACATGTAGTTGATGAACATGGTTGTTGAACAGAGGTGGTGTACATGATGAACACACATTTTGGCACATGATGTATTTGGTTAATCTTTTTCTTCATGATTTATGCTATGGTACAAGGTTGATGTATGGACAGGTCCAAGGATCATTATATGGTAGCATATTGTTGATATTACAGAGAAGATAGGGGGAGACATACCCATAGGGGGTGTTGGGCCCGATATATGATCACTTTTATGACGGTTATTATACACTTTTTTCGCATGTACATATGTGTTTTTCATATTTTAAAGGAGCCTTTTGAAGAATTTCATGATAAAATGGTACGATCAGCACAAGGTACGTATAATTCATGTTTAATGATTGTATCAAGTATAATTCATCATTTTTTATGATTTCCAAGAGCTAATTCACGTTTTACTAGTGTTACAGGGAAACAACGCACTACATTTCTCGTTCTGGCACTTGATCTGACACTCCTTCCAGTACTCGTTCCGGCACTTGATCCGACATTCTGTCCAACACCTCTTCCTGCACAAAAACGTAGGGTGACTTGGCGGTTATGGTATTGGCGGCTAGTGATGGGAAAATTGGGCACATTGGTTTTTTTCATAATTGTCCCCTCCAGCTATTGTGCTCCAGACAACTCAGTTCCAGTTGTTCAAAGAGGGTGATTATTGGCTCACTTTGTTTCGGTAGTTAGGGAACCATTAATGAAATTTACCAATTTTAGAAGTGGTTCAAACCTCATGTGGTCGACCACTTGGCATGTAAACATTATAAATACCACTAGGATGATCAAAAGATTCTTAACCAAGTAGAAGAGCCAATGTATTAGAGACAAATTCATTTTTTTCTCTGTTTTGAGTTTTTACATTGCCAGATTATGCCAGAACTGCATTTTTGGGCTTTTATGGTGAATTCGACCTGCTGAGTCCATGGTGTGCTTTTACAGAGTGACCACGACTTGCTGGGGGAGCCACCAACAGTCTGGTAACTCTTTGTGTGTTGTTCATGCATTTTATGATTTATTTGTCTCTTTATTTCCTATACATGCATTATCAAATTATTAATTAGTTTGTTGTTGTAGTTTAAATTGTTTTGATTCCCTTTTGTAGGTTAGAATGACAGAGTGTGTTAGAATGCATTAATCTCGTAGATTAGAGATGAATTTGCAAATTCATCTACTAACCCCATGTGCAAGTAGATATGAGATTACTTTTTATTCATGCTTTTGAAATTTGATTTAAAATAAGAATTAAAGCAGAGTAGAACAAAGTTTTTGTTTATGTTTTCTTTAACCAAGGCTTTGGTGGATGGATAGGGTTAGTTTTAGTTTTTATTGCCTATTCAATTGTTAATTAGATTTTTCTTAGTTAGTTGTTGATTAATTTATTCATTAGTTTACTTTGTCATGCTTTAATTTCCATTTTAAGCATTTTCCTTATTACATTTTGAATTGTTAAGATAGAGCTATTTTAGTTTATGTTATGTAATTTCTTGCTTATATTTATATTGCAATTTCAAGTTGTAGTTAATGACTGAATTTAGTATAGTATAAGTTTGCTTATATTAGTATAGAATGCATTTGAATTTCATAGATTAGAAAACAATTTCTTGTTTTCATAGAAGAGATAGTTTCTTGCTTTCATAGTTTAGAAAATAGTCTTATTTGTTGTTGTAGGATAGATAGACTTTGCTTTGATAGATTAGACAGTAGTTTGCTTATCATAGATTAAGAATTAGTTGTTAATATTTATTGCTTTCAATAGAATAGATTTCCTTTCATGCATTGCATTGATCATTTAGATTTCCTTTCACGCATTAGAAATAGTTTTTCATTAGGCATGTAGTCCACTTGCCTCTTAGGCTAGATAGTTGTTCAATGAGAAGTTTTACTTGCAGTAGTTAGTTGCCTTTGCTTACTTGTCTTTTTCTTTAGTAGGTTAGTTAGGTGCCTTTTCTTACTTATCTTTTTCTTTAGTAGGTTAGTTAGGTGTCTTTGCTTACTTGTCTATTTTCTTGAATAGGTTAGATAGGTGCTTTTGCTTACTTTCCTATTTATTTGCTTTCATAGGATAGTTTCTCATTGAATGTAGGTTGGCAAGTTAAAGAAGTTTGCTTTTGTCATTTGTTTATTATGCTTAGTAGTTTGCTTTTGCTTATTGTTAAACTAGTTTTCTTTACATAGGGTTTTACTTGCTTTCTTAGGAACTATCCATCGATCCTTGGCCCAAAACTACTTAGGTTACCTAGTTTCAAGTTCCTTAGTCGGGTTTGCTAACTAGATAGGTTTGCTTGAGTAGATTAGCATTATATATTTGCTTTCATTAGTTAGAATATACTCTTACCATCCCTTCTACTTTTGGCATATATTTTGCTACAACTGTAAGTTTACTTACCCCGGGTTGACAATTTAATTGAGGGTTTTTACTGTGTTTTTAGTGCATATATAACACCCATCATTTTTGGCACCATTGTCAGGGAGTTGTCTCAAGATAAGAAGTAGTTAGGAAATACATCATCCTTAGACCTTAGCATTAGCTTGGTGGTGGGGGAACTATAAGACAAGAGGTAAGAACCTGCGCATCTGCTATAGCAGTTTCCCCCAAACCCAATGGTAGTTTTTCTTTTTCTTTTTGTTTTCTTTCATGAATAGACCTAGAAACCAAATGGTAGCTTTTCATTTTGTTTTTTATTTCTTTCATGAATAGGCCTAGAGACCCACAAGGTAGATACATTAAATCTAAATTAGACCTTTCAGACAAGTTTCCTTCCAATCTCTTTGGGGGAATGAACGTTCCGCTTATAAAATCCATAGACCAATACCGAAAAATAGGAGCTAGCTCAACCCAAGGAGACAAAGTAATCTCTAAAGAGACTAAGATAGGGAGCACTATAAAACAAAAAATCACTCGAGCCTTCTATAGAAACAAACAATACAACCTTTGTTTTCTTACCACCATTAGGAAATCCTAAATTTTTCGACATCATCTTTGTGTGAACCAAGTTTTATCAAATAACAAGATGAACTCAAAAGCAACTTTTAGCCTGAGGGAACTTTCACAAATCCTAGCAATAGCTGGGATCTCTTCTTCTCAAGAAGAACACATCTTGAAAATAGCGAAGAACTTGAATACCTCTCTAGAAATATTAGAAGAATCAAGGTCTTATGAGATACAAAGTGATTTTCCTTTCCAAAATCCAAAGGAAACTGAGAAATTATGGACTGCACCTAGTAGAGAGCAATCATTAAGACCTAAGATTGAGGAGTTCTCAACATCCATCTCAGCAGATCCTTTATGTACTTCAGAAATAAATCATCGAGAAGAAGAGGATCTGCATAGCATGATGAAGGAGAGCATAGAAATTACTGTTGATGAATATCAAGATTACATTGAAATTTGGTTTCAAGAGGTCATCAGGCCACAATACTATTCTCTTCTTCAACACCTTCTGATGCCCAAACAAGTGGGTTGGTTGGTTCTTCATATCCAGGTAATCACTGTGATAAATTTTTCATATATGGATATGAGTATGTTTCTTATATTTCTCCGCACATGGTTACATTGGAAGAGCTCTTACACTTGAATAAATATTTTCCTTTCTTTTTAGGTAGGGTAGGATAGTAAATAAAAGTTGCATATTGTTAGTTTAGCTTAGAGTCTAATGCAACCTCATTTTACATTTTTTTTAAGAACTATGAGATACATGTTCCTATGACTTGATCTCATTGATCTCATTAGTTTATTATATTTTAGAGTGTGGTTTTTGTAAACAGTTTTAGAGATCTCTGTAGGTATTTATTTCACTAGGAGTAGACATTTTCAAGGAGATATAAAAGAAGATTTTTTTCTTCAAAACATTGCTATACTTGAACCTTGTTGTCTACTAAGCATCAAATGAATAATGACTTATTGTGATTAGCCATATTTTTGCAAAGACTATCATCTTCTTTTTGTCAAGGCATCTTAAATAGAATTTCATCTTGAACCTTCACCACCATATAAGGAAGTGATACTATAACTATCAAACCTAGAGGTCTCCGGTATAGTTTTTCCAAGAAACCTGAGTAAGTGAGTCAAGTGTCTTTATCAAAGAGTAACAAGGAAGTCTGATTAGCGGTTAGTCATGGAAACATCACAATAACTTACAAAAGAAGAAAGTAAGTTATGCCTAGAGATACCTTTCTGTTCTTTCTCAATGGTACCATCCACTACACACTAAATAAATTGATTATATCATATCTTTAGATAGGCCACATCCGCTTAAGTACCCCTTACATCAGGACAATCACTAAGTAATATAACGGAAAGTCATCCTCTAACATAAATACCATCCCAATAGAAAAGAGAGAAAGAAAAAGTTGTTTTAAGAGTTGTTCCCCCATATTCTTTCATAAGCAATCTTATACTAAAATATTAAAGGATGGAGGGCCAGTCTTTGAGGGTTTAAGAGGCTAACCTGTCGGGATACTGAACAAGTCTTCTGGCAGCGAGTACCGACCTATGGTATGACTAGGTAAACCCACTGGAGTACTGAACATGCTTTTTGGCAGTGGGGAATTCTACCTAGCGAGGATGGTAATCTGCCAAAAATAAATAATAAATTTAAACTTGTCCTAATGTACGACATTATTTGCAAACAAATCTAACATGAAGTATGTATGTTTAAGCTAAGGTTAATGAACTTTATAAACTTGCCATTGGGAAATAACTCTGAGACTATCTTGAAACTCTCTTGCCTCCCTCTTCTTATCTATATATAGGATCTCTTATCCTATGGGTGGGGCCATCTCCTAACTGTCTCGTCAGACCAATCTGTGAAATTTTATTTCTACACTTGACATGTTGTAAATCTTTGGCTATTGGGAGAATTGACTGGTTTCCTATATTTTTTATTATGAGGTGTCACAATACTTAGGTGTGGGGTAGGGGTTCATGAGTTAACAAATGATCATTTCCTAAAGAAGTAAATCTTTGTAAAAAAATTATATTATTTTCATGATACAAGTTATTATATCAACAGTCATTTTATTTTCGAAATGCTAACTCCTATGTGCTATAAATTTTGGTATATGTCCTTAACAGACAACTCTGCTGGTTTATTTTTGTTACAGGTTGTTCATTGTAGGTTTGACATTACATTTTTGTTACAGGTTGTTCATTATAGGTTTGACATTACATGTTCTATGCAAGTGGATTGAGTGAGCATGGTGGAAAGATCAACAACAATGGAACACTCTTAGCCTACCTAAACTCCTATTCACTATGTTCATGGCCTCTGAGGAATCAATTGCCTCAACCACAAAGATCCCAAGAGTTGGAGACCATTGATTTAAACACCACCAATTTCCAAGAGCAAGCTATAACAGGGTTTTCAAAACTGAATTTCAAAACAGCTCTGGAGCTAAGGGATAATCCAAGGAGTGGATAAAAGAGGAGCTAATCAACCCTCTCATAGTCATCACCAGATTGATTACATGTAAAGGTAGATATTCTGTCTTTAAAGCCTGTCAATTTCGATTATTATCTCACTTTCAGTTCCATAAGCCATTGTAACTTTCCCTTTTACTTCTTAAAGAGTCTTGAGAAGATATATTCCCAAGTGAGGAAGGATGTAACCAATCCCCATAACAACCTATTTCACCATGGCCTTATCAAACTACTTGTCTTAGCCGAGTTGGAAAAATAGGAGAAAACGTGGAATGAGTTCATTTACTAATTTGCAAACCCTCATATTACAATCAAGACTAGCAAGAAGACTCTTGATCTAGGGACTGTTACTCCACCCAAACCCTCATGCTCAAACTATTCCTTTATCAGAGAATCTTGTTGATACCCCTGCAGCCTCATTGGGAAAAAAGACCAAGAATCCTATTGTTGATTCATGGAATGAGGATGTGCCATATCTTCTGTCTGGGGGGAGTTTTCCTGAGCTAAAAATGCTAAGCATTTCCCATTTGTATAGCAAACCCATGAGAAGAGGAAGTAGGATTTCTGTCAAAATTTTGTCATACTGTCTTTTTTACAAAGTCTTGGGATATTATATCAGTAGTTGTTTGTATTGGTATGATAAATTATATACTTTTGACATAATTGTGTGTGTTATAATCTCCTGTGTGTTTTATGTTTATTCTATAGAAGACTGCTTATACTTAACTACTCTTTGTGACAAATACAAAGCAATTACAATTGCTAAATACTTATTGTCATCTGTATTCCAAGCTTATGAAAAGAGGATCAGTTGTTTGAATTGTTACATATTGATGACAGACAATAAAAATTCTCATGTTTACCATGCCTACCAGTACAAACCAAGCCTTTTGTTAGTATTTGTCAGTCTGTCAGTCACCTGTGATCAAGTTTTGTCTTTCATGTGATTGATAGGGTTATCAGGTCAAATTGTTATATTTTCAAGATAAAATTCTCAAATACAATTTGACATGTCTTGGTTGTAAAATTTTCATTGGTGTGTCTAGGTTTCATTACTACTCCCTTTTTTCCCCCCTCTTTTAACCATTGGATGTAGGATTTTTGTCTCTAGAGTATCTCTTCTTGCACCCTTCTTTCTGCAGTCTGGTTGTTTAGTAGAGTTTCTTGCTTCTTTAGGGCTTTAATAAGGCCTTGGGATCTGATCTGTTGTTGGAGGAATTGCATTTTCTGATTGAGACTTTCATGTGCTTGAAAGATGTCACCAAAGGTGGACTTATTCCAGGATTTGAGATGTTGTTTGAGGTTTTTTAGCCTCTGTTGGAATCATTACATCGGGGTCCCTATTTGGATGGTCGCTTCTTCCTACCATTGCTTGATGTTTGCTTGGAAATCTGGCTGTGTCAACCAGAATTTTTCAAAATGGAAGGGTTTTCTGCTTGGGGTACCACTGATGTTGATAGTCAATAGTATTGGCCAATGATCTGACCCCAGGGTGTCGATGACCATGGCATTCCAAGCGAGGCCATCCATCATTATGTCTTATGAAAGGAGGAATCAGTCCATTTTGTTGGAGCCGTGATGGCCTCCTGAGCGTCGGTTGGACCATGTGAAGGGCCCATTGTATGTTTCTACATCAATGAGTTTCAGAAGGCCAATGGTGCGATTGAAAACCTCATTGTCATTTCCCAAAGTGTGTGTGCCCCCCTTTTTTTCCTCTAGACCTATGATCATATTGAAATATCCCCCGAGGATCCATCTTTGGGAGCCGATGTAGTTGGCGATCCAGTCCAAGTGATGGAGGAAGGATTCCTTGTCTCTTGGTCTAGGGGGTCCATAGACATTTGTGATGTAGCCTTGTTTATTCGAGCCAATAAGGTGGGTTGTGATGGTCCATTTAGAGGTGAAAAAACTGTCAAGTAAAACTGTGGTTGGATTCCAGAGCATCGCTAGGCCACCAACTGCTCCCCTGGTGTCCACTTCCACATAGTGGGCTTGCTTCCATCATTTTTGAAGAGTGGAATAAGCTTCCTCTCTCGCACACTTTGTTTCCTGCAGTAGAAGTATATCTGGTTGTTACTTCTTGATTCTTTCTTTGAGAAAACCTTGTTTTCTTTTTGCATTAATTCCCTTTATATTCCAAGATAGCATCTTCATGAGGATGATGGGGGTTGGAGGGGAGGCAAGTTGTCTAAGATAAAATGAATTTGACCTGAGTTGATGAGGAAATTGTTGGCATCTTGAATAAGTTGGTGTTTTGGTTTTCTGCCTCTCTTTTTCTCTTCTTTTGTGGGTTTGCGTTGTTCCTTTGAGGTGCCTTTTTGTATTCCTAGATTCGTATTGGCTCGGGTTGATCGTCTTGCCGAAGAGTTGAGAAAGACTTTGTGTACTTTGTGCAGCTGATGTGTTGGTATGATATATAGTTATTTCTTGTGGTAGGCTTTCTCCTGATGCGCCATATCTATACCTGCTAGCTCTTGATCCTCGATGTTCGTGTCTGGATCTCCCATTTCTGATCCAAGATTCATAGGAAGGGAGGGGGGGGTTGGGATTGGCGAAGTTTTAGCCGGTCGCGGGAGTTGTCAGACGGTCGATTGAAGAGGAGGGGGTATCCGATGGGGTTTGAAGGGCTTCAAAGGAATTCTTGGTTGGGGGTCCAGGGGGGGTGGGGGGCTGGGGGGGTCTTTGTTAGCTTGATGTCTACGCCAACCCGTGACTTGGGTGAAACCATTCTTGGATTTTTCATGATCTTCTGGAGAAGGTTTGGTGGGGTTATTTAAAGGGCATTCACGAAAGAGATGCCCATGCTTGTGGCATTTGCGATAGCGAAAGGAGATGTGCTCATAATCGAGGGTTTGGGACCATTCATCATCTTGATAATCCAGGGTAATGACACCGGGGAGGGGTTTTGAAATGTTCAAATAGACACAAATGCGGGCATAAACATTGTACCTTCCTTGTCTTGTGGCCTCCAAAGCCTTTTTAATTTTATATGTTATTATGTATTGAATTTTTTTTTACATAATATCAAAATTTAATTGTAAAATTTTAATTGTTTTAACAATTGTATGTTATAAAGTGTTTTGAGAGGAGTTAAAACACTTTTTTCATTTCAGCATACAATCCACTTACTGTATATTAAAATTTTAAACATTTTTATTTTATTAATACCAAATAAATACATTTTTAATATAAAATAAAATAATTATTTTGTTATCGGATATACATTGATTGACAAAAGCTACAAGGTGATAATGGTAAGGTTCATGTCTTTATGTACAATAAAATCATTTTCGTTAGAAATTTCTTACCCGTAGTTTTACTTTTTATGGATATCATGTCTTTTGTGTTTTGATGATTCCATAGCTAAAACAAGAAAGCCCATTTTTTACTAATTTGATTTTTAAGAAATTTTCTAAAATATAAATATTGTGAAAGTCTATCCTTAAAATTTCTAAGGAAAGAGATCCATAACATTACACCTTCCCAAACATATTTTTAAATGTTATTGAAAAATTTCAATGGATTTTAGACTAATACAAAAAGTATCGGTGAAGAAAAAAATTCTATGAATAGACTTGAATTTGTGCCCCCATCAAAGGCTACAATGAAAATTACTGACTCTTGCATGTATAAATGAAACGAATACACCACAGAATATATAGTCTTTCTTTCTCTAAATTTGTTTCAATCTTTTCAAGGATACCACTTGTCACTCTTGTTTTAATTTAAGCGTGCATAGAAGGGCATCGCCTGTATCTAGGCATCACCAGAGATGAAATTAACCAATGAAATAGTGAGCATTAGAAATGTTCATGGTGTGATAGTCAGGTCATTGAACTCGCCCTGCAGTTCCTGCCACTGGTTCCAAATTCATCTATTCGCCATAATATAGAGTGGTCAAGGAAAAGTCGACCCTTCTAGCCAACCTTCAGGTTCGACCACATCATCGATATATGACTCGATATAAACTGTGCGAGAGTACTGTTTCCATGGCCTTCCCAAGAATGTTTGGAAAGAGACTTTGGCCGGAGCCAGATAGGACGCAGCAGAGACGGTGCAATTTTGAATAGAGATTCCAGTGTTTTGATTTGGATCAACTCTTCCTTGAGCCGTGAAACAATTTTTTTGATTATCCATCAGCTTCCTAGCGAGGAGATTGAAGTTTTGAAACACTGCAGCTGCGTTGCCGAAGATACAATCAACTGTGCCGTAAATATCACATTTCCGGTAGAATTGTCGAAGGGAGTGTGCGTAAAGAGTGTCTTGGTAACCTTTGAAGCTGCAGCGGTAGAATGTTGATAGATCCGACCCAACTTGGAGGGCGACAACGTGATGCCGTGTTCTCCAAAGTGATATCCCGAGCGAGAAATCCTTGCCCAACTAAATCTGTAATCACAATTATTTTTAGTATGCGCGCGACAAGAAAAGAAAGATCTAGATAAAACTAGTGAAGTTTCAATTCGTGGAAACAAAATTAGAACGACCTTCCACAGATCTCTTATCCCCATGCTAATTTCAAATTCAAAATTAGATTACGACGAGGCCTTCACCGACAAAAGAAAAATATCAATTTAACCACAAAAAAAAATGAGTAACGCAGTTTACCAACTATTGCAGAGCGGTTAGTAGTCCATCCGTCCAAAGAGCTTCTATTACCGGTGATCATAATGGCGTTTATTCCATATCCCACCAATATAATATTTGTTTTGTATTTGGGCACCTTAACCTATTCCTGCTAGACTTCCTCTGTGACACGTATCGCCTATTTTTTTAACTTTTGTTTGGAGCAGCATTCAGAGCGTCAGTAATTGTGGTATGATTACCATTAGGGGTAGGCTAAACTCTAAAAAGATGGTTAAGTCACACTAAATTGGTGTATGAGATCTCTTGTAAACAAGGGATCTTCTTGGCCCAGTGATTTGACTGATAAAATTTAGAAAAGTATATATTAAAATTGAAAATAAAAATACTTTTATTTAAAAATATAACGACTAAATTGATCTAAATTAAGTCTGGATAAATGATATATCAGTGTAACTGAGATGAAAAGCCAACCTAAAAGCCATTGAACCATCGACCTGCTCTTTGCTTTCACCCATCATAGACAATACCTAACAAAACTAGCAAAATACAAAGCGCCTGTAGTTATTTGTCAATTATTTGTTTGCGTAGCCTTCAGCATTTGCACGAAAAACAATTGTTGTCTAAGTAGGCTTCAACATTTGCACGAAAAAAATGGTTCTGCAAATTCTGTGAAAGCCTTTTAAAATAACCTGCTCAATTCAATTTCAAATAAAAGTAGCCTTCTTACCAACTTCAAATTTCAATTCGTAAGCATTGATGGAATCCATTGGCACATGGCATGGCAGATGGATGGTTCACTATGGATGCATTACCTCCGTCGGTCGGCACATTGAATGCTGGGAAGTGTTGGTCGGGTGTTTACATCATCAGAACGTCATTGTATAAGGGACGGCTGCGGAATCCGACTACGGAGAATCGGGCGATATGACATACGGTAACGGGGATTTGTGTCACGGTGTTTGGATGAGTAGAGTCACCGGATTAATGTTGGTGTTGATAAGAGGATGTACCATCGGAATCAGGGATATGCGGGAGTCGGAAAAGGTACATTTGTTTAGGGTTTAGCATACGATGATAGTATATCATACTATGGAGTCCTTCAACAATGAAGGACGTGCTACGAAATCCAGAAATTAATGTGGACTAAGATCCATAGTTATGTTGTGCTTTTAGTATGAAAGCGTAGGTGATTAAATATCGGCGTGACGTTCACTTGTAACATAAAGTTATTTTGTTTTCCTACCTGCAAACTGAAATTCCAAGCCTCTCCGACGGCCCGGCCCGATGAGCCTTGGGAAGGAGTGTGTGCGGCTATTCGAGGAGTGTTCCATTTCCATCGCACCATGTAAAGAAGTAATACTTTAAATGATACCAAACCTGATACCACGACAAGTCATAAACATTGTTTGAAGAATTAATTTCTACCAACCATCAAAGCTTTCACCAACTTCCATGTTCCTCCACCAACATAGTCACCGACTCTTCTAGATATTTTCCTCTCCTAGCCACGACAAGTGATAAACATTGTTGGAAGAATTAATTTCTACTTACCATCAAAACTACTTTCATCAACTTCCACTTCCATGTTCTCCACCAACATAATCACCGACTCTTCTAGATATTTTACTCTCAGAGAACTCTCTTATTCTGGAGAACCTTCCAAGACCTCTATAAAACGAGGCAGTTGTAATCGTTTAATCATCGAGCAATAAAATCAGTTTCTCTGTTATTTTCTATATTTCTTTTGCTTCTTCCCACTTCATCGTGGTATCCGAGCGAGGTGAGCAGTGTGAGCAGTGAGGGTCGTGAGGTTGAGTTTGTGCATAGAGGAAGAGCCTGTGTGGAATCGTGTTGCATAAAGCTGTAGTGGAGTTTTGATATCGTTGGAAGGAGTGTGGCGCGATCTACCTATTGTCAATCCGCCAAGGAGTACGTTGTGCATTGTTTTGTTGAGAGCATCCTGCGCATTGTGTGGAGGAGAATACCGAGAAGAATGCAAAGGAAATATGCAGATTTAAGCAATTATCTAGCTGAAGAATATGTAACCCTGGCCATGCGGGCGGGTCCAAGGATCGATCTACGCTACAGCAGTGGTATTGCAAGCTGAAAATATACCACGGACTCGGAAAAGTTTTTACAACTTTAGCGCTTTTTTTCCTAGAGAATTTGGAGAAAATTTGCCTGAGCTAAAAATGGGGATGGTTTTAGGCTCCGGAAGGGAAAAATCAGACCTTGAATGCTTCCAGGAAGTGTTTTGAGCTCGAAAACAGGGGTTTGAACCGCCATTTAGGTCGTATTTGCATATTCGGAACCATAAAGTGAGAGTTTTGATAGTATTTGATGCTGCACGGTCGACATTACATAGGAGAATAACTAGCACAGCCACATAATTGTGGCCGATCAACGCCGAAAGGTTAATAAAATGAAAAGAATATATTAAATTTTATTATTTGTGTGACTACTAAGAATATTCCAGCCATATTTAATCCTGTCCATAGAAAACTTATTAAGCACTAAACCCCTATTAAATCTACCCATTGTCAATAGGTATACGCCTTTCGGCGTAATTAGCGTTGAGGCTGCGTGAAGGAGCTGGGAAGGAAGAAATTCCAAGAATATTTGTAAAGACTTCTAACCCTCCTTTACTATATATAATTTATCATCTATTTTGCTGAATTTTTTGTGGGAGGGTGGGGCGACTTGATTTTTTTAAAAAGAATGGCATCAGTTTATGATTTCAATATTTGTTGGGAAAAATTATGATAATTGGGCATTTAGAATGAAATTAGCATTTGATTCATATGAACTATCATATATAGTAATGATTGGTTATACTGAACCACAAGATGAGTCTATTTTGAGTGTTGATGAAAAGCAAAAGCTTGATGAAAATAGGAAAAAGAATAAAAGAGCTTTGCAGATAATTGGGCAAGCATGGAATGATTTAGTTGTTGGAAGGCTTAAACCAGCCACTACACCCAAACAAACATAGGACATTCTAGAGACAACATATCAAGGTACTAGTAAGGTAAAAATTGCCAAACTCCAAGCACTTAGAAGAGAATTTGAAAAATTGCAAATGAAAGATTTTGATTCAATAGATCATTTTACATATTGTGTTACGAATTTGGTTAATCAAATAAGACAAAACGGTGATGAGCTAATAGATAAGGTTGTAGAAAAGGTTTTAAGAAGTTTTCCTAGAAAATTTGATACTATTGTTGTGTTAATTGAAGAATCTAAAGATTTGACTACATATTCTGTGGATGAGTTGGTTGGCTCCTTGAAAAATTATGAAGACGGGTTGAACAGGAATGACAATACCTCATTGGAGTATGCATTCAAAACAAAAATGACATTTGGAAGAGGAAGAGGAAGAGGAAATCCAGGATTCAGAGGAAGAGGAAGAGGAAGAAATAATTTTCAAAGAGAAGAAAGAAAGAATCAACACCCAAGAGGAAGAAGAAATCAAAATTTCAACTCAAGGGAAAACAATAACAATTAGGCATCACAAAGGTATGACAAATCAAAGATTCAATGTTATTACTGCAAGAAGTATGGTCACTTTGCAAATGGATGCCAAAATAAACAAGCTGATATGAGAAAACAGAATGCAAATTTCTCAGAGAGTAGTTCTGAGACATTGTTTATTACATGTGATGTAGCTCAAGAAAATGCAAGTAACATTTGGTTTCTTGATAGTGGTTGTAGTAACCATATGACTGGAAATAAAGGGTTGTTTGAGGATTTGGATACATCAGTTAAAGAACAAATTAAATTGGGTAATGATAACATTGTAGAAGTCATGGGAAAATGTGCAATTAATGTAATAACAAAGACTAGGAAAAAACTACTCGTGGTGTTTATTTTGTACATGGTTTGAAGCATAATCTCATAAGTGTGAGACAACTTACTCAGAAGGGTTATAGAGTTACTTTTGAGAATAATGTATGCACTATACTTGATTCCTCCTGGTAAAATGGTGATTGCAAAGATTAAAATGACAAACAACAGAATGTTCCCACTTCACATGAAAAGTGAAATGATGGAGAAGATTGGAGCAAGTTTAAGGCATCAAGTCAAGATCAAGCATGGATATGGCACTTGAGGTATGGCCATCTAAACTTCAAAGAATTGTGTTTGTTGTAAATAAATGAAATGGTGAGAGGTTTACTGTTAGGATATTTAGACACTTAGGAGTTAGTAAGATCTCATTGATCTATTGTGTCGTTAGGTAAAAGTGTGTTTTCTAGTGTGTTTATTTAGTATGCATTAGTATGCATTTGTAGTTAGGAAATCCGACGGTCACGATATGTTCTCGACATAGAGTGATCCAACGGTTCATACTCTCCTCAATCTTAACGACCATTGATTTGTGGCTTAGCACCCGATTGGTCCATGATCTCTATTTAAAGAGCATGGAGGGCCATTTGTCGATGTTCGATTGTGAGAAACTCTCTTGTACAATCTCTTTGTAATCTTTTTCTTTGCATTAATAAACTGCTCCAAGTGGCTGCATTGGCTGGGGCCGTGGATGTTTCCCCGTAAGGGTTTTACCACGTGCAAACATCAGTGTGTTGATCTTTGATATGGTTGTGTTCGTGGTTATTGAAGGTGTTCATCCTCTGTTGGAATACCTATGTTGTTGAATATGGTATCAGATCCTGTTTGAAGACCTGCTCCTCATCTCCACTTTCTGTCATTTTCGTACATTTTTGGGGCTAGGGGACTGTTCCATTGCGTCTGGAGTGCTCATTTCAGTCAGGAACACTTTTCGTTTCACTTGAAAAGATTTATGTTTGCCCAAAATATGACCATTACAGTCAGATCCGAAGGTATAAAGCTTGAATACGTATTTTTTTAAATTTTTGCAGAGTAGTATTTTAGTTTTATTTCGGTTTTGTTTTATTTATTTTTGGGTTGCTACCCTTTTAGATCTGCGTATTCTCTTTTCCCCGTGCCATGTGCAATCTCGACAAATCATAAACAAATAGGAAAAGGTGCATCTTCCAGGTCTAACCCTTATTGTCATCGAGAAGCAAAAAAAATTTCTTGTGTGAAAAGAGTTTTTTTTTAGCACGCTCTTCAAGGCCGTCTTCAACAACAACAACAAAAACAACACCCCCAATCCTCCTTCTGAACATTACAATATGTTTTGCTAGATCATTTGGTTAAAAGTTGTCTTATTAAGTAAGAGGTCTTGAGTTCAAGTCTCTCTTTTGTTACCTTTTTTGAAAAAATTCATGCTAAAATTGTAAAGTGTATTTCACTAGAGTTATTTATTTTGCATGCAACTTTTCTGTTATAAAGTAACTTCATTGTAAAAGTGATCCCCACTTCTCTTTATAAAAGTGGGTCACTTCATAAAGAAACTTACACAATCACGTGGTCATTTGGTTACCGATTGGGCCTTTTTAAGAAAGGGCATAACTCTAATATCAAAAGTTCGTTTTCAGTGCTGTTTTTTTTTAAATCGCATAACTTTTCGAGCACTTTCCATCCATATCATCAATTTTAGTTTTTAAATCCACATTATCTGCATATTTAATATGGCTTCTACAAGTATTGTCTTTCTTATCAGCAACAACTACTTCCAATGGAAATCTCATACGGAAGATTTATTAAAAAGTAAATGATTGTACCGGATTACCTTGAGAAAGGAAAAAGCACCCACTGATGCTAATAAGAAATCCAAGTGAGATAATAGGAATGACGAAGCACGTGGACTAATCAAAATTTCCATCTCTCTTGATTTAAGGTACCACCTTCAAGATATTGATGACCTCAAAGAAGCTTGGAACACGATTGAATCTGTGTTTGGTAAAGTCAATATTATTCGAGCACAACAGTTAGAAAATCAAATACTGACCTTGAGTCCAAATGATTTTTCTTGCCTTGGAAACTATCTATCTAGGTTTAAAACACTCATAATTTTATGTGAAGAATGTAAGATAAAGATGAAGGAAGAGCGTTGCATCTATATTATTCTTTCTACACTAGGTAGTGCATATTATGTGTTTGTATCTACCTTTTATGCCATGAGAGAGGCTCTAGGGGAAGAATCTTATGAAAAACCCACTCTTGAGTCCTTTTGTGCTTCTTTGATTCGAGAGGAATATAATCTTGTACAATTTGGAGTGATCAACACTGCAGGTCCCTCCAACAAAGCCTTAGTTGCCCAACAGAAAGATAAACCCAAGTATCCCAATAAGAAACATCCTCGCTGCAACAAGAAACAACATAAGGGTCCCAAACCTACTCAGACATCTTCAGCTCCTACTGGTGACAAAGGAGAAAAATATAAAAGTAAGAATATTAACAGACATTGCAACTTTTGTGATAAATATGGTCATGATGAGTCCAAATGTTTCAAGAAGATGGAATCTTTAGAAGAAGTGATGAATAAGCACAACATCAATATTGATTATACTTCTTCTCCTCAAGGACATGCACTTTCTGCTTCTGGTTTCTCCTTCAATTCAAATTATACTACTACTTCTTCTTTTGATGAGTGGATTATTGATTCAGGAGCATCTTATCATATGGCTAAGGATAAAGCCATATTTTCTGCACTAAATGAATGTAACACCAAGAAAATATTTGTTGGTGATGATAGATCTCTTACTATTGTAGGATCTGCAACAATTCAAGTAGATAATGGTCATTTCAATGATGTATTATGCGTTCCAAGTCTTTCTTGTAACCTTCTATCAGTATATCAAGTCACTCATTCAGGTGAAGGTAAAACCGTCGATTTTTCACCTCACCAAGTTGTAATCAAGGATCTAAAAGATCCTAAACACGTTCTTGCAACTGGAATTACTGATGATATTACCAGATTGTACAAATTTGACAACTTTGGGTCATTAGCTTTTTCATCAGTTTTTGTTGCTCATAGCGATGACTTGAACAAACTTTGGCATGAGCGGTTTGGTCATCTAAACTATCGCTCATTGCATCAACTATGTAATCAACAGATGGTGTCTGCTCTTCCTCTTGTTTCATGCAGAGATGGTGTTTGTGTCGGTTGTGTTCTCGACAAACATCATCGGGATAGTTTTGACAAACGTGCCTCTTGGCATGCCTCCGATCCTTTGCAGCTTGTTCACAGTGATTTTCATGGTCCACTTTCTTCTCCTTTTTCTGGATGCAAGTATTTCTTAACTTTCATTGATGACTTTTCCAGACGTACTTGGGTTTACTTCTTAAAACTCAAGAGTGAAGTTTTTGACAAGTTTTTGGCCTACAAGGCCCTTGTAGAAAAGAAATCTGGACATCAAATTCAAAGGTTAAGAACAGATAATGGAGGCGAATATGTGAACAATAATTTTACAAGCTACTGCACTACACAAGGAATCCAAATACAACACACTGTTCCATATACACCACAACAAAATGGTATTGTTGAGAGAAAGAACCGCACATTAAAAGAAATGGCTAATTGTATGATCCAATCTAAGGGATTAAGTCTAAAGTATTGGGCGAAAGCCATCAACTATGCAAATTACATAGTAAATTGCACTCCCACAAAGGCTCTTAAAAATATAACACCGGAAGAATATTGGACTAAAATTAAACCAGATGTAAGTCACTTTTGTGTATTTGACAGTATAGCATGGGCTCACATTCCTTATGAGAAAAGGAAAGCATTGCAGCCTAAAAGTGAGAAGTGTATATTTGTTGGTTATTCTAAAGATGTCAAAGGTTGCAGACTTCTTCAATCACATTGTAATGAAATTATTATTAAAAGAGATGTTAAATTTGATGAAAATCTCTTGGCCTGGGAGCCTAATTCAACGATTGTGCCATCTTCGGCCTGTGATCCATCTTCGGCATTTGTGCCTTCTTATGATCTGGTTTCTTCTTCATATCCGCCTGCTCACTCTCCTCCAGATGAATCCTTTGAACTTGAATCAGCACTAGCTCCACCACTTCCTATATGGGTCTGTTCAACACGAGAAATAGTTGGTGATCTTGTCAGTGATCCTTCATATCAATGTTGGACATGTTCACAGTTCCAGTGAGCCTCTTCTCTTTTGGCTCAAATTTCAGAAACTCGTGATCCAGAGACATTTACAGAAGTTTCAGGTCATCCAGATTGGGATACAACAGTGAATGAAGAGTATTGTTCTTTAATGGAAAATGATACTTGGGATCTTGTAAATCTTCCAAAAGGAAGAAAACTTATTAGATGCAAATGGGTCTATAGAACTAAGTATGCATCATATGGAAGTGTTTAAAAACACAAGGCTTGGTTAGTTGCCAAAGGATTTTCCCAAGTTGAAGGAATTGACTATAATGAAACCTTTTCCCCTATAGAAAAAATGAATTCCATCCACCTTGTTCTTGCCCTTGCTGCCTCACATAAACGGGAGGTCCATTAAATGGATGTTAAATATGCCTTCTTGCGTGGAGATTTGCAAGAAGAAATCTACATGGAACAACCTCCTAGCTATGTCCAAAATGAATCTAGCCTTGTTTTTCGCCTCAAGAAATCTCTTTATGGTCTCAAGCAAGCTCCTCGAGCTTGGTATGCCAAAACGGATATCTTTCTTAGTGCCATTGGATTCTCTAGATGCCATTATGATCTTAATGTCTATACCAAGAAAGTAGGAAGCCATCTCATAAGCCTTGTCCTTTATGTTGATGAACTTTTAAACCATGTGAAAACCAACCTTAAGAAGAAATTTTAAATGACAGACTTAGTCTTTTTGCACTATTTCCTTGGCCTCCAAGTTTTGCAAACCAATTAAGGAATTTTTATTTCCCAGTCTAAGCATTCTTGTGACCTTCTTCGTCGCATTCACATGGACAATTGTAAACCAACCCCTTCTCCCTTCCAGTCTAGAGTCAAGATTTCTGCCACCTGTACTTCTCCTAAAGTTGATGCCACCCTGTACTGTCAGTTAGTTGGTATCTTCTTATACTTGACTCATACCTGTCCTAATCTTTCCTTTGTTGTTGGTCTTGTTGCCCGATATATGCAAACACCCGATGAAAGCCATTGGAAAGTAGCTAAAATGATACTTCGCTATATTCGTGGTACAATTCAGTCTGGGATACATTACAGTTCATGGGGGACTCCTTTATTGGTTGGTTTCACTGATTCAGATTGGGCTGGCGACCCTGATGATCGGAAGTCTACTGCAGGTTATGTTTTCAGCCTTGGTTTAGCACCTATCACTTGGGCCTGTAAGAAACAACATGCTATTTCAATTTCTTCAGCAGAAGAAGAGTACCGAGCAGCGGTAAATGAAAGTCAGGAAGCCCTGTGGCTTCGACAAATCCTTTCAAAGTTTGGATTCCAGCACCAACATCCGACCAGCCTTTGGTGTGACAATTAGAGTGCCATCAAGATCACTAAAGACCCAGTTCAACATTAGCGTAGCAAACACATCGAGCTACACATGCACTTCATCATAAATCTCATTCATGATCAAGTTATTGAAGTGCTCTTTTTCCCTACAAAAGATCAAGTTGCAGACATTTTCACAAAGTCTCTTATAGAAGCGAATTTTTCCAAACTTCGATCTATGTTAGGAGTTTAGGAAGTTGTCATTAAGGGGGGATAGGCTCTAATGCCTCCTTCCTTCTCCTATTGTGTCACTATTGTAAATTATTCAATCCTATCCCAAGTTGTTCTTAAGGGGGGATGTTAGGATATTTAGAGAGTTAGGAGTTAGTAAGATCTATTTGGTCTATTGTGTCGTTAGGTAAAAGTGTGGTTTCTAGTGTGTTTCTTTAGTATGCATTAGTATGCATTTGTAGTTAGGAAATCCGACAGTCACGATATGTTCCTGACATAGAGTGATCTGAAAGTTCATACTCTCCTCGATCTTAACGGCCATTGATCCGTGGCTTAATACCCGATTGGTCCATGATTTCTATTTAAAGAGCATGGAGGGTTATTTTTCGATGATCAATTGTGAGAAACTCTCGTGTAAAATCTCTCTGTAATCTTTTTCTTTGCATTAATAAAATGCTCCAAGTGGACGCGTTGGTTGGGACCATGGATGTTTCCTCGTAGGGGTTTTACCACGTGAAAACATCGGTGTGTTGGTCTTTGATCTGGTTATATGAGTGGTTACTGAAGGTGTTCGTCCTATGTTGGAATACTTGTGTTGTCGAACATTTACCACCTATTCAAGAACCAATAAGTTCATGTGAAAGTTGTATTTTGGGAAAGCAACATAGGAAATGTTTTCCAAAATAAATGTCATATAGAGCTTGGGCACCTTTAGAAATTGTGCATACAGATTTATGTGGTCCAATGCAAACACCATCATTAGGGGGGAGCATATATTTTCTAATATTAATTGATGATTATAGTAGAAAAACATGGGTTTATTTCCTCAAACACAAATCTGAAACATTTGACAAGTTAAAGGAATTCAAGGCATTGGTTGAGAAACAAAGTGGCCCATCCATTAAGATATTGATATCAGATAGAGGAGGAGAATACAACTCAAATGAGTTTTTGGAGTATTGCAGGTATGATGGAATAAAGAAGCAGTTCACTACAAGCTATACACCTCAACAGAATGGTGTTGCAAAACAGAAGAATCATACAATAATGGAGATGGAAAGAAGCATGTTGAAAGGCAAGAATATATCTAATGAATATTAGGCTGAAGCAGTAGCTTGTGTAGTTTATAGATTGAACATGAGTCCAACAAATATTGTGAGGGACGTTGAGTACATTTCTATGCTTCCGTCCACTCCATAAACTATACTTTTGCCTCCAAAACCATCCATTTTGCCTTCATATTATTCCATATTTTCCATAAAATAGCTTATGCAAGGTACATTTATCATTCCTTAGCTTAAGAATTGAATTTTCGAATTTTTGGCATTAAAATTAAAAATTTATCAGAAATTACAGGATTTGACTAAATCACGTAATTGCTCCTAGGTTCGTGTGCTTGCAGGACAGCTGGGCGAAATCTGAGACATGGGTCATGATCCTTGATGTACAAGGATGGATGAATACCTATCAGCTTCGAGATATGAGCTTTCCAAGTGTTTGGTCAACATTGGTCAAACATGGCCACTTCAACAAAAAATACCCAGTTTTAGCATAAAATCATGGACAATTTTAGATTTTCTTGGGATTTGTTCATATTTTATGGATCTGAAGGGGGTATTCGACCTTCCTAGCATATTTTATGGATCTGATCATTATCTTTAGGATATTTCTTAGCATTATTAGTTTCAAAACTCTTGTATAAATACTCCAAGACATGGACTAGTATGACAACCCTTATGTTAATGAAGAAAACTTTGAATTTGTAGTCTTGAGATCAGTTTTGTGTTTTGTTCTTGATGATGTCTATGAGATAATTATGTGAATGCTGCTGGAAATACTTTCTTAGCTGAAGCAACTCAAGTGTACAAGTGAAGCATTGGAGGGCCCTCTTTGCCAAACTAGTACACTCTTCCTTTATGTTCTTTTCAAGTAATCTTTGATATATTTTTTAGATCAGATCTTGCTGTATTTGAGTTTTATTTATACATTTGTTGTAGCTAGATGAATTCAATAGTTAAGTAATATGCTTAATGTTTCAAAGAATTACTCATGTTGTGAATGATTTCTTGAATAAGAATTCAATGTGTAGTTTGCTTTTCAAGCATTAAGATGATCATGAATGATTTTTGAGTTATTTATGCTTTCAGTACTTTTTGAGTTAACAAGAATTGGTGATGATTGCTAATGAATGAAAGAAAACAATGAATGCATCTCTTGAATAAGAGTTTTGTTTTTCTAGCATTGATAAGCCTCTGAGCTAGTTTTGAATATCTTTTTGAATGCTTACTGTTAATCAAATGCTCTTTAAGAAACATTTGTTGATTAATGTCATGAGATCTATGAATAGGAATTCTGAATAGAATCTTAGCATCTCCTCCATATTCAGCTCTTAGAATAGGTTTTGGTTTATATTATTAAAAGCAACTAAGTCTATCTCTAAATCCATATATTTTGGATGTGCCTCTAAGTCTTACAAACACCGGATTGACAATCAATTGCACTCTAATTTACATCAGCAGATTGGAGCCTAACATTTTGGCGTCGTTTTCGGGGAGGCACATTTAGAGATAAGCTTAGAAAATTCATAGGCATATTTTTCTTTTAAAAATAAAAAAACAAAGAACATAATTAATTTTAGTTATGTTTCTTTATGTCTAAACGGAGGGATGATAAAGGCAAATTTTTGAAACAAAACCCCCCAAAAACTAATCAACCATCTGTAGGAGCAGGAACATCTACAACTGAGAAATACAAATCTATTACACCAACTGCTGGAAAAATCAGTTTGGAAGAATTAGAAGAAAAACAACGTTCAAGAAAAAGGTTAACTCTCATAGAAAGACAAATTCTATTGGCTCATGAGGTAAAGAAGAAACAAACACAATCAGAAATATCTTTTGTAGGAAATCAAAAAGAAGAAAAACAACCTATTTTTGAACAAATAGGACAACCTCTTTTTCCAACATAAATATCTGATTATACTACAGAAAACTTCTTTGCAATGTCAGAAACTGATAGACAAGAAAGGGAGAGAATGGAAAGGGAATTAGAAAGGAAAAGAAATGAAGAAAGAGAAAGGAAAGAACGAGAGGATAGAGAATCACATTGAGAAGAAACACGAGGAGGAGGAAATTATGAAGAGGGGGAAGAAGAACATACTACATTTTCATTTCCAATTGTTGATACACCAACCCTCTTAGGAGATGAAGTAAAAATGAAGAATATTCCTCCTTCTGTTCTTTCAAATTTTTTTGGTATGTCTACTGAAGACCCTGATGCTTTCATGTTTGAATTTGATATTGTTTGTCGAACATATGGATATACCAATGATGCTCAAAAACTTCGTTTATTTCCTGCAACTTTGAAAGAATATGCATTGAAATGGTTCATGGGGTTGGGAGAAGCAACCATAGTATACTGGGATGACATGAAAAAGAAATTTCTTGCTAAATATCATCTCTATTGTAAGTACAAAGACCCTAAATAAGATATCTTTAAAATGTCTCAAAGTGAAGATGAAAGCTTAGAGGAATATCTAGAAAAATTTCTCTATAATTTGCACAAATCTAAGCAATCTAATCTTCCTTTGGATGTCATCCGTACTATCTTTTTGAAGGGGATATCAGATGAAAATTTGGATACTCTTAATTTAATGGGGGTAGGGGATATTTCTCACCTACCTTTCCCAAAAATTCTTGAATTATGTAAGAAGTATTCAAGGGGAAAAGATAAAAGAGGACAAGGACAAAGAGATACTGTGACAAAGGCAACCAAATCAATTTCAAATGGTGTTACTAAATCAGAATTAGGGCATTTGTTTGAGAACTTTAAAACTGATATCATGAGCACACTTGGTTCACAAATTGACACATTGAAAGCTAAAAATAAACAAGAGGAACAAGATCAAGCATTATCCATCTTTTGTGCTAAGTGTAGGAAGAAACATGCATTGAAAGATTGTCCTTTAGACAAAATTCAGATTTTTGGACTGTGTACAGATAACCATGCAATTGATGATTGTCCAAAGTTGAAAGAATTTTTGGCTACTCACATGGAAGAAGGACAAGGAATGGAATCTATTTAATACTTAGCACCAAGAAAACCTTGGTAGCCACGTTTCACAGGTATGTCTAAAAATTCTACTCCTCAATTCTCTCAACAGTTTCCTCAGAATTTTCAAAATCCTATTCAAAATTCATGGAATGCACCCATGCCTTGGCAAGCTTGGCCTCCTCAGTAGAACCAAAACCAACATCCTCAAGGTTGGCGAGGATATGCTCATGGAAATCATCCATACCAACATCCCTACCAACAACCATACCAACAACCCTATCAACAACCATACCAACCTTTTCCTTATCAACAATTCCAGCAGAATCAACCACAAAATTCATATTCTCAGCAATCACTACATGCACCACAACTAACCCAGCCACAACAACTCCATCTACCATCTAACCAACCTCCACATAGACCAACTCAATTACCATCCCAACCAATCTCAAATCCTAATAACAAAGTGGAAAAACCCATGTATAACATTGATAAAGGAACATCATTTTCTACATACTCAATCCTTCCTCTTCAAAACATCCACTTAAGGTCTGGGAAAGTTTTACAAAAGGACTCTCATGTTATTATAGAAGAACAAATTGAAAAAGAGGAGATTC
This sequence comes from Picea engelmannii, assembly GCA_009831015.1. Lineage (NCBI taxonomy): Eukaryota > Viridiplantae > Streptophyta > Pinopsida > Pinales > Pinaceae > Picea > Picea engelmannii. The sequence goes on from ML785855.1 coordinate 310,184, forward strand.
CTAGCACATAAAAGTTACCAATAGACAATCAAATCCAAAAGAGTAAAACATTAAATATCCAAACACCTCCTTTTCCAGAAAGGTTGGTTAAGGAAAAATTTCCAATCTCTCTTCCTGAGTTTGATGTCTTAGATGAATTAAAGAATGTCTGTGTGAAAATTCATTTATTGCAAGTTATCAAAGATATCCCAATATATACAAAAGCAATTAAGGAATTATGTTCAAAGAAAACTAACAAAATAAATAAGGATCCACCAACAATTCATGTAATTGGAAATTTAGTAGGCCTAATGCCAAATACTATTTCAATTGAAAAATATGTTGACCCAGGAATTCCAATGGTAACAATAAGAATCAACAATTTTTCAATCTCTAAAATATTAATTGACTTAGGAGCAGCTATCAATGTGATGACATTAGAGACAATGAGATATTTGAATCTGTAAAATCTTCGACCAACCACTACGGTCCTAGAATTAACTGATAGATCTATAGTAGTTCCTAAAGTTATACTTGAAGATATCACCGTTTCTTTGCATTCTTGGGAGTATCCAGTAGATTTCCTAGTTCTTCAACCAAAATCTAATCTAGGAGGCCATCCATTGATTCTCGGAAGACCTTGGTTGGCCACAGCTGATGCTTTCATCGGTTGTAGAATAGGGAATATGATTATCTCACATGGAACTAAAAGAAAATAGATCACACTTTATCCTCCTTCTCAAAAACCTTTTGTAATAGATCAATTACCATGGCTTGATGAAATGAAGCAATAACAGGAAGAAGTAATTCAACCTATCTTAAGTATTAATCAAGCTTGTTATTTTAGAGAGGAAAATAATGAAGATCTGTTAGACTATTTCATTTCTGAACCAGATATCTCGGAAGAATTAAGAGACATACAATATATTGTTGCAGATCAGGTTTTAGGACATAATTTTCAAGAAAATTGGCCAATCAAAATTCTCCAAAAAAAAAAACATTGTTTTATTACCTTCTAGTTTCATTTACAGCTTGCATTTGTACATAGCAGTTTTTGAAAAGTTTTTGTGTCAAAGACTTGAGGATAAGTCAATAAATAAGGATGAGGGGGATAAGGTATAAATTTCTGAAGATTCTTTGAAGACCTTTCAAGCCTTCTACAGATGGCAACATTCATTTCAAAGAGAAATGCATCCAGCAAAGGGACTTGAAAAAACACAAAGAATATCAAGTTCATCCATCAGACGGACCTGAGAAAACACAAAGAATACCAACTTCATCTATCATAGGGACCTGAGGAAGATACTAAGTAAAAGAAATACAAGAAGAAATTTATCAAATTTGAGGACTTGCAACAACATTCCAGCCAGCTTCAACCAATCAACATCACCAACACAATGAGCAACAAACAAGTTAGTATATATATATATATATATTTTTAATGCTTTAAAATTTTGGAAAAATTCTTCATAAGATAAAGCAATGATAAAAATCCTATATTTCCCTTCCCCTACATCATCTTTTCATCACTTCATTTCATATACCCTCACAGCATAATTTTTGTTACTCAAGGCAACCAGTTTGGTCTCCAAGGGAGCTATAATAAGAACTTAAGGTTTCACTATCAAACAATAAGAGCATGAAAGTTATTCTTGGAAATATTTTATGGTTTCCAAAATCCTTACATACACTTTCAAAACAAAGTTATCAAACTGATTATACAAACACATTGTTTTGAGTTGTACAATGCTCTGTTTTTTTTTGGAGACATAAGTTGTTGTTTGTTAAGGTGAATGCATTAAGGACTACAAGGTGAATGGAAATGAATTAGGGGAGTTATATGTCAAATGAACACATTTTTAAAACCATTTCCTATGATGATTACAAGGAAAGAGTGGAATTTCATAAAGGTATAATGAAAGAGAAGAGGCATCTTCAGCTATGATCGACCTATACAAAGGCGGTACACTTGTACATCATAGTACCCACGGTTTTTTTTACCTTCATAAGAAACAATTCTACCCCTGCACTCTCATTTTCATTCTCCTCCAACGCTCCCTTTGCATCCTTCATCCCCATCTCTGCTCCAAATGCATGCATTGAAAACAACGTAGCTCTGTTGTTTCAAACACTCCAGTGCCATACGAAATCCAGAATCCCCCTATTTTCGTTCCTTCCTTTACTTACCTAGCCCGAAAATTTTGTTAGACAGTTAAAAATCGAATGGTATGTTGACATTTCTACTGTCAAGATACATCATTCTCACCCTGTAGAATAAAACATGGCAGTTGAAAGGGAATTCATGGAGAGTAAAGGAAAAGAGAATGTGTTCAAGAAGGAGTCAGCCAGGGAAAGGTAAGTGAACCCAATGACAATTGTTTTTGACTGAGAGAAGAACATTTTAAAAACTGAAACCATTCGCTGGTAATAGAGATCGATTTTGAAAGCTTGGTTTTGACACAAGAAGGCATAGAAGTTCTGAACAAATTACCAGGTATGCCCCTTTCATCAAATTTTTAAAACAACGAACAGTTTGGGGATATAAAAAATTTTGATGAAATTTTCTTTGTATTAACAGAAATCTTAGACAAAGGAAGAAATTATAGAATTGAACAGACTCTATAAGACTTGGAATCTTGATAAACTTTTGAACAATAATAGACCTTCTCTTGAGCAGTGATTTTTTCTTCATTCTCTTAAAAATCTGAAGGATGGTATCTAGGTTTGAACCAAAAAGATTTAACCCCTCAGAAATTCATAGAGACTGTATGCAAATTCTTGAACAAAACCAATGGATAACCTTCTTTGAGAAATTTTATGGGTGCTATGAGGAAGTTGCTTTAGAATTTGCTCATTCATTTGATGGGGAAAGGGCCACTATTGGAAACCTCACTATTAGAATCTCTGAAGATATAATTGCATAGGTCACTGGATTACCTCAAACAGGAGAAATATATTTCAAAACTAAGCACTTTAAAGATAAATCATGGGCATCTTTTTTTTCCAGATCTAGGGTGGCAACAATCAATTGGAAAAAGGTAATTCTTAGGAGTTGGTTGATTCATCCTTGGGATGAATTAACCTATCTCATCCAGAAGTTTTTAACTTGTGAATGAAGATTTAGTATTATCTACCTATATCACATCAAGCTGCTACAACATTTAAAAGGTGATTGTGAAATTAACATGCCCTACTTTCTACTGCAAATCCTCTCTAAGATGGCTAAGGCTGTTAAAAAACAAGGGAGGAATACAGAAAAGAGTCTATACCATTGTGGTTTCATTAAAATGATCATCATACATGAGCTATAGAAACAGAACTTGACTTGGCAATAGTTTATCAGTGGGAATGGTTTTGAAACAGTTGAACAGGAAGTAAAAGAGGAACAAATCTTTGTTGTGACCGATGATAAGGAATAAATACAAAACCCCAAGGCAACAAGCTCAAAATAGCCTATGGGGAGGAGAAGAACAATAAGCATGGTGAAAATGGAGAAAGAATTCGAAGAAAAAGATAAGATTTTCACCACATATGAAAGGAAATCAAGAAAATGCCAACAAGTTCAAAAAAGACAAATAAAAGAAAGTGATGATGAAACACACCAAGTACAGTATGCACATATTCAGACTTTGGAGAAACAAAAAGAGGCACAATCATTAGAAAATGATGATTTTGAAGGACAAGAAACTTCCACATATGAGCAAATGAGAGAATATGTGAAACAATTAATTGAAGATATGAAAGATGAAACTCAACCTCTATAAACAATAGAACAAATAGAAGAAATGGTTGGTGGGTCCACATCAGAACTTGATAAGAAAAGCAAGAAAATAAAAAAAATGAAGAAAAAGATCAAGGAAATTGAAGTCCTGGAAATATACATAAAAATAGAGAACGAAATGTTAAGGACTCAAAGCCATAGAACATAGGAAGAGAATGAAACCTTTAAGAAAAAGAATAAGAAGCTTCAAAAGCAAAACAAATTAATCTTCAAACAGGCCTACAAATGGTTTCAGCAGAAGAAGGCATACAAAGAAAAATATCAAAGAATGAAAGCTCTTCATACAGCTCAGGTTAATATGGAGACATTGTTGCAGGTAGAAGAGGTGGTAGAAGATTACTGACAGAGGTTCAAGAACATTTTGTTTTTGTGCATGCGGGCATGCAAAGTCTTCCTCTTGGGAGAGATGTTGAGTACATTTTTAGGCTTCCTTCCACTCTATAAACTATACTTTTGCCTCCAAAACCATCCATTTTGTCTTCATATTATTCCATATTTTCCATAAAATAGTTTATGCAAGGTACATTTATCATTCCTTAGCTTAAGAATTGAATTTTTGAATTTTTGGCATTAAAATTAAAAATTTATCAGAAATTACAGGATTTGACTAAATCACGTAATTGCTCCTAGGTTCGGGTGCTTGTAGGATAGCTGGGCGAAATCTGAGACATGGGTCATGATCCTTGATGTACAATTATGGATGAATACCTATCATCTTCGAGATATGAGCTTTCCAATTGTCCAGTCAACGCTGGTCAAACAAGGCCACTTCAGTAGAAAATACCCTGTTTTAGCATAAAATCATGAACAATTTTAGATTTTCTTGGGATTTGATCATATTTTATGGATCTGAAGGGGGTATTCGACCTTCCTAGCATATTTTGTGGATCTAATCATTATCTTTAGGAGATTTCTTAGCATTATCAGTTTCAAAACTCTTGTATAAATACTCCAAGACATGGATTAGTATGACAACCCTTATGTTAATGAAAAAAACTTTGAATTTGTAGTCTTGAGATCAGTTTTGTGTTTTGTTCTTGATGATGTCTATGAGATGATTATGTGAATGCTTATGGAAATACTTTCTTAGCTGAAGCAACTCAAGTGTACAAGTGAAGCATTGGAAGGCCCCCTTTGCCAAACTAGTACACTCTTCCTTTATGTTCTTTTCAAGTAATCTTTGATATATGTTTTAGATCAAATCTTGCTGTAGATGAGTTTTATTTATACATTTGTTGTAGCTAGATGAATTCAATAGTTAAGTAATATGCTTAATGTTTCAAAGCATTACTCATGCTGTGAATGGCTTCTTGAATAAGAATTCAATGTGTAGTTTGCTTTTCAAGCATTAAGATGATCATGAATGCTTTTTGAGTTATTTATGTTTTCAGTACTTTTTGAGTTAACAAGAATTGGTGATGATTGCTAATGAATGAAAGAAAACAATGAATGCATCTCTTGAATAAGAGTTTTGTTTTTCTAGCATTGATAAGCCTCTGAGCTAGTTTTGGATATCTTTTTGAATGCTTACTGTTAATCAAATGCTCTTTAGGAAACATTTGTTGATTAATGTCATGAGATCTATGAATAGGACTTCTAAATAGAAGCTTAGCATCTCCTCCATATTCAGCTCTTAGAATATGTTTTGATTTATATTATTAAAAGAAACTAAGTCTATCTCTAAATCCATATATTTTGGATGTGCCTCTAAGTCTTACAAACACCGGATTGACAATCAATTGCACTCTAATTTACATCAATAGATTGGAGCCTAACAAGGGACATGATTCCTCAACATGCATGGAGTGGTAGGCATCATAGTATTTCTTATTTTTAAGTATTTGGTTGCATTGTATATGCACATGTGCCTAAACAAACAAGGAGTAAATTTGATGATAAAAGCAAAAAATGCATTTTTGTTGGTTATGATTAACAATCTAGGGAATATAAGTTGTTTAATCCTATAACCAAGAAAGACATTGTAAGTAGAGATGTTGTATTCAAAGAGGAATAATCATGGGATGACAATATAGACAAAACAATTACAGGCACAACAATACTATATGAAGAACAAAGAGAAAAAGGTCAAGGAGAACAATCAAATGGGCAAGGAGGAATACCATCAAGAATTTCACAAGAAGAAAACTCACAAAGGCAAGTTCAACAAGGAGAAACATCAAGTCCACAAGTAAGTTATGACTCAAATCCTACACTTGAATCATTAAGACCAAGATTAAGACGCAAAAAGACTAGAAGCATGCAAGAAATATATGATCAAGGACATAGGATAGATTTGCAATTTAATTTTTCTTTATTTACCCAAGATCCTATATACTTTGAAGATGCAATTAAGGAAGAACATTGGATTAATGCAATGAATGATGAAATGGAATCTATTGAAAAAAATGATACATGGGATCTAGATGATTTACCTAAGGAGAAAGAATGCATAGGTGTGAAATGGGTTTATAAAACTAAATATAAGGAAAATGGAGAAGTTGACAAATATAAGGCAAGATTAGTAGCTAAAGGATTCACACAAGAATATGGAGTTGATTACAATGAAACATTTGCATCCATAGCAAGACTTGACACAATTATGATGGTACTCGCTATTGTAGCTCAACATAATTGGAAAGTTGATCAAACTGATGTCAAATCAACTGATCCAGGTGGATATTGGTGGCCACCCACCTTTTCCAAATGGCTCAAAATAGTTTTCTGGCCATTTTGGCAATTTACTACTTTTAGCAGGTTTTAACTTTCGGGGCCATTTTGAGGGCCTAAATGAAGGTTTTTCGAGATTGAAGTTCTCAATGATAGTCAAAGGCATAATTGAGCCCCCAAAATGAATCTCCTCGACGATATCTTTCCAACGAGCTATTACACGCTCAAAACATAGATCGTATGCAAAAGTTACGACCCCGGGAAGTTGATGTACTCACTTACCCAAATGGGGCCCACATGACTTTTGGCGCTTCATCTCCTAGGGTTAGGTTTTTGGATGTCTAGGACTTTTGACATTCCCGTTTATTGTAAAAGGGCCTTCAGAGCCTCATTGTAATCATCTTCTTGCGAATGCGAGTAGCCGTCACATCTCTTCTCAGAGATAAGCTGCCACCATTCTAGCGAGTCTTTCACTCTGTATTTTTACAGTCTCTGTACATTTATTTCATTAATAGAAATCGTGTATTACTATATCTCTGTGTTTATGGTTGCATCTCTGATATATTTTTGTTATATTACTGGATATACGTGATATCTCTGTGCATTTCTTTATTATATCTCCGCTCTCATTTCGTGCCAAAAATAATCCAGATCAGTAGTATCAGAGCAGGCTGCTCTTGATCGTTTTTTCAGTGCATGTCCCCGACGAGGTCCGAGTATAGCAAGTTGGGTATCGAGCTTGTCTCTCTTGAAGACAATCGATCTCGCACACCCAAGAAACCCTCAATGGTGGAAGAAAAGAAAATCGACGGAGCAGACGATCCTATCAGTTTGTTGCTTGAGCAAGCTCTCACGCGATAGAGGGACGAAATGATGGAGAATTTTTCCCACATCCTTCAACGCCTATTGATAGCATTAGGCGCATCTTCATCAAGCGACCACTTTGGAGGCACCTTGCATTTCAAGGTACAGGTTAATTTTGATATTCCCGTATTTGAAGGTCAAATAGATGCAGATGCCCTAGATAAATGGTTAAATCTGCTAGAAGGTTATTTCTCTGTTCATAATTTTTCAGACAAGGAAAATATCACCTTCGCACT
>ML785855.1:337974-350924 GCA_009831015.1 Picea engelmannii
AATGAAGCCATATACCTTCTTTGAATTATCAACCAATCCTTGAATCTATGTAAGAGGTTGGTGGGGAAAGTCTTTTCACATAATAATGGGAGCATGGGTTGAGTACAATATTCATGCCATGGGAAGTGTAAGAGTCCTACATTTCGCTAGTTATAGGTAATATCATCCATCATTTCCAGCAATGATATCATTGTCATTGACTCTAACATTGTGGGAAGCACTCTAACATTAATTCTCTACATATTTCATGTTTTATTCCCCATTTCCAACCCATACCAATTTGGAAATTAACTAAAATCAACATCAAGAAGAGGAAAATTGTAGACTTTGGATGAAATATAGTGGTTGTAGGTGAGCATATAGGATAGGGAAGATAACAATTCATCATTCACTATCGATTATATACTCTTTATATCCTTGAGAGACAAATATAGTTCTGTTAGGAAATTCTTAGAAAGAATACAATAGATCAAGATCTTTCTATCCACACTAAAGAGAACTAGAGAGAATAATATATCTAAGTGACCATGAAGTACATAAAGTGAATATATTCCTTATGTTGGATGTTGTAGTGGAAGAGAGTTCCTTATCTATCACAAGATGAATCATATTCTTGTAACGCTTTGTGTTGAGAAGGTTAGGTAAGAATGTGAGTAGAAAGGTTGGGATGGGAAATATAGAATCTTATTGCTTGGTTTTTTCACCATGGTGGCCTCATAGCCTAGGTTGGTGGTGGTATCTACACTAGATGGTTGTGGTTCAATGGAATTTTTCTCTTACATGACCAATCTCTTGGACCAATTTTTGTTAAAAGATAAGTCTCATTTTTTTGTTTATGAATATGCAAAATTACTATTACTCCCAGTCCTAAAAACATTATGTGTTATGCATGCTACGTGTCATTTTTTTTTCCGATTTTGAATTTAAGTATACAAGGAAATGAAGGAAAATTTCATTACGCAAGAGAAAAAAATGATTTATACCTTTTCGGAAATGTGTTTTTGATCGTGGAGGTGACCACCCTTCAAACCTGCATTTCACAAAGACGTTAAAAGGTTAAATGACTGAATAATAGCTAAACATCTATGAGGAAATAACCATGTTTAAGTGAAAAGGAAGGCTACTAGGTGGGCTTGAAACAATAGAACTCTTAGCTCACACATACACAATACATAAGATACAACGCCATGTAAAACTCAAGTGCACCACTATCTAAGGGATTTTTAGGCTTTGGAATACATTGTGCAAGAAGATTAGATATGAAGTCTACCTAATAAAATATCATCCCATGCTTGAGCATCCCATGCATAATTAAATTCCATCTTAACCATATGTATCGAGTGCCTCGTCTACCATACAAGAGGTTAAAGAGAATTGCTAAGGCTTGAAGTTCCATTTTCAATTTTTTTATTAAGTGTACCTTACTTGTGGTAGTTTGGAATGGCTTAACTAAAATCCACCATGCCTTCAGAATGTTATAAACATCATGCATTTGGTTAAAATTTTGCAACCACCAAAGGTTTACTGACATTGTGGGAGGTGAGAACTCATACATCCTTTCAAGAGTATCAACGCCATATTGCTCGATTATGTCATCGCTCTATGATTTCAATGTTCAACTTGTTACATCCGCATTCTCAATCAAGGTATTTATCATGTTTATGAATGGAAACATTTCCTCTTTGTATCCCACCTTGTGGAATCACAAGACCTTAACATTGAAATCCTCGGGTTCCTATCCTTGGCTTATTTTTCTGCTTGCAATGATTTGTGGAAGGTTCAACATCATTGTATATATCATAGAGGAATGAATAAGTAGGCTTTGAGGAAATGTTGAGTAACAACACCATGTTCATGCCACAATGAAAAGACACAATGAAAAGAATGGTAATTCTCTTTGTCATGTGAGACACAATGAAACATGTCACAAGACTTTCAAAGTTGCATATATCATGTCACAAGATTTTGGAAGTTGCATTATTAAGAGAAGCTAAAATTATCATTAAGTGTATAACAAAATTACATTCATAGATATTTACAAGCCATAGAAATAGCCTTGTGTATATTATCAGATGAAAAAGTACCCATAATGTCAATGCATTATATGCATCATTACATGTTCAGCTATATAATGTACATCTAATTGTCTTATAAAATTATTACATGACATCATGAATTTCTTTTAGTCTTCTTTTGTGCTTTCCAGTTCTTAAGAAAATCATCCATGTCCATGTCTTCGTTTACTGGGTTCTCTTCAGCAGTCAATGTTGTTTCATTCCTTTCACGCCGAGTATGTATGGTCTCGTACCCATGGCGTGGATGCTATTGTGAGGGGCCATCACCTCAAAAAATAAAAAATATTAAATTTATATGGCCAATTTTTAAATATCATTGAAGTAGTTCATTAATATTAAAAAAAAATGCTGCAATGTAATTATTTACCTGGTCCTCTAGTCAACACCGTTGGAATGCCTATCGGCCTGTTCACCTGATCTTCAGGTTGAGGAGGATCATCTATGACATTCTCTACAATTGAAACGTCAAAATTTATAAGTACAAAATTATTAAGTATATGATTAATATATAGACATTTTACCATCATGGGCCTCAGTCACAGGAACATCTTTGGGCTTCACCTCAATGGTATGGGGCTACTGGGGAGCACCATGATCTTCTGGTTGCATTTCACTATCAATGATATGTTTTCCAGTACTAATGGTTTCATTGATAGTGCTGCTCCCCTGATTAAAAAAAGGTAAGACATTAAATTATGGACGATATCAAACATTTACGTATTTTATAAGTAACTAAAGGTTAATGTGGACTAATTTTTATTTACCTTATCCCGCAAATTGGATCTTGGGGTCTGCCCCATGCTTTTCCTATGATCAACCACGACTTTATAACCGTACTTGTAACCAAGTTGTAGGTCTTCCTTCCTGGTTTCAGTTTCGAAGTTGTCGCCCTGCATTGCATAAGGGTATCGTTTTTTAATGTTTTTGGCTACAATTACCTTAAAGTTGTAAGGTGATACAAATGATATTCTTAATATGTTTGGGTACTTACGATTCGTGACTGTAACCTTGAGTAGCCGCCCTGGCCTAGCTTGTGTTGGCCATGTTTGAAATTCCTTTCTTTGGTGTCCTTCGAAGTGTCAGGAAACCTATCATCAAAATTTTCAAGCATGTTATATAGAACCACACTTTTATTTAGATCTAAAGAAAAATAAAGCTAGTATTGAATTCAAAAAATTGTAATTTACCTTGGTGTACGAGTTATTTGTTCTCCTAATTTTTTAAAAATCTTCTCTTTTGCATCATCAATGATCGCCTTTCACAACCTCTCTAGAATTGAGGGAGGACACTCATACCTAGGATTTCTTGCCAAGATTTGTTTATAAACATCCCGCGTATATTTTAAATATTCACCCGCTGTAGATGTGACCACTTTTTTATTGAACGTGTCTACACCAAAGATGCCTTCAAGATAATCCATAAGTTCCTTTTTGAGGTTGGAATTATGGAAATTCCACCTCATGCATAAGGTTGCCCCAAAAATAGACAAGGTCTTTCTCTCTACGTGCCTATAAAAAAGGTCGTTTCTTTCACACAAAAATATATGATCATTAATTTAAAATTAATAATCTAGATGATTTTTGTATGAGGACAACATTAAACGATTAAAATATGAATTAAAACTACCTAGGAGTCTTGATTGTTTTAATGGAGGTCCATTATCGTCGACCAAAAATGTGCACAGAAGGGTCCCCGTGCTTGTCACACATCTAGCTCCAGAAAATACAACCATCTCAACCACATCACTGTGATCCTCATATCTGCCACCATATCTAGACTCTGATCGAGGTGTAGATGTCTATGGGTGCATGTCATGGCTCCTATATAAATGAGGTGTGGAATATGGAGAAGTAAATAGTTCTCTAGTAGCTGTATGATTGCCCACATCAAGACTCTGTAGTGTCTTTGTAGCGCCACTACTACCAACACCAGGCTGAACAGGCTCCAAATATTCCTTTATAAAAAAGAAAATGTTTTTTCATGAGATAATGTAAAAGTTAAAGAACAAAGTATCATAATTGAACATATGAATGCATTAAAAAAAAACACTTTAAATTATGGTTATTACCTTATATGTGTTAAGTTGTGACATAAGGAGCTTGATCTTTTCTTTGACGTCAGGAGTTTGTTCTGGACTATCTAACAAGCTAACAAGTTCCTTGTTAAATTTAATGATCTTTTTTTTTAATAAGAGCATCGGATCCGTGCAAGAATAAAACCCCTCCTCATCAGAGGAATCATGATCCACATGGCCTACTGACTACATATAATTTCAACAAAAACAATGTTATTTCAATAAAATTATATAAGAAAATAATAAAAACAACGTAAAATGAAAGTGGAAATTGATAATCATTTACATGTTCTGCGGTTGGCCCTTTTCCATGATCATCCTGCCACATTATAATATAATTAGAACCCCCAAATATTTAAAAAATTGTTAATGATAACAAAAAAACAATGTTAAAGATAATATTTCCAACAATGTTAAAGATAATATTTCCAACAATGTTAAAGATAATAAAAAAATGTAATGCAATAAGTAGAGGTTTCTTAATGAGGAGTTGCATAAGAACCTACACACTATTAGTCAATGTTTCTATTCGATTCAAATGGGAATCCACTAATAACTCTTCCCCGGGAGCTATCTTTTTTATTGCACACAGGACTACCCGATTCTCTTCACATCCCTCATATTTGCAATTTGGTTGTTTTTTTGTTCTCCCGGGTCGTGTGTTGTTTATAAAAATTGTGATATTGCCGGAAGCTTTAGGCCTTCCATCAATATAGATAGTCACTCCATTATTTTTATCTTTGTTTATTAGTTGTATATAATTTGCGGCGAGTGCATATCTCCGCATACTTCACATGTACCGGACCAACTGCATCCAATTATTATAATTGTAACATGGTCTGACATAGTCCATCAATTCAGTTACTGTATTATATTTTACAATTATTCCATCCATCAAAAATAGCCCCAAGCCATGCAGGGAGGATGGTGCAATGCGATATGTCCTATTGTTGACAACAAAGTCAACATCTATAGGAGGTAGTTCCTTAGGTACCCATTGTTTCACCAGATGCTTATGCCTGAGTGGAAAATCTATGTCTCCTATTCTCTCATCATCATAAGAGCATGATCCTCCTTCAGCAAGAAAAAATTCCATTTGTCTACAAAATTTTATTCTGACTTTTTCACCTCTGGTCCTTATTTGCTCATCATATCTACTAGATGCAGTCACATTTCTGGCCTCTATTTGTCCTAAGCTTTCCTCACTCAACGAAGAAATATCTGACAGGTACCTATTTGGTTGTACCTTCAGTTGCATGTGCACGTGTTGTTAGTTAGTAGTCCATCATCATATTCACAGTTCTAAATAAAAAATTTATATATTTAGTTTTGGATGCACAATTAGACTAGGGTGCAATTACCAATATTAGTGGTCAACCAATTAATTTAATGTGATACCCCTCTTGATTTTGTACATATTAAGGACATATTAAAAATGTTAAAACACTAAGGACATGATAAATTTATCATATGGATCTAAGAAAAAAATAGTATTAAGGTTGTTGTTTGTTGGATTTGTGCAAATTAGAATTATTATAAGAAATTTCCATTGAAGATGAGGGTCAATGCTATGGAGTAAGAAATCCAACCATTAGTTGGTGTGTTGCAAATCTTGGGTGCTTCAGTTGGCAATATGTCTAAGGCAATCCAAGAGTAGAACTATAAAAATATTAGTTTTGTTCAACACAAGAGTAGAACTATACAAATATTAGTTTTGTTCAAGCCAAGAGTAGAACTATACAAATATTAGTTGTGTTCAATACAAGATTAGAACTATACAAATATTAGTTTTGTTTAAGCCAAGAGTAGAACTATACAAATATTAGTTTTGTTCAATACAAAAGTATAACTATACAAATATTAGTTTTGTTCAAGACAAGAGTAGAACTATACAAATATTATTTTTGTTCAATCCAAGTTGAAGAATAAGTTAGTTATGATGATGGTTAACAATAGTGCAACCGACATAAAAAGAAGAAGATATACAATAACATATACATAAGTTTTATTGCAAGTAAATAACATATACAATCTTAGGCACAAGTTCCAAAACTAATTGAAAAATTTTGAAATTGAAAATATACAAAACTACCCTCTTTTGTCTTTAAAATGAACCTAAACAAAAAATTCTCACTTGAACTTGAGCAATTCCATAACTTCTAGAAATGGTATAGAAAAATATAAATACTAGACTAGGATAACCCTATTAACATTCTCTACTCAAGGAAGAGGAACCACACGACACAAAACGCCTCTAATTTTTGTAAACCCTCATGTGTTACATTGTCAACTCCCACAAGGCCATCCTAAACCCCAATACTATAGGGAAAAAATAATAGTTTTGTAGGAATGAAAGAAACCTAGGGTTGAACATGGGACATAACAACATGAAACCCATATCACATACAAAAAGAAAACACACAAGGATATATCCAAACCAAAAACCATGTTAACAAGGAAAACACATACTTTTCTATGTGCTAAAGACCAACTCGAAAAGAAAACAAATATGGACAAATCGAATTTGAAGAACACTGTCACAAGGAAAACACATCCCTTTCTATGTGCCAAATACCAACAATTCCAACCAATATACCAGTGTATGCAAGAGGTAGAAATGAAACTACACACAATCCTATGGAAAAACAACCCTCCTCCATGAAATGTTTTACCACACATCGACAACCACTACAAAACACTATAATCGAGACCAAACCCAAGAGAGGAATGAAAAACATGGAACAACAACCAAACTCTAGAGTGCACCATGATCACCAATACAACCACAACAAAAACCCATAATCGAGACCATAACCATGAAACCCATGGGAAACATAGAGCACCCACAAAATTTTAGGCTATGCCACAATGAGCACAATTCATGGCCCACTAAATTCTAGAGTACACCACGATCTCTAAGAAAACCACGCCCAATCACCATATTAGAGACTAGATATAGGAAACTCCATAGTACACCACAACAACCAAGATAAGCACAACCATATATCATAGTTGATAATACATCTAAAAAACCCATGACAAGAACAAACCACCCACCAAATTCTAGGCTACACCATGACAAGCACGGACCACCAAATCCCGACAACAACAAAAACACATTCTAAACCATATTGAACAATGGAGAATGAACATAAATTCCCTCATATTCATCTCATTTCCACCTCATGCATACCTTCGTACATGAATTGGTAACCTACAAGTTGTTTGAAAAATGGAAAATAAACATGTATTCCCTCATATTCATCTAATTTCCACCTCCTTACACCTTCATTTATGAATAGGTAGCCTCCATTTACCTCATATTCATCTAATTTCCACCTCCTTCCACATTCATATATGAATAGGTAGCCTCCATTAAAACTTACAAAGTTGAATAGGTAGCCTCTATTAAAACTTATACAGTTGAAGGAAAATTATTATTTTTATCTTTTGACATAATACCCTAGAAATACCAAGAGACATTTCCCCAAATCCAATAAAAAAAACAATAAATCCACATATTAAATATTCTCAAAACCCAAATTAATATGAAATTTTCAAATGTCCTAGGTAAACTTAAGAAATATTTTTCTATTTTGTAGATGTACGATTGAACCAATAGATAGAAAGTGTACATGGAGATAAAAATCCCATGTAGCGACTAATTGGACCAATAAAGAGAAAGTATATAACACACGAGATAAAAGTTCCATATAGGGACTAATTGGACCAACAAAGAGAAAGTACAAAAAGCATAAGCTAAAAGTCCCATGTAGGGACTAATAACCCCTTAGCATTTGGCACCATGATTGTAAGAAGTCTCATGGAGGGACTAATAACCCCTTGGTATTTGGCTTCATGATTGTAAGAAAGTAAATTACATGGAATAAATGTGTAAGTGCTAACTTGGATGATGTAAAAGCATACCTAATTCGAGCTAAAAGCTTGGGTTCCATACACCAATTTGGTGTCTAGATTGGTCGTGACCTTAAAAATAGATTATTATTATTATTATTATTATCATATGTTTGAAAATGTTTCAAGGGGAAAACGTTCCAAATGTGAGATATGGTGCAACTCCAAATCAAATCGTTATAATTAAATAAACCTATGGAATTAAATAAGGACTTAAGGATGGAAAGGGAAGTGGTGGTAAGATAGGGTATCTACCTAATCCATGTTTCATGATAAGTGACACATATTCCACATGCATTTGGCTACATGGGCATCATTCATGAAGATGTTATGATGAATTGTTTTTGCATTTAGTATAAAAAATAGTTCAAGAGATGGTTTGGACACCTTGGTAGAGGAGAAGTGTTATCTTTTGCAAAATTTGCTGAGGCATTTTGTAGGAAATGGAGACCTAATTATCATGAGAAATGTATTCCCATTGTTGAAAGACTCAAGGAAGTATACGGTGCACAAAATCCTATTGAACAAACTCCCAACTCTCATCTTGAAGATGATGAAGGAATCATTGAAGCATGCATTCCAAATTTAAAGATATATTAGTGCTTAGCTTCTACCTCGAACATTGATGGAGATCAAGAACCCATTGTGAAGACTGTGGATAATAGTTAGGGTACTCACCATTCTTACTTCCATTGCATGCCCTAGTTGTGTTCTCCCCTTTCTCCTCATAGACTCGCCCTCGTGTTCTCCCCTTTCTCCTCGCAGACATCTCACCCTCGTCTTCCCTCCCCTGCTCCTGCTCACAACCTAGCCTTTCTCCTTTCCTTGCAACCCTCATGTGCCCTCCCGTGATCCTGCTCTCATCATCCTCTCCTCCCCTTTCTCCTCTCCTCCTCTTTCTCCTCTCCTCCCTGCCTCCCCTTTCTCCTCTCCTCCTCTTTCTCCTCTCCTCCCCACCTGCCCTTTCTCCTCTCCTCGCATACTATGGGGTATGGAAGCCGACTGCAAATTATAGGTCACGGTCGGGGTATGGATGTGGTCGGATATGCACAAGTCCCTAATGGTCGGGGGGCTTCGTTTTTGTTTAAACGAATTTTGGTGTTTTTATTTTACTTTTTAATTTAAATATATATTATATATAAATATATAAATAAATAAATATCTATATCTATATCTATCTATATCTATATCTATATCTATATATATATATATATATATATTATAGTGGGTCTATATATATAGTGGGTATATATATTATTAATGTTGGTCTCCTTAGAATTAGGTTCTACTCAGGTGGGTGTCCCTATACATGTTCTTGCATTGACATCATGATCTAAATCATGCCATCTACACTTCAACACCCCTCTTAGTAGTTGGTCCAACCTATTTCTCATATCTTCCATTACTTGATATCCTTTAGTGTCAATATCAACCCTCCTCCTTTGATCTGGATTTTATGAGCAGAGCGAAATGACTACAGATTATTACCAAATGCTTAACACAGAATAATGGAGATACAATAAAACTGGTTTTCTATTCAATAAGGAAATAAGCTGAAACTGTAAAATGCAGTGGAAAACAAGCTTGCTGGAATGGTGGCGGCTTATCTTTGAGAAGAGATGTGACGACTGCGCTCATTCGCAAGAAGATGATTACAATGAGG
This sequence comes from Picea engelmannii, assembly GCA_009831015.1. Classification (NCBI taxonomy): domain Eukaryota; kingdom Viridiplantae; phylum Streptophyta; class Pinopsida; order Pinales; family Pinaceae; genus Picea; species Picea engelmannii. Next base: position 347,702 of record ML785855.1, read on the forward strand.
CTCTCAAGGCCTTTTTACAATAAATAGGAGTTTCAAAAAACCCTAAACATCCAAAAACCTAACCCTAGGAGATGAAGTGTCAAAAGTCATGTGGGCCCCGTTTGGGTAAGTCAGTACATCAACTTCCCGGGGTCGTAACTTTTGCATATGATCTCCGTTTTAAGCGTATGATAGCCCATTGGAAATATCTATCCGAGGACTACAACAGTTGCACAAAATTTTATGATGAAATTTGCAACTGCAACATACCCCAAAAAACGTCGTTTAGGGCCTCAAAACGACTTTGGAAGTTCAGGACTCAAAAAACTGCTAAAAATAGTAAATTATCAAAATTGCTAGAAAGTTGTTTTGAGCTAGCTGGGAAAGGTGGGTGGCCACTGATATCCACTTGGATCAATCCTCCATACTTAGGAAGCAATGGTCTCCATTGCATTGATTTCCCCCATCAGATGAGGAAATTTCTGCTGAATTTGGCCCCGCGTGATCCACTTGCCTTGGTGCAGGAGCTTCCCTGCTTTGACAACTCGATAAATATGGATCCTTTGTTGTTGAGTGCCCTTGATCTTTGTGTCCAAAATATGATCATTGGATGCCTATTGTATGCAGTCGGGGTTGAGCTCTGTTGGTGTTAGTTGTTCTGCTACGTCTGAGGTGTCCAATAATGGTGGGAAATAAGGTCGAAGGAGGTCCACGTTGAACATTGGGTAAAGGCCAAGGAAAGGAGGAATGTTGAGCGCAAAAGAATTATCCCCCACAGCCTTGGTGATGGTGTAAGGCCCATATTGGAGTGGGCGAATCTTTTGATGGGGTCCTGTAAGGCGTTCTTTCTGCAAGTGCAACCAAACTTTGTCGCCCACCTGAAACTTATGTGGAACCCGATGTTGATCATGGCACTACTTCTACTTGGCATTAGACTTCTGTAGGATATCCTGAACCTGTTGGTGGATGTGCTGGATCCTCTCAATGAATCAGGTGGCTTTGTCAGCCTTAGTTGGAGTAGGAGAGGAGTCAATCGAGGTGACCGCAAGGGGAAGTACAACATCTATGGGACCCAATGGTTGGAATCCCAACCCCACCTGAAAGGAGTTGTGGTCGGTTGAGCTATGCAGGGCTCGATTGTAGCTATGATGGACATAAGGAAGACTCTCATCCCATGTGCGAGGGTGCTTGGAATTATATATGCGTAGGATATGCATGATCATTCGATTTACAACCTTAGTTTGGCCATCTATCTGGGGGTGGAAGGCCATGGATTTGGTGACCTTGGTGTCCAGCAGTGACTAGAGGCTCGACTAGAATGTATTGAGAAATTGACTATCCTGATCTGAGACAATGGTTTGTGGGATTCCAAAATGTACCCAAACTTGTTCAAAGAAGAGCTTGGTAGTGGCTTCTGTTGTGATTCTCTTCTTGCAAGCAACCATAATCGCCATCTTAGAAAAGCTATCAACAACCACAAAAACACAGTCATTTCTCTTCTTGGTGGATGGGAGGCCCGACATGTAGTCCATTGAGATGGATTCCCATGGTCTGTCAGGAGTAGGAAGAGGGGTGTACAGGCTCTGTTTCTTAGTGGTTGGTTTGGAAATAGCACAAGAAGTGCAAGACCTGATATACTTGCTGACCTCTTATCGAAGTTTCGACCAGTAGAAATGTTTTTGTAGCATCGCCACTGTCTTTTCGACGCCAAAGTGTCCTGCCACCTGGCTATAGTGGCCTTCCCAGATCATCTTCCCTCGCTCACTTGAGGGAACACATATATGGCCCAGACGACACAACAACCCATCCTGAAGATGGAAACTATCGACAACTGCCTTTGCACCCAACATTTGGTAGGTGGTGGCAAAGTCCAGGTCTGTCTCATAGAGTTGGGGCCATCTAGAGGTCTCATGGCCACAGGAGTCTAGCACTATGGTGAGTACCACGACTGGTGGTTTGCTGAGGCAATCAATGACACGGTTGGTGCTTTTTATTTTATATTTGATGTTGAGGTGGAATTGCTGCAAGTATGTGGACCACTTTTGATGGCGGTCATTCTGTAATTTTCCTTGTGTCTGCATGAACTGCAGTGGCTTATGATCAGTGTGGATGACTGTCTCCCTCCCAAGAATGTAATGTCTCCATTGGTGGCATGCTTGCACAATGGAGTACATTTATTTGTCATAAGTAGGGTACTTGCAGACAACATATGATATTGTCGCACTATGATAGGCCACGGGGTGGCCGTGCCACGTGAGAAAAACACCCACAACATAGTCTGAAGCATCAGTCTCAATATCAAAGGGCTGTTGTAGGTCTGGTAGTGAAAGTACTGGGGTTGAGAACAAGCGTTGCTTCAAATCATCGAACGCTTATTGTTGGGGCTGGCCCTATGCAAATTTCACCTTACCACTACCCCTGGTTATTTGGCTGAGGGCCCATGCAATATGGGAGAATCCCAACACAAACCTGTGGTAGAAATTGGCAAGGCCCAAGAAGCTCCGAAGCTCCGTGAGTGTGGTTGGGGCTGGCCAGTCAGGGATGACTTGGATATTGGCTGGATACACATGTATGCCATGTTGATCAATGATGTAGCCTAGGTAATGGACCCTGTCTATGCTGAAGGAGCATTTTTCCAGGTTGGCATATAGCTTGTGCTATCACAGGGTGTGCAGAACCTACTGAATATGCTGCAAGTGTTTAGGCCAAGTCTTGTTCAACAACACAGGTATTCCAACAGAGGACGAACACCTTCAGTAACCACTCACATAACCAGATCAAAGATCAACACACCAATGTTTTCATGTGGTAAAACCCCTACGGGGAAACATCCACGGCCCCAGCCAACACAGCCACTTGGAGTAGTTTATTAATGCAAAGAAAAAGATTACAAAGAGATTTTACAAGAGAGTTTCTCACAATCGATTATCGGAAAATGACCCTCCATGCTCTTTAAATAGAAATCATGGACCAATTGGGTGTTAAGCCACAGATCAATGGCCGTTAAGATCGAGGAGAGTATGAACGGTCGGATCACTCTATGTCGGGAACATATCGTGACCGTCGGATTTCCTAACTAAAAATTCATACTAATGCATACCAAAGAAACACACTTTTACCTAACGACATATTAGACCAAGTAGATCTTAACTAACTCCTAAGTGTCTAAATATCCTAACATCCCCCCTCAAGAACAACTTGGGATAGGATTGAAGGATTTACAATAATGACACAATAGGAGAAG
>ML785855.1:362653-379306 GCA_009831015.1 Picea engelmannii
TCATTTGCAAAAGATTAAGATAGCTAAAGTAGTCATTAACCAAATGCAAATTGATACACATAAACATGAAACAAAATGTTGATATTATGAAAAGCTAAAGCTGTAGCAGAACATCAATTTCTGTCTCAGTCTGTATTAAAATTACATATCCTGGTTCTCCCACGAATGAGGATGATGTTATTACAAAATTAATAAGTATTTATAAGTTTTTCCACAGGGTAAAACCTCCCTGTGGAAGTTAAAACTGTTTACACAAATCTGGGAAGATATTGCCAATTTCAACTAAACTAGGAAACTAAAATGCAAGTAAAATATCTAAATATCCTCTAAACTATCCATGAAATCCCATGTAATTCAAAATCACCTGAAACAGGTAAGAAATAGACAAGTTAGAGAGATATTTTATTAGCAAAACAATAAAAATCTAATTCCACAGACTTAGCTACAGAATCATCTGATTCTGTAGCTAGTCTAAAATAATATACATAATCAGATTCAAAATCTTTTTAAAAGAATTAAATCCAATTATCTTCCAATAACCATTTTAAAATGAATCATTTGAGATTAAAATGATTTTATCATTCAACATTAAACATGATAAAAAATGATTCAACCGAACACAGAGATAGGAATACTCTGTTCTCTTGTTTCCACAAAATCGGATAAATGAAATCATATGTAACAGCATCATAATCATTCTTCAACAAATCAAATCCATCTATTATGAAGCCATTTTGATATTCAATCGAAAACAAAACAAATCGCAAACCTTTCGTTACACCTGTGAATCAAACAAGATTATCACGATCACTGTATAGCAAACGAATTAGGCTGTGAACGAATCCAAACGATAATTGACTCATAAAAAAATCATAACAGGATTAATCGAACAGGATTTATTATAGATTTTGATCGTTTACCATTGCACAGTAAGAAAACGAGATCGATTAATTTTGATCACAATCGTTTCAATCAAACGAATCATATCAGGGTTTGACCAATTCACAAAGCATCAATTATAATCTGAACTCGACTCATAAGACAAACTTGCCAAATTAGAACAACAACGAATCGATTTATCTAAGATTTCCACATAGTTGTTATGTTTCGGGTTCATTTCCAATTCTGGCATGAATGTTATTTGAGCATAATGTTTTCATCAAAGAAACAGAGTCATTATTCTTAACTTGGAAACAATAAAAAATAGAACATCACACGACACAACATCGTAACAAATATCTTCCCGAAAACATTTACCAGCCATAGCATATCAATGATAACGAAATCGGATCCGAGCAAATCGTAACCATCAAACTCAATCAAATCGTTCACCAACCATAGCATATGGATCGTAACCAAACCAAATCCGAGCACGATTGTGTTCTAAATTGAATATGAAAAATTTCCTTTTCAAATCGGATATCAACCAATTCATTTAAAGGCAAACAATCAAACAAATTCAAACGAAGATCACTCAAATCCAATCAAAATCTATTGATTTCTATACTGGGAATAATCAGATCGCATATCGAATCGGAATTTCCTTTTAGTCAAAACAAAACTATATATAGAGTGCACACAATATAACAGAGCCATTCAAGATGTGAACATAACTGTTTAAAATTGAAATCAAATCGTTATATCAAACTAGATTATTTACAAAACAAAACGATGTGAAATTTTTCATACCTGTGTAGCGACGAGGCTACTTGATTATGCCATCTTGGAATTTACAACAGCCGTGGTTGATTCCACGTTTTTAAACAAAATGGAGCCGGTTGTCTTTTGTTTCTTATCCACTACTTGAAGCTTGGCTTTTTGTCTAGTTAGCACGACAATCTGGTCTTCTAAAGATTGAATCTTTGACTAGAGTATCAAAACATCAATATAATACCACTCTAACCATGAATTGCAATGATCACAGGGTGACTATGTAGGTTTAGATAGAGCATGCGAGGGCTTGGGAAAATGACCGAGGGTTTCACAAGGCAACTTAATGCTTGGGTAATTAGGGTCGTCCTTTAGGCAGGGGGGTAGGTTTGATACAAATTCATATGAGGGTTCGGCACAAAAACCATGCGAGTAGGGGTATTCGCTGGCCAAGAAATGCTCAACTTCCAAATCGGAGTCCTCACTCAAGATGATAGGGTTTGGCTCAACAGGGGGTTTCGGCTTGTTCCTTGCCATCCGTGAAATCAAACGTGCATTCCTTTTCCCTTTGGAGTTTGCAGCAAGGTTTGCCTTGAGAGTTTTGCTCATAGGCTTAGCAGTCTGAACACTCTTAGTCATAGTGTGGGGTAAGTCGATAGGAGGGTCAGCCGAGGGTTTAGGCAGTAGGACATGCAAGGGTACCAGTGGTTCAGGCCTGCTTTCAATTACCACGGGCTTATCAACCTGTGCAGGTTCAATATCTTCAAAGCGGCCATTACAGGCAATGAAGGCCTTCCAACTATCACCCAACAAACTCAGATGATAAACAACCATGAGATTTATAAGCACATGATGAAACAAGCTTTTGTCAGCTTTGTGCCTCTTGTATTTTTTGGACATCTTATACAAGCTCCGATGAAAATAGAACGGCATGTTTAGAGGATACCCTATAAAAATCATCAATAGACGTGGGTGATAAAGGAATACAAGTCCGAATCTGCCTTCGCAGGTGACGAACTGCTTGTTTATCATTAATAAATCATGCCATCATTGTTTAAGCACAGTCACAGGCATACCTCTATCACAGGAGGTGATTTTGCGCGATTGAAACAACAATGTCCACGACACTTCCTCTACCTTGCAATTCTTAAACCAATGCTGTCCCGAAGTAGGTAACCCCGTAGCTAAGCTGATGAAATGTTCATCAATCTCTAACTGTACATCGCCTACTTTGGCTCGACAGCCATCGAAGGTTGTAGCAAACTGTCGAGCTACACACAGGTTAAAACCCTCAAAACGTTTCACGAAGGTAAGCCATCCACTGTCTTCCAAATATTGGCGGGCATTGTCAAACATCAACAGGGCCTGGTTGCCATTGGGTTCAGCTCTCATGACTGGGGCCATGGAGCCAAATGCATGGTAAGGGAAGGGTTCGAATTGACCAAAACAGACAATAACAGAGCTACCCGAACCAACAACAATGAACGAGCCAAAACGGGTAAGCATAAATGCGCGCATGCGAAGGTGGTGGAGACTGCCATGCATAGTATTCATTACCCAAGTACAACCATCAAATTTCATAGTTGTTCACTCCATAATACTAGTTCAAACATTAAGTCATGTGTACAACCAATGAAATCAAATATACCAACGCGCGCAAATGTTAATCCATAGTGTTTAAACATCCGATATATAAATCAAAACCCAAAATCAACTATGCGCCAATGTGTATAATCAAAAGTTCAACCAAGGTGCCAAACAATACTCATAATAGTTGACAAGCCAAAAATTATAAAAAGATTATATCATATATAAAAAATAAATCAAACCCCTATGCATTTCAGGAAAGTCATAAAAAGTGTAAATCCAAATATTAATGTATTGCAAACTCAATGAAACTTAATCACATAATCAATATAAGAATGACCAATGAGCAAGGTTCGAAAGTTCTTCCAGCTACATAATGATAGACAAAAGGTAAGCGCAGTAGGCACATCGATAAAAAGATCATGACAGTTCAGATAGTGATCAAAATGTAACTTCGAAAGATTTAGTTTTCACGCTTACAGTCATGAAAACAAAGCAAAAACAAGTGTGTAAATGTCGCAAGAAATGAAAACGTCGTTTATTTAAAAATTGCGACAAAATTTGATGTTTGCAAGACATAGGTGTAGGTAGCTTATAGAATCATGGAAAAATGTGAGTTGGCTGCCAACAATGGCGACACACTGGTAGAAGCAGTTATCTTTGTCAAAAGAAACAAATTCAGATTAGGACAGCAAAGATAATTTCAACTCAAAAATAACAACCAGAAAATCGTACAAACATCATCATTAACCATCTTTTCTAGCAGTGTTTCAAAAGATGAAAACCAATAACAGTCTTAAGATTAGCAAGTCACGATATTAAAGATAAAATATTCAATACTGTTGGCATAGCCACTACTGCCAGCAGGCGTCCATAGCCTCGACAGGGTTGCCATTTAACCCACTCTGACATCTGTATCCTATTAAGAAGTTCTGGATCAGAATAAAGGACATTAAAGAGGTTTCTTTCTTTTTTACAAGTTTTGATGTACCCGACATTGCTTCGCTGCCAGCGAGCCTGTTCAGTACCCCGACGAAGTTATCTTGGCGTCATGCTTGCATTTACCCCTCGCCAGTAGACCTGTTCAGCATCCCGACAGGTTTACAAGCACTTCCCACAACTCTGATTCATAATTTATTTTGTTTTTCTTTTATAGATATATAGCTGAGTGGGGTGACGCTGAAAATCATGATATTTTAACATACGTTTTTAGACCTCATCAGAATTTTTCAGCACTGTCCTTTATTTAGCTCCAAAAATGTTTTATTTACAAAACAACTTCCTACGACAGGGAGACATCTTTTGAGTCATTCCTTTACGGAAAAGGGACAGCGTAAAAAGATAATAGATGATCATGACAAACTTTGCTCAGAGATTGAAATGAGTAAACTTCTTTCAAACAACAAAATTTTCCAACACATATATCAATTTCAGCAATATATCATTGATGTTTGTACAATTTTTTCAGAAGTTATTTCAGCGAAGAAATTTTCTATCGTCTTTGTCTGAATAGCTCAGTATACAGGTATGTGTATTTTTCAGAAAACACAAACTGATAAATTCAAATCAAAATCAAAACAGAAAGCAAACGAAAATGCAAACAAAAATGAAATATTTACATAATATACAAGGGTAGCTATCAAGCAAAGTATCTTTTCAGGGCTTGGCCATTCACCGGATAGGTGTCAAGCTTCCCTTCGAGATTCTGCAATCGAAAGAACTAGGACCCAACTTTTCAGCAATTAAAAACGGTCCAAGCCATAAGTTTTGAAATTTTGTGTGCTCACCCTTTCCTTCGTGTGGTTTGTCCCACTTTAAGACGATATCGCCTACTTCAAAATTCCTATCAGAAGCAAAATTAGAATCGAACCAGATTTTAATCAATTGTTGATGTTGATCGAACTTACGCTTAGCTTGGGCTCTTACTTCTTCTAACTTCATCAAAGCGTTAATTCAGTTTTCTAGAGGGGGACAATCTTCTTCTTGGACTTTTTGTGACAACTGGAGTGAAGGAAGAAGAATGTAAGGTGGAAAAATGGCTTCTCTGCCATAAATGAGAAAAAAGGGGGAGTTACCTATAGTGGATTTGGGCGTTACCCTATCAGCCCATAGTGTGTTCAGCAGTGCATTGTGAGAATTCTTGTGATTTTCATCCACCGTTCTCTTGATAATTTTAATCAAGTTCTTGTTTGTTGATTCTGCTAATCTGTTGCCCTGGGGGTAGTAAATAGTAGAATACTTTAGCTTAATTCCTTTCTCCAAATAAAACTCGCTCATCTCGAGAGAAGAAAAGTATGAAGCATTATTGAAGACGAGGTAATCAGGGATACCGTAACGGGTGATAATATTTGAGTTTAGAAAAGAGATTACCTGACTGGTATTGACAGTTCTTAGTGCAGTAGCTTCAGACCATCAAGTAAAGTAATCAGTGGCTGTCACAATATACTTGTGTTGTTGCGAGGACGGAGGGTTAATAGGACCTATGATATCAAGGCCCCATTGCTGGAAAGGAGAATCTACTGAAACAGGTTGCAAGGGGAAGGCTAGTTTTGTAACCGCCCTGATGCTTTCTGACAGATGATACATTTACGACATAAGGCATGGGCGTCTCTAAAAATCATGGGCCAATAGTAATCGGCTCTTAAAACCTTATGAGCAGTGGTGTCACCACCGAAGTGGCCACCAGCTTCTCCTGCATGCAACTCTAGCAAGACTTTTTCTGCTTCGTCTTTTTCAAGACAACGCATCAGTACACCATCAAAACTCTGACGAAACAGGATACCATTAACCAGATGAAAGGAGGCAGAATTTAGTCTTAACGCTCTTCTCTTGGCAGGGTCAAGGTGACGGGGGGATGATCCATTTTCAAGACATAATCTAATATCGTCGTACCAAGAACTAACAAGGTTTTGTGCGCAACAGATCAAAATTTGATCGCTTTGTCCTAGGTTTGACGTATCATTATCTTCTGACTGTCTTGTTTCTGAATCAACAACCAACTTACACAACCCTTGGCCTCTCACGATCTGAGCTGGGGTGATTTCTAAGTCATACTCCTGCAAGGAGGTGACCCAGTTGGCTCTCTTCTCTCCTAACTCCTTCTGCACTAACAAGTTCCTCACGGCAGGGTAGGGGACAACGACTTTCGTCCTTGACTTCAAAAGATAGGACCAGAAATGTTTCACTGCTTTGAAAACAGCGTAAGCTTGCCGATCAACCGCTAGGTAGTTAAGTTCAACACCTTTGAAAGCAGAGCTCATAAAGGCGATGGGTACTTCGTTGTTCTCGGCATTCTTCTGAGTTAAGACGGCGGCATAGGAACGGTCAGAGGCAAAAGTATAGAGTGTAAAATCTTGAGAGAAGTCAGGGCTCATGAGAGACAGAGCGTCTATTATGGCCTTCTTTATAGCATTAGAAGCTTGGTTTTCTGGGGGTCCCCAGTGATATTGGGTGTCTTTCTTAATTAGGTTCTACAAAGGTCTGACCATTTCAGAGAAGTTGGGGACAAATCTTCTCACGAAGTTAATTTGGCCTAAGAAAGACTACATGGATTTTTTGGATGTTGGAGGGGGGAGTTTTGTGATGACTTGAGTCCTTTTGGGGTCAATAATCATCCCATCACTAGACACAATAAATCCTAGGAGTTTACCCTGTTCTACTGCAAAGATGGACTTTTTGGGGTTCAAAGAGATGTCGTATTTATGGCATCGCAACAGGACGGCTCATAAGTGAGTTAGATGATCGTTTTTGTTTTTTGAAAATACAGTCACATCATCTAAGTAAACTACGACGGACTGACTGATTAAGCCTCGGAAAGCAATGTCCATTGCTCTCTAAAAAGTGGCACCGACGTTAATCAATCCAAAAGGCATTTTGTGGTAAGCATAAGTGCCCCACGGGGTACGGAAGTAGTTTTGAGTTGGTCTGGCGGGGACATCATGACTTGGTTGTATCCAGAGAAACCATCCAATAAGGATAGCCTCTCGGAACCAGATACCTGTTGAAGGATCTGTTCCATGGGCGGGACAGGATAATTTTCTTTATCAGACGCTCTATTGAGGTTTCGGAAATCGACACAAAGTCCGATTTCCCCGTTTTTCTTCCGCACTGGGACAAGGTTGGACACCCATTGAGTGTGCCTAACAGGAAAAAATATTTTAGCACTTAGGAGTTTATTCAATTCTTTTTGAATGGTCGGTTCTAGTTTAAGATGCATTTTCCTCAGTTTCTGTTGGAAGGGTAAGGTTTGGGGCTTCATCGGGATGACATGCTGTATGATATTAGGATCGAAAGTTTTAAGATCGTCATACGTCCATGCAAAGACATATTTAAATTCTTTGAATAATTTAATGAATGCAACTTTTTCTTGTCGAGAACATCCCAATCCTAGATTAATGCATTGAGGTTTTTCATCAGTTCCTAAGTTCAMTTTTTCATAAGACAACGAGGAACTATTAGTTTTACAATTGACCGTCGTTTTAAATTTATCTTCAAAATCATAAAACTTCTCTAATCTAACTATGGATTTTGGTATGGAATTTACCATGTCCGACAGAGCTTCAGGAGATTTCAGATCAAGTATTACCGTAAAATCGTGCAAATTGTCATCGTGCATGCGTTCATCTATCACCGTGCCTTGAAAGGTTTCTTCCATGTGCAGAAAGTTAATGAACTTCTAATCATCGTCAAATACTCTCCAGTTCGTGATATTGTTAGGAACAGATGGTCGAAACAATAGCTCAACAGAGAATGCGTTTGGGGACAATCCTTCTGCAGGAAGAAGTTTAGAAGCTACATTAGCTAGTAGATCTGCTTCAGCATTATTTAATCTAGGAATGGAATTTATATTGAAAGCAAAAAATTTATTCATTAAACTCCATACCTCAGGCTGGTAACTTTTGAGATGCGGGAAAAGACAGTGTATAGAATCTCTTACCTGTCTAACCACTATTTCAGAGTCGCCAAATACAACCAGATTTTGAATGTTCATATCCAGATCTTTTCTGAGACCTTGCAACAAAGCCTCATATTCTGCAGTATTATTAGTACATTCAAATTCTAGTCTACAAGCCATTAATGTCTTGTTACCTGCCTGATCGATAATGATGCAGCCTGCACCAGTTCCTTCTTTAGACTTAGAACCATCAAAATATAAAGACCAAATTTTATTTTCATCGGGCTCATGGGACTATTGCATAGAAGCTGTTGGTTTCACATATGCTACGATCTCGGATAGCTGTTCTGGATTGATGATAGGTGAAGCCTCGACCATGAAGTTGCTAAAGAAGGTGTCCATCCCTTGGACTTCGGGTGAATCAACATAAGGTGTATATGGTTCGTTAGGATCGTTCAAATCTGTGACCGTGAACTTGAGGTAGCGCTCACGATTCACTTTAATCTTGTTGGGCTTACCATTCTCTGGGAGCCATAAGTGAGACCAGTCTGTTGCGAAGTAACCATGTAGATGCTCCGACTAGTCCCTACTTAAAAATAGACCATACACTTCTGGAATCTCCACAATGATTATATCAATAACCCGATGAACCTTTGGGTTAGACGATAATCTAATCAATACATTTTTTAGTTCGCCTATAACTTTAACATTTGTCCGATCAAGTTGTATGATTTTTAAAGTAGATGGTTCCACTTCAGCGTTAATCTTTTGGCAGATAGACCAAGGCATCACATTGGATGACGCTCCTGAGTCCACCATACAATTATGCACATTTCTGTTGAAAATCTCGAAAGTTAAAAGAAAAGGAGGTACATTTTTGCRAGTACTAGGAGTAATAGCTTGTGGCTTCTTACTCGCAATTTCTGGAGCTACTTTATCTACATTATTTACATTATTTACATTATTTGCAGGGACTACATGAAGGCTTCCTTTATCTTGAGGATCAKGATTATTTTTAGTGGAAGTCTTTTGAGGGACTTTGCTTTGCACAACCTTGTTACTACTTGAATTACCATTCTTTCCATTCTCTGAAATATTTTGCAACATCTTTTGTAACAAAAATGGAAACTTCAACAAATCATAAATARAAATGTTAGCCCTTAAATTTTTAAGATCTTCAACAACATCATAATCTAAGTTGGGGTTCACATTACTCTGTTTAGTCTCAGCTGATTTAGAAGGCTTTGGAGGCGAAGTTGTAGTGTTTTCGGTAGAAGGCTTGTTTGTTGTCTTACTCCTAGTGTTATAAGGGTGAACAATCTCAAAGTTAGCTTGAAAGAGGCTATCCGAGAAGTGTCCAAAGATGTTTGGAGAAGACTCTTCTTCTTGAACCGTTTCTTGTTCAACTACCTCCCGAGGGGTCTCAGGGGGTATCAAGTTATCTTGGGCTTCTAGAATTGTTTGAAGAGCACATTGCAAACTTTCTAGATTAAGGCCCTCGGTGGTTGGACTAGGTCGGTTGGTAGGAAAAGGTTTCAGGAAAGGAGGTTTGTAGGGTCCTTTACTCAAGGAAGCTTCTTCAGTTGACCTTTTTAAGTCTGTAACTTGATTTGATAGTTTCTGAACAACTTTAGCTAAATTTTCCAAATCAGAGTTTTCAGGTTGTGTTTTACTTTGAGTGGGTCTAGAGAGAATTTCAATCTTCTTTTTGGGAGCAGAACTAGCCTCTGTTTCGTTGCCGGAAGAGTCCTTAAGGCTAAGTATGTCTTTTTCAATCTGACTGGCCTCCTCGAAGGCTTCTAACAAGGTAGATTTCTTAGATCGTTTAACCCAAATAGCTATACTTTGGTGTAGAGCTTTAGTGTAGTAAGCTATTATAAGACTTTCGGAAGGCATAGAATCTGCAGGGATTCGGTTTTTAAGCGTTAAGAATCTTTGATTAAAGTCTTTAACTTTTTCTTTTGGGTTCATTCTTAAGCTAGAAAGATCCATGACCAGGACTTCCGGAGGTTTACCGTCTCCGAATTTTTCCAAAAAGCATGACTCAAACTTTTCCCAAGACACGAGGGTATGGGGTTGTTGGGCAAAGTACCAAGTGGATGCATTACCCTCGAAAGTGTAAGGGAACAACCTATAGACAACGTATTCATGTTCAACATTGCGGAGTCTAATGGCTAACATAAACTTTTTGATATGATCTTCAGCTATCTGTTTTGAGTCGGGATCAAATTTGGGAAGCCATTTCTCCAGGTGTTTAGGTAAAGGGTGCTGGGCTCCAGGTACAACTACAACATCCTGATCAAGCCAGGGTCTAGCAGGGTTGTTCTGATTTGCCATTGGGGTAGTGGGTGTGGAAGGCTGAGAAGGTGAATTGCCTTCGTCAGAAGAATCTCCTCCAAAAGAGGAAGGAGATGATGGAGGTGGTGAAGGAGGTATCCCAGATCCTCCTGCAGCAGGATTTGTGATTGGATCTGTGGGATTCACAATGAGGTTAGTGTCACCTAATTGTTCTCTAATATCAGAGAAGTCCAAAGGTTGACCCCACAGACGGTTTGGTTGCCTAAGACGAGCTAAGGCACTGTGTGTTTTAATAAGAGATTGGTGTACAATCTCTTGTATGTCACCACGTGTAGGATTAGGGGTTGCTGGCTCAACTGTGATCTGTGGATCGTCGGTTGAAGTAGTTGTTGTTTGAAGGGGAATATTATCGTGTGAATGACTTCTAGTCACTATAGGTGAGCGATTAGGGGGAGGAGGAGTCTTGCGACCACCTCGTGCCATTAATTAAGTTCGGGCCCTCCTTCTAGCACCATTTGTTGACGGGTGAAATTGACCGTCCGTCAACTGAGAGAGTGGAACCGGTCCAGGGTTGTCTAATAACCCAAGCCATTTGGAATGAACCACCCTGACGGGTTTAGCGGCTCCGTTAGACGATCTAAGGTCGTAGGAAAACCAAAGAGAAAACTAATCTAAACTAACTAATCTAACTAAAACTAAACTAACTAACAATAAATAAAACAAACTAATCTAACTAATCTAATTAAAACAAACTATTAAACAAACAAACTAATCTACTATTTATATATATACAAACTACTAACTGAAATATAACTTATTCACAAAATATACAATATCTACAAAATACAGATTTAAATAAAACCTAGAAAAAATCATTTACTTTCTGCCCTAAGACAGAGTAAGATATTTTTTGTTGATTTTATGATTTTATGAACAAGAAATAAAACTTACTGAAATTAAACAATCTAATATACTAACTACACATTTATCTAACTAAACTTATATCTAAACTAAACTACTAATAAATACACTAAACAAACAAATGACAAACTRACCTGGAAACGCTCCAGATTTGTCCTGTGTATGATGACTTCGAAGTTGGTCGGAGGAAGGAAACTCGCACCGGATAACCCAAAAGCTTCTCGTAAACGATAGTTGCAATTCTCTTTGAGTTTATTTACAGGAAAATCAAGACATAAAAATCATAACAATTATATGATTTATAAATCTATGCAATAAGGTAAACCTGTTATGCAAAAACTTATACTTAATAATCCAATTGGTGAAGAAGAGAAATTTGTCGTTCACGAACTGAATCAAGTAATTGCTATGTTTTTAAATACTAGAAGAAATCAGATATGGATTATATTGATTAAATCATATCATTTGCAAAAGATTAAGATAGCTAAAGTAGTCATTAACCAAATGCAAATTGATACACATAAACATGAAACAAAATGTTGATATTATGAAAAGCTAAAGCTGTAGCAGAACATCAATTTCTGTCTCAGTCTGTATTAAAATTCCATATCCTGGTTCTCCCACGAATGAGGATGATGTTATTACAAAAATAATAAGTATTTATAAGTTTTTCCATAGGGTAAAACCTCCCTGTGGAAGTTAAAACTGTTTACACAAATCTGGGAAGATATTCCCAATTTCAACTAAACTAGGAAACTAAAATGCAAGTAAAATATCTAAATATCCTCTAAACTGTCCATGAAATCCCATGTAATTCGAAATCACCTGAAACAGGTAAGAAATAGACAAGTTAGAGAGATATTTTATTAGCAAAACAGTAAAAATCTAATTCCACAGACTTAGCTACAAAATCATCTGATTCTGTAGCTAGTCTAAAATAATATACAAAATCAGATTCAAAATCTTTTTAAAAGAATTAAATCCAATTATCTTCCAATAACCATTTTAAAACGAATCATTTGAGATTAAAATGATTTTATCATTCAACATTAAACAGGATAAAAAATGATTCAACCGAACACAGAGATAGGAATACTCTGTTCTCTTGTTTCCACAAAATCGGGTAAATGAAATCATATGTAACAACATCATAATCGTTCTTCAACAAATCAAATCCATCTATTATGAAACCGTTTTGATATTCAATCGAAAAGAAAACAAATTGCAAACCTTTCGTTACACCTGTGAATCAAACAGGATTATCACGATAACTGCATAGGAAACGAATTAGGCTGTGAATGAATCCAAACGATAATTGACTCATAACAAAATCATAACAGGATTAATCGAACAGGATTTATTATAGATTTTGATCGTTGACCATTGCACAGTAAGCAAACGAGATCGATTAATTTTGATCACAATCGTTTCAATCAAACGAATCATATCAGGTTTTGACCAATTCACAGAGCATCAATTATAATCTGAATTCGACTCATAAGACAAACTTGCCAAATTAGAACAACAACGAATCGATTTATCTAAGATTTCCACATAGTTGTTATGTTTCGGGTTCATTTCCAATTCGGGCACGAATGTTATTTGAGCATAATGTTTTCATCAAAGAAACAGAGTCATTATTCTTAACTTGGAAACAATAAAAAATAGAACATCACACGACACAACATCGTAACAAATATCTTCCCGAAAACATTTACCAGCCATAGCATATCAATGATAACGAAATCAGATCCGAGCAAATCGTAACCATCAAACTCAATCAAATCGTTCACCAACCATAGCATATGGATTGTAACCAAACCAAATCCGAGCACGATTGTGTTCTAAACTGAGTATGAAAAATTTCCTTTTCAAATCGGATATCAACCAATTCATTTAAAGGCAAACAATCAAACAAATTCAAACGAAGATCACTCAAATCCAATCAAAATCTATTGATTTCTATACTGGGAATAATCAGATCGCATATCGAATCGAAATTTCCTTCTATTCAAAATAAAACTATATATAGAATGCACACAATATAACAGAGCCATTCAAGATGTGAACAAAACTGTTTAAAATTGAAATCAAATCGTTATATCAAACTAGATTATTTACAAAACAAAACAATGTGAAATTTTTCATAGCTGTGTAGCGACGAGGCTGCTTGATTATGCCAGCTTGGAATTTACAACATCCATGGCTGATTCCACATTTTTAAACAGAATGGAGCCAGTTGTCTTTTGTTTCTTATCCACTACTTGAAGCTTGGATTTTTGTCTAGTTAGCACGACAATCTGGTCTTCTAAAGATTGAATCTTTGACTGGAGTATCGGAACATCAATATAATACCGCTCTAACCATGAATTGCAATGATCACAGGGTAACTGTGTAGGTTTAGACAGAGCAGGTGAGGGCTTGGGCAAATGACCGAGGGTTTCACAAGGCAACTTAATGCCTGGGTAATTAGGGTCGTCCTTTAGGCAGGGGGGTAGGTTTGATACAAATTCATATGAGGGTTCGACACACAAACCTTGTGGGTAGGGGTATTCGCTGGCCAAGAAATGCTCAACTTCCAAATCGGAGTCCTCACTCAAGACGATAGGGTTTGGCTCAACAGGGGGTTTCAGCTTGTTCCTTGCCGTCCATGAAATCAAACATGCATTCCTTTTCCCTTTGGTGTTTGCAACAAGGTTTGCCTTGAGATTTTTTCTCATAGGCTTAACAGTCTCAACACTCTTAGTCATAGTGTGGGGTAAGTCAATAGGAGGGTCAGCCGAGGGTTTAGGTAGTAGGACATGCAAGGGTACCGGCAGTTCGGGCCTGCTTTCAATTACCACGGCTTTATCAACTTGTGTAGGGTCAATATCTTCAAATCCATTACGGAAAATGAAGGCCTTCCAACTATCACCCAACAAACTCAGATGATAAACAACCATGAGCTTTATAAGCCCATGATGAAACAGGCTGTTGTCAGCTTTGTGCCTCTTGTATTTTTTGGACATCTTATACAAGCTTCGATGAAAATAGAACGACATGTTTAGAGGATACCCTATAAAAATCATCAATAGACGCAGGTGATAAAGGAATACAAGTCTGAATCTGTCTTCACAGGTGATGAAATGCTTGATTATCATTAATAAATCATGCCATCGTTGTTTAAGCATAGTCACGGGCATGCCTCTATCACAGGAGGTGATTTTGTGCGATTGAAACAACAATGTCCACGACACTTCCTCGACCTTGCAATTCTTAAACCAGCACTGTCCTGAAGTAGGTAACCTCGTAGCTAAGATGATTAACTGTTCATCAATCTATAACTATACATCGCCTACTTTGGCTTGACATCCATCGAAGGTTGTAGCAAACTTTCGGGCTACACACAGGTTAAAACCCTCAAAACGTTTCACGAAGGTAAGCCATACACTGTCTTCCAAATCTTGGCAGGCATTGTCAAACATCAACAGGGCCTAGTTGCCAATGGGGTCAACTCTCATGACTGGGGCCATGGAGCCGAATGCATGGTAAGGGAAGGGTTTGAATTGACCAACACACACAGTAACAGAGCTACCCGAACCAACAACAATGAACGAGCCAAAAGGGGTAAGCATAAGTGCATGCATGCGAAGGTGGTGGAGACTGCCATGCATAGTATTCATTACCCAAGTACAACCGTCAAATTTCATAGTTGTTCACTCCATAATACTAGTTCAAACATTAAGTCATGTGTACAACCAATGAAATCAAATATACCAACGCGCGCAAACGTTAATCCATAGTGTTTAAACATCCGATATATAAATCAAAACCCAAAATCAACTATGCACCAATGTGTATAATCAAAAGTTCAACCAAGGTGCCAAACAATACTCATAATAGTTGACAAGCCAAAAATTATAAAAAGATCAACATAAGGATCATATCATATATAAAAAATAAATCAAACCCCTATGCATTTCAGGCAAGTCATAAAAAGTGTAAATCCAAATATTAATGTATTGCAAACTCAATGAAACTTAATCACATAATCAATATAAGAATGACCAATGAGCAAGGTTCGGAAGTTCTTCTAGCTACATAATGATAGACAAAAGGTAAGCGCAGTAGGAACATCGATAAAAAGATCATGACAGTTTAGATAGTGATCAAAATGTAACTTCGAAAGATTTAGTTTTCACGCTTACAGTCGTGAAAACAAAGTGAAAACAAGTGTGTAAATGTCGCAAGAAATGAAAATGTCGTTTATTTAAAAATTGCGACAAAATTTGATGTTTGCAAGACATAGGTGTAGGCAGCTTATAGGATCATGGAAAAATGTGAGTTGGCTGCCAACAGATTGCTATAATTGATATTTCCCCCAAGCTACAAATTCTAAAACCCATTACCCATTTAACCTTTGTAACCATTAACCCATATAAACTATGTCAATCCTAACCTATAAACTATGTTACCCTTAATCCCCAAAAATTATAACTACTGACCCCTATAACCAATATAATCTATAAGCAATACAACCCCTAACAATTATAATTGTTTTAATCACTAACCACATAAATCACAATCACACTTAACCCCGAACTCCTAAAAACATTGACCCTTTACACGTTATCTATATAACCCATGTTACGACTAACCCCAATAAATATTAACTTTTATCTAATATTAACCCATTTCCACTAACCCTTATAATATGTATAGCTTCTAGTTTCTATAACCCCATTAACCCTAAGTGTTTATCTATATCCACTAATAACCCCAATAAATATTAACTTTTATCTAATATTAACCCATTTCCACTAACCCTTATAATATGTATAGCTTCTAGTTTCTATAACCCCATTAACCCTAAGTGTTTATCTATATCCACTAATAGTTATATACATAAACCCCACTAAACCTATATCACCCCTAACACTTAACCCTTATAACCCTTAAATTTGAAAACCCCAAACCATAATAACTCCTTACACATATTTCTTATAATCTCTTAACTCTTTTAACACTTAGCAATTATAACCCTTAACCCTAATCATTATAAATACAAAATCCTAACTCGTGTAACCCCTAATCCTTATGAACCCTTACCTCTAATGTCATCAACCTATACCTACATTCTTAAATAACATAACCTCTAGCCCTTAAAAACCCCTTTATCCAATAACACTTATATTCTCAATCACCCTTTACCCTAATAACAACTAATACCTAACCCCTATAATTATTAATCTATAAATCATATATTTATAACCCCTAACACCAACAACCCATAAAACCTAATCATAACTCTTATAAGCCCCAAA
>ML785855.1:386208-411184 GCA_009831015.1 Picea engelmannii
TGGATGATGAAGTTCCAATCCTTGATGAGGAAAACTATTCTACTTGGAGAATAGAGATGAGATTACATTTAAAGACAATGGGAGCAACAATTTGGAAGGCAGCCATTGGTGGATCAGTTTCATTGAAGAACAAGTCAAAGTTTTCAGCTCGAAGGGAAGGAAAAAAGAATGATGCATTGGCTCTCAACACCATTCTTAGTGGACTCTCAAGCCATATCAAAGATAGCATGGGACAATGCACCTCCGCGAAGGATCTATGGATAAAGCTAGAGGAAACATATCAAAGAAAGAAGGAGAAAGAAAAAATTGAAGATCACTCCATCAAGATCACTAAAGGTAAAGAATCTCCAAAAAATCTTGATGCATTATTTCTTATTGTGATTTTGAAAACATTTCAAGTGAATATAAAGAATCAAGTGATGATGGCACAAAGGAAGATCTTGAAGACATTTCAAATGAAGGCAAAAAATTATGTGTTGATGTTGGCAAAAAGGAATATCGTGAAGATATTTCAAATGAAGGTAAAGAACCCTAAAAAACCCTTGATTTCAATGATGATGATGAATTTTTCTTTACAAGTGAAGAACAAGATCTAGAAACAGTTTGTGTAAAGTTTGATGATAATTATTCCATGAAAAGAATAGAAGGAAATCTATTAAAACTTCAAAAGGAAGTTGAAGAGGGTTTATATAGATATAGAAGTGATCAATATTATATAGACTATAACTATCTTCAGATAACACTAAGAAGTTTCTTAAGAGAAGTCTAAGACACATCTTGAAGTTAAAAGAAATGATCAAGGATCAAGAAGAGAGCAATAAGACTCTATTAGAAGAAAAGGAAGAAGAGATCACAAGACTAAAGAATGGAAAAGAAGATATGAATGTAGTTGATGAGATTAGCAAAATGTTTGAAACCATTGTTCATCTCAAGACCCAAATTGAGGAAGCCAAAAGAATAGAGGAACTATTGAAGATTCAAATAAATGAAAAGGAAGAGTCATGTTGTAAGTTAGAAGCTGAAATTGATGACCTTAGAAAGAAGGTGGAAAAGTCAAACAAATTCTTGAATAGCTCACGAATCTTGGATGAGATCTTGGAAACTCAAAGATCATCATGTGATAAATCAGGTCTTGGATACAAAGGAGAAGATACACATGATGAAGCAAGAACCTCAAAGAAGCATGAGGTAAATCCATCAAAGAAGGAAGAAAATGTTGCAAAGCAACCATCTACACAAGGCAAAGAAAATTTCAAAAGAACAAAGAAAGAATCTATTCTTGGGACACCAAAGCAAAGGTATGAAAGTATTTTTCATGGGCATTGTTATTCATGTAATGGATATGGTCACAAAGTTTTTGAATGCATATCTTATGAAAGGAGATATAATAGAAGATTTTATAACACCATGAGGTGTTGGAGATGTGATCAAGTAGGACACATTGTTGTTCACTGTAACACTATGAGATGCTACAGTTGTAGTGGATTTGGCCACAAATCCAATGAGTGCTGGAACACAAGAAGAAATTCCATGATGAGAACTTCAAATAGCATGGCTAGAAGAAGGAATGAAGTAAGGAAGGGAGACATCTTTGAAAATATGGATACTCAGATTTCAAGTTCTGAGGATGAGGAACATCTACAGAAGTGGGTGAAGAAGACAGAGCAGCCAGAACATAATGAAAGACTAAAGGGAATCTCAAGTAAGTCATATACTGAAGCATATGCAGGTGACAGTGGTATCATTCGCTTACATGCATAGGCTGAACTTATATAGGTCGCGTACATACGTGAGTTGTTGTGCAGTAGACCGCGTATATGTGGTAAAGCCTTGAGAAAAAGGTTATGCACATGGATTGCAGCTTGATGTGATTGTATAACACTCTGTTGCAGGGTCTGACATTGTTTGTTGCAGGTTCTGACACTATTTGTTGTAGTTTTAAGTGTTCATCTATTGGATTATGTAAAATAAAATCTCGAGTGCATGACACTAACCCATGGGTATGGATTGATGATGATCTATTGGTGTACATCGCTGATACATATTTGAGTTTCATTGATATATCTTATGATGTATTATTGGAAGAATATGTTGATATCATGGTGCATGCAATTTTCATGTGGATTGGGCTACATATTGGTACATATGGTTGGTGAGTTGATGAGGTGATCATGTTGTACATCATTGTTGATCTATAGTTGATGCATGATTGGTACTTTTCTAGTACATTGGAAGAGGCACCTACTAGCAATTTGATTGGCACATGTTTTATGGAGGATTTGACATGCATATATGGGATTCATCATTTTGTGTTATTGGTGCATGGTAATGTACATGTTTGGTACACTCATAGATGGCATATTCTTGATGATACTACACCATTGGTACTACTTGATTAGCACAACAATTGGCATTTGTTTGAGATACCTGATTGTGGCACTTGGTTCATGATGGAGACATATCATGAGTAATATGATACATTGTTTGGCATGTTGGTAGATGCACATGATTGGCATATTGGTAGATGCACATGGTTGGCATATTGGTAGATGCACATGTTGGCATGTTGATAAATGCATATGATTGACACATTCCATGGATGATATCTTTCAGAAAATTGCATGATGTTGATGTAAATGGTTGATGTACATAGGTGTTGTGCATGATGGAACACATTTTGTACAGGATGTACTTGGTTGATATTTTTCTCATGATTCTCTATTTCATTGTTGACATATCGTTTTCTCCATGATGCTTGGTATGGCATGAGTTTGATGCATGAACAAGTCAAGGGATCGTTATATGGTAGAACAATGTTCATCTTGTAGAAAATATAGGGGACACATACCCATAGGGGGAATCATTCTTCTTCCCATGATTCTAGGAGGAGATATTTATAAGATGCATACCTAGAAAAGAGCCCTATACTTGAATAAAGAGCACAGGAGCATAATTTCAGGGGGAGCAATGGTCATAGGGGGAGCATGCTCGATGTATATTCAACATTACATCAGAGTGATATCCCTTGTTCAAAATGGGAGATATTATTTAGAGTAAGATCAAATGCATTCAGATAGGGGGGGCAACCCCAAGGAGAGTTCAAGAAATGGGAGCAGCTCCAAGATGAGAATGGCCCTTTGCCATTGATGTCAAAGGGGGAGAGTTAATCACATTGATGTGATTTATGTTTATTGATGGGGAGAGATAGTCACATTGAATATTGATATAGAGCATGCCTTATCTACATGTTGACATCAATGTTGATATTGCCATTAATGCCAAAGGGAGAGATTGTCGGATCATGCTGTCATTGATGTCAATGGTTTGATTGATTGATGTCATTGATTGATGTCAAGTGATTGATTGATGTCAAAGGATTGATTGATTGATGATTGATGTAATATAATATGTATTTTACTTGATGAGAATGCATAGATGAATATGGATCAATGAGTTTTTATTGATATGATGAAGATGGATCAATGGGTTGTCATTGATACATGATGAAGATGGATCATTCTGGTTTCATTGGTATATGATGCATTGTTGGAAAAATGTATAGATGACTCATTATTGTCTTATCATGATTGATAAGGTGCACAAATGGATGAAATCCAAAGTGGTTCCCTTATGGTGAAAGCCCTCATGGGAAGATTCTTTACGGATTGATTTATCCTAGAAGAATGGTTGGAGGACCCATGCTTGTATGTGAAATAATGAGATGAAGAACAAGGAAATTGTTGGTAAAACTATCCTAGATGGATAGTGCTTGTCATGCCATTTTCTGTGGTATGTGTAATGTCATATAACTCCTCATGGGTTGAGATTTATGGCCTTACGAAGATGAAGGACCCCCACATGAAGGCTTGAAGCCCCCAAGGTCAAACAAGTCAAAGTGACCTAAAAGAAGAAATCATTATTTAAATGATAAAGTAAAGTGACAAAGTCAAGGTGGATTATTTAAATAATAAAGAGAAGTGACAAAATCAAGAAATGATAAAGTAAGGTGACAAAATCAAGAAGGGATATTTAAATGATAAATTATTGGAAAGTCTTCTATTTATGTAAAGTGGTTAACCCTAAAAATAAAGAAAATAGGTTAAGTAACCTAGAAATGGGTTAAGTGACCTAAAAGAAGAAATCATTATTTAAATGATAAAGTAAGGTGACAAAGTCAAGGTGGATTATTTAAATAATAAAGAGAAGTGAAAAAATAGAGAAATGATAAAGTAAGATGATAAAATCAAGAAGGAATATTTAAATGATAAACTATTGGAGAAATTTCTATTTATGGAAAGTGGTTAACCCTAAAATAAGGAAAATAGGTTAAGTGACCTAGAAATGGTTTAAGTGACCTAGAGTATAAAAGTGTAAAAACGATAGCAATGGTCTCTTGTAGATCATCCTTTTTGTGGATCAATGGAGAGCTTCTTGTGAGAATCTCTTTTGGAGTATTGATGGAGAGTTTCTTGAGCATTTTTGGTGTGGAACACTTGAGAATATTGAATATCTATAGGTGAATGAGGTAACCAAGGATATCCAAGATGAATTTCAGAACGGAGGTGAAGAAAATAGGGCCGAAATTGAAGGGAGGATAAATTCTTTTGATGATGCTTTCTAAGGTAAGTTATTTACAGGTCATCTCACCATTTTCTCTATAAATTTTTTATATGATGATTCATACCATGAGATTGCTATGCCATTGAAAAAACATACCCAAGTATCTGTGGTAAAAAATTCATCTTGTGGGTTTTTGTATTTTAGGAGTTACACTTCATGGAAAATAGGGTTTGTGGTTAGTCCTGAAACTAGTCAAAAACAGGTGTTTTGGGTAAAAATGTCATAACTTCTTCATAACAGATCCAAACTCTGTGTGACCAAATGTGGTGGTTATGGTACAGTTAGTAGTATGTTTTGTAACCATTTCATATAAATTCAATGAAAATTTTGTGTGCGGCACGCTCTACAAGGTATCTCTCTAAAATAATCCAGAATTCAACAAGGTATGCCATTTTTGCTATAACTCTTTTTATGAGAGGTACCAAGTAGTTCCACTTGTAGGAATTCCATAAAAAACACTGAAGAACAATGTGTATCAATTTCATATATTTATTCATTACATGTACAAAGTTATGATTATTTCAAGTTGGGGTTGTTGACTAAGCCAAAACTAGTCATGGTTGAGACAAGCAGTTGATGAGTTGGCACATACATGAGGTGTATAGTTGATGATGTTGGTACATATTTGTGATTAATTGTTGATTATTAGTTGACACATGATTGGTATATACTTGTTACATGGTTGGATGCACTTGTTTATGGTACATGTTGATTACAGGTTGTTTGGCACAGGTTCGTGCAAGGTTGATGCACTTGTTTATGTTGACAGATTGATATCTGTTGAGGATTGTTGCCTCATATCAGTTGGTGTTGAGAATGTAAGCCAAGTATTGCATATAGATATGGTTCTCTTGTAGAGTTGTACTCTATTCATTTGTTGCATAAAAACCCCCGGATTGAAGTCCATAATAAAAAGAAAAATTGTACATACATCTTGTGTTCTCTGTGTTCCTTGTGGATATGATTTGTTGATGATATGTTGCTGATATGTATTTACATATAACTGATTATAAATGACAACAATGAGTAATTAAAAAATTTTGAATGTTAACTAAGGAGTTTTTGTGTAAGAGGGAAGTTTTGGGAAGACATCCCCACACTCATTCACCCGCCCCCCCTTTGAGGTGTGGTAGCTGTGTCCAACACTACCATCTATGATTTTCCATAACGTTTCAATCACATTCTTCATGATATGCAATGTATCAAACAAATGAGTTATTTTTATCTCCTCATAGTAGGGAAACCTCATGAATTGAGTGGGATAAGATTTCATTCCTCGTGGAAGCCCATTATTAATACCTTCATGATGATTGCGTACTTCATGAAGCATAAAAGAAATCACAAAAATAATTATCAAATACGGTAAAATAAATTCAATGATTAAAATAAACATTCAAAACATTACATGATCTACAATACATTATGAAATTGAGTACCTTGACAATTTGTATTATATTCAAACCTCCATAGGTGAGGTGCCATTCTTTGTGGTTTTAAACCAATCTCTTCTTTCCCATTGAAAAGATGTTTTTCAGTAGTATGATACCTATGGTTCTTAGGAATAAGGTGCCTATACTCATAAAACAACATCTTTCCTAAACTTTTTGAATGACTATACTTCATCTTAGGTCCACAAACTAGACATGCAAATTTACCCTTTGTTTGAAGACCTACAACAAATAGATTAATGTCAATTATATGATGATATTATTTAAAAATTAAACATCCACCATGATAACATTAAAATACTATATAGTATTAAAGAGCAATATTAGAATGCTACATACCACAAAAATGTGTTAGTCCAGGGGCATCATGAATTGTCCATAAAAGTATTCCATGGAATTTAAATTTATTTTCCCTGATTGGTTTAGATATGTCATACATTGTGATTCCTGCCCATAAATTTAGTAGCTCGTCGATAAGAGGCTCGATATATACATTTATATCTTTAACCTGGTACTTACCTAATTGTTTGAAATTACACATAATTACTAAAGGAATGATATCATGTAATATATATAATTAAATAAATAAACAAAAGACATTATGCAAAATTTGAAACAAATGAAAATGTTAAATTCAAAAAATTAATGTAAACAAATACCTGGAACAATCATTGTCAACATTATGTGCTCCCTCTTTATTGACATCCAAGGAGGAATGTTATTGTTGATAACAAAAATAGGCCACACTGAGTAGATAGACCTAAGCTCTCTGAATGGATTAACATCGTCAGCTGCCAATGAAAGCCTAACATTACGAGGTTCATCTTTGAAATCTTCCCATTTTCCCTCAATTTCCCTAAATGAAAAACCATCGGCAGGCATTCGAAGAACACCATATCCACTTCTGTTACATGCATGGTAATCCATAAATTGTGCTATGCTTTCACACCTAAACAATCGTTGTAAACGTGGAATTATGGGAATATGAAGAAGAACCTTTCGAGGCACCCTTTTTGTTACTTGATCGGTTCGATATATACTGATAAGACATTGTGTACATTCGGTTTTCAAAGCATGATGTCCATAATATATAATATGGTCATTAGGAAATGCATCTATAGTTTGATAATCCATTCCAACGTCTTTCATAATGACATGCAAACCTCGATATGTGTGAGGTAAAATATTTAACGATGGTAACAAAAATTCACCTAACAATCTACAACATAACAAACAACTAGTTAATGTAAGAATATTAATCATAAAAATTGCATTCTTATTTTACACATTAATTAACACTAAAAAAAAATACAAAAAAATCAACATTTATGTATAATATGAGATGAAACATATTACATACCTTAGTATCTCTGTCATACAAGTGTTCAACAAATTATTCATAACCTTTAAGTTTACTAGCAACAATGTAGCAGAGAGAAGATTTGCTCTTGATCCTTCATAAAGTCGTTTATTTTCCTTTTCTAATAGAGGTTCATCATAAATACCAACATTTTCCCCATCCTCATCTGGATTCGAAAACAAATCTTGGATCATTTGATTTGTCCCATAATCTTCTTCCATGGGATAACTAACTTGATTTGTCCCATCATCTTCTTCCATGAGATCCTCATTTGGTTAGTCATGATGATGTTTCTCATCTTGTACAACATCATTTCTACTAATACTTGGTGCAATATTCTGTGGAAAGTTAGATGGAAACTCTAACTTTATAATTACAAACAATCATGCAAAATTAGTGTATATTATAACAAACATTCAAACAATATATATACATATATATATATAATTTTATATAAATTTGAAAAAATAAAAAAAGATATTGAATATATAGCTAATTACCATGGGACAATATTCATTCGATCCGCCATCAATGTGCCCATATTTCCTACAATGTTTTGTAGTTGTTTCTATTAAAATTCTTACAGGACATCCGAGGCAACATTTTTTACAAGGGCAATAACATCTACCATCACCCTTTTCACCTGCTTTACTTTTTTCCCCACCTCTAACAACATTCTGCGACATTCTTCCGCACAAAAATACCCTTTTGGAACCGTCGTTGTTATAGAAAGATTGTTGCAACATATTTAAATCATCAAATATTTATAGTCCAATTTTAGGTCACTATCGTCGCAATTGCGATGAACGTGACCTAAAAATATTTCTTATTTTACCTATTTATTTTAGGTCATTTTTAACGGTCAATTTTAAGGTTAGGTAATTCGTCGCTCTTTCAAAGGACAAACTACATTCGTCGCTCTTGCGACAAACATTGACCATAATAATTTATTCAAACTACATGCGTCAAGATAGTGATGAATACGGGGTGGATTTAAAAAAATTAAACTTTTTCTCTTGCATGTTGCAACGAAAGAGTACTTTCGTCTCAAGTGGTCGTCGCAAAATTTTCAATATGTAGTAGTGCCCGGGCTTGTTCGCGGCTTAGCCATATCTTCTACTCTTCCAGACATTTCCATCAAAAACAAGAAGAGCACCCACACTACAAAAAAGGGGGATCATTCAAACAACACCCAGCACAGCTCAGAAGGTCGGTCGTCTAAAGCTATCAGGTGTGCTTGTTGGATCATGTTGTCATTGATGCCAATGGTTTGATTGATTGATGTCATTGATTTATTTCAAGTGATTTATTGATTGAATAATTATTGATATGTATTACTCTTGATGAGAATGATAGATGTCAAGTGGAAACCAATCGATGAAGATGAATCAAGATGCATAGATGAAGATTGATCAATGAGTTCTCATTGATACATGATGAAGATCGATTCTTTATATTATGCATAGTTTGATGATTTATTATTGTCTTGTGATGATTAATAAGAAGTACAAATGGATGAACTCCAAAGTGGTCCCCTTATGGTGAAATCCATCACGGGAATATGCTTTGTGGTTGAGAGAACCTATGCTTGTATGTGGAATAATGAGATGAAGATCAATGAATTTATTGGTGAAACTATCCTATATGGATAGTGATTTTCATGCCATTTTCAGTGGTATGAGGAATGTCACATAACCCATCATGGTTTGAGAGTTATGGCCCTACGAAGATAAAGGACCCCCTTATGAAGTCTTGAAGCCCCCAAGGTCAAAGAAGTCAAAGTGACCTAAAAGAAGAAATCATTAATTAAATGGTAAAGTAAAGTAACAAAGTCAAGGTGGATTATTTAAATAATAAAGAGAGGTGACAAAATCAAGAAGGAATATTTAAATGATAAAGTATTGGAGAACTTTCTATTTATGGAAAGTGGTTAACCCTAAAATAAGGAAAATAGGTTAAGTGAACTAGAAATGGGTTAAGTAACCTATAAATGGGTTATGTGACCTAGAGGATGAAAGTATAAATAAGATAGCTATGGAATCTTGCAAAACATATTTTGTGTGGATCAATGGAGAGCTTCTTGTGAGAATATATTTTGGAGTATTGATGGAGAGATTCTTGTGAGAGCTTCTTTTGAGAGCATATTTGGTATGGATATCTTGAGCTTGATTGAGGATCTATTCTGAAAAAGAGAGCGAGAGGATGATCTCATGGACACATCAAAGTTTCGGTAATATCGGAGATCTTGACGGAAAAAGTCTCGGAGCTTCAGAAACCCTAGTTTCTGAGGTGTACGTGGGTTGTAATGGGCCAGGGTGCGTACATAGGTAGGTTGTATGAGGACAGGGTGCATATAGTGGATGGAATGATGAAGAATTGTGTTTGAGTTGGTGCCAAGCTCTTGGATGATGAGGTAGGTTCCATATATGAATTCTATGGGGTCAGATCTGCCACTGAGACACTGGTATGGGTACATTATTGTCTTAATGGATACTATTGTTTGATGTGTTGTGAATGCTTAGGGAATTATTGGTATGGATTCTATGATGTGGTTCAATTTGGTTGATTTGGTTGATGGAGTGATCAGTACTCTTGTGATTTAGTGTTGACATGATATACTAGTTGTTTATACATGATTGATATAGCATTCATATTGATTGATTATGGAGCATGAGTGGACTATTGGAAAGTTTGGATATGTTGTGACTGGATGGTGGTCAGATTAGATAGTAGAGACATAAGAGAATGATATATTGGTTGTAGAGGATCTGATTTGGTCTTGAAGGAAAAACCCTAATAATCTCATAAGGTATACACAGGTTGCTGTATACATAGGTCACATACATACATAGGCTATAGTGAGATAGGGTGCATACACACGTGGGTTGCACTAATGACAGGTCACGTACCTGTTGACATATTGATATCTGTTGAGGATTGTTTCCTCATCTTAGTTGATGCTGAGAATGTAAGCTGATTCTTGCATATAGAGATGATGTTGTTGTATGGTTGTACTCTATTAAGTTGTTGTTGGAAAAGACCCATATTGTTGTCCATAAGAAAAAGAAAAATTGTACATACATCTTGTGTTCTTTGTGGTGATGATTTGTTGATGATATATTTCTGATATATGTTGATGATATATGTTCACATCCAAATGGTTATAAATGACAACAATGAGTAATGAGTAAATGTTGAATGCTAACTAATGAGTTTTGTGTAAGAGGGAAGTTTTGAGAAAAAGAGCACCACACTCATTCACCCCCCCTCTAAGTGTGGTAGGTGTGTCCAACAATTGGTATTGAAGTAGGCCTTCACTACAAGCCTTAACAAGATTGAAGGATATCCATAGAAATACAAATGGATGATGAAGTTCCAATCCTTGATGAGGAAAACTATTCTACTTGGAGAATAGAGATGAGAGTACATTTGAAGGAAATGGGAGAAACTATTTGGAAGGCAACTATTGGTGGATCGGTTTCATTGAAGAGCAAGTCAAATTTTTCAGCTCAAAGGGAAAGAAAGAATAATGAGGCATTGGCTCTCAAGACCATTCTTAGTGGACTCTCAAGCCCTATAAAAGAAAGCATGGGACAATGCACTTCCGCCAAATATCTATGGCTAAAGCTAGAAGAGACATATCAAAGAAAGAAGGAGAAGGAAGATATTGAAGATCACTCCATCAAGATCATTAAAGGTAAAGAATCTCCAAAACCCTTGATTGTATTATTTCTAAATGTGATCTTGAAAACATTTCAAGTGAAGATACATTCCATGGATGATATCTTTTGGCACACTGCATGATGTTGATGTACATGGTTGATGTACATAGGTGTTGTGCATGATGAGCACACATTTTTTTTGTATATGATGTACTTGGTTGATATTTTTCTCATGATTCTTTATTTCATTGTTGACATATCTTTTTTTTCATGATGTATGGTATGGAACAAGTTTGATACATGAACAGGTCCAAGGATCTTCATATGGTAGCATATTGTTCATCTTGCAGAGAAGATAGGGGGAGACATACCCATAGGGGGAGTCATTCTTCTTCCCATGATTCTAGGAGGAGATATTTATCATATGCATACCTAAAAAAAAAAAGAGCCTTATATTTGAAGAAAGATCACATAAGCATAATTCCAGGGGGTGCAATGGTCACAAGGGGAGTATGTTCGATGTATCACATTAGAGTGATATCCCTTATTCAAAAGGGGAGAGATTATTCAAAGGAAGATCAAGGGCACTCAGACAGGGGGAGAAACCCCAAGGAAAGTTCAAGCAGGGGAGTAGCCCCAAGAAGAGAATGGCTCTTTGCTATTGATTTCAAAGGGGGAGAGTTAATCACATTGATGTGATTGATGTTTATTGATGGGGAGAGATAGTCACATTGACTATTGATGTAGATCATGCCTTATCTACATGTTGACATCAATAATTGGTAATTGGTGTTGACATCAATCTTGGTATTGCCATCAATACCAAAGGGGGAGATTGTTGGATCATGTTGTCATTGATGCAAATGGTTTGATTGACTGATGTCATTGATTGATGTCAAGTGATTGCTTGATTGACTAATTATTGATATGTATTACCCTGTATGAGAATGATAGATGCCAAGTGGAAACCAATTGATGAAGATGAATCAAGATGCATAGATGAAGATGGATCAATGAGTTGTCATTGATACATGATGAAGATGGATTCTTTATATTATTCATAGTTTGATGTTTCATTATTGTCTTGTGATGATTAATAAGAAGTACAAATGGATGAACTCCAAAGTGGTCCCCTTATGGTGAAATCCCTCACGGGAAGACACTTTGTGGTTGAGTTGTGGTTGATAGAACCTATGCTTGTATGTGGAATAATGAGATGAATATCAATGATGTTATTGGTGAAACTATCCTAGAAGGATAGTGCTTCTCATGCCATTTCCGGTGATATGTGGAACATCACATAACTCTTCATGGTTTGAGAGTTATGGCCCTACGAATATGAAGGAACCCCATATGAAGGCTTGAAGCCCCCAAGGTCAAAGAAGTCAAAGTGACCTAAAAGAAGAAATCATTAATTAAATGATAAAGTAAAGTGACAAAGTCAAGGTGGATTATTTAAATAATAAAGAGGTGACAAAATCAAGAAGGAATATTTAAATGATAAAGTATTGGAGAACTTTCTATTTATGGAAAGTGGTTAACCCTAAAATAAGGAAAATAGGTTAAGTGACCTAGAAATGGGTTAAGTAACCTAGAAATGGGTTAAGTGACCTAGAGGATGAAAGTATAAATAAGATAGGTATGGACTCTTGCAAAATATATTTTCTGTGGATCAATGGAGAGCTTCTTGTGAGAATATGTTTTGGAGTATTGATGGAGAGATTCTTGTGAGAGATTCTTGTGAGAGCATATTTGGTATGGATCTCTTAAGCATGATTGAAGATATATTCTGAGAAAGGGAGAGAGAGGAGGATCTCATGGATGCATCAAATTTTTGGTAATATCGGATATCTTGACGACAAAAGTCTCAGATCTTCAGAAACCCTAGTTTCTGAGGTGTACGTGGGATGTAATGGGCCAAGGCATGTACATACACGAGCTATATGAGGGCAGGGAGCACATAGTGGATGGAATGAGGAAGAATTATGTTTGAGTTGGTGCCAAGCTCTTGGATGATGAGGCAGGTTCTAGATCTTCATTTGATGGGGTCATATATGCCATTGATACATTGGTATGGTTACATTATTGTCTTAATGGATACTATTGTTTGATGTGTTGTGAATGCTTAGGGAATTCTTGGTATGGATTCTATGATGTGGTTCAGTTTGGTCGATTTGATTGATGGAGTGAGAAATACTCTTGTGATTCAGTGGTGACATGATATACTAGTTGTTTATACATGACTGAGATAGCATTCATATTGATTGATTGTGGAACATGAGTAGACTATTGGAAAGTTTGGATATGTTGTGACTGGATGTTGGTCAGATTGGACAGTTAGAGACAAAAGAGAATGATATATTGGTTTCAGAGGATCTGAGTTGGTCTTGAAGGAAAAACCCTAAGAATCTCATAAGGTATACACAGGTTGTTTTATACACTGGCTGCATACATACGCGGGTTGTAGTGAGCCAGGGCATGTACACACATAGGTTGCACTAATGACAGGTTGCATACCTGTTGACATATTGATATATGTTGAGGATTGTTGCCTCATCTCAGTTGATGATGAGAATTTAAGATGATTCTTGCATATAGAGACAGTGCTCTTGTAGAGTTGTAGTCTATTCAGTTGTTGCTGGAAAACCCCCGGATTGTTGTCCATAATAAAAAGAAAAATTGTACATACATATTGTGTTCTTTGTGTTCCTTGTGGTGATGACTTGTTGATGATATATTTATGATATACGTTCACATATAAATGGTTATAAATGAAAACAATGAGTAATGAGTAAATGTTGAATGCTAACTAATGAGTTTTGTGTAAGAGGGAAGTTTTGAGAAAAACATCCCCACACTCATTCAACCCCCCTCTAAGTGTGGTAGGTGTGTCCAATAGTGTTAGGGAAAGAATTGGCGCTGGGAGACTTGTCTTTGGGGAGGACATGGAAATGGACAGGGTTTTGGATCTTTCAGAAAGAGTAGTGGTGGGTAGGTCTAGAGGGAAAAAATGAGAATGAATTACGTCAAAAGATGGGTTAACAACTACTAGCTACCAGAGATATCCAAGATGCCCCATATCAGACTACTTACCAAAGGGTGGTTTGCTTTTGTTTTCTCTTCCACAGATGATGTATATTGGGTTCTTAAGAAGGTATGGAGCATCCCAGCTACCATGACCATCCTCAAATGTTGGACACCCACTTTTGATGAGAAGCATGAGTGGGTTGATGAGGAACCCATTTGGGTTAAACTCCCATGCCTCCCAATGCAATACTAGAATACACATCGATTTGCGGCAATTGGAAATCTTCTGGGAAGATACCTCAAGGCAGATATGTTTTTTGAATTCACTAGGCTTATGAAAGTGGCTCGCATACTGGTCCATATCAATCTGTGGAAGGGTTTATATCAGGATCTTCTCATAGAATCGGTTGCTCGAGATTTTTTTCAAACCCTGTACTACGAGGGAATCCCTTTTAGGTGTCATAGATGCCACATCTGTGGGCATGGTGTGGAAATATGTCCACTATCCTTCAAGGGAAAAGACCCAATGACAAGAGGGACAAGCTCCTCCGCCTCTCCCCTGCGAAAGAAATGGGAACCAAAGTAGGGTGTAGGGGACAACAAAAGAGAGGCTCTGTAGAAAACTGGAGATAAATGCTCGGTGGGATAGAGTTCGGGCATCGGGTGAAACTAGGGTTCAGGGCAGGAAGTTATTTCAGTTTTTGGTCCTCTCTCCTCAACTTCCTTGGATTATCTCCTCCATCGAGAACATGAATTAATGGGTATGTCAACTTTGGATGCATCTCTTACTACTTTAGAGTCTTTTGCTCCATTTTTTTTTACTGGTTCTACTTCATTCACTTCGGGTGGGAAGTCTCTACCCTGTGTCAGTCTAGCCTCCCTCCACTGTCCCTTCTCCTCCTCCTCATCGCTATTCGCACACTTTCTGGTCACACCCTCCATAAACTTGGGGGAGTTGGGAACTTCTTTGTTGATGGGGCTCTTGACCACTATTGAACTACCTCCCACACCAGTAGCAGATGCCCCTTCCCTTACAACTATTTTCCCCTCCCCTTCCTCCCTGGAAACGTTTCTTCCTACCACTCTCCCTTTTACCCTCGACACTCCCTCGACCTCATTTGAATCCTCTTCTGAAGACAACATAGTACATTACCAACTTAGGAGTAGATCAGTGATCAAAGAGGACCCCCAGGAGAGTGGCTCTCTCTTGACTTCGGGTAGGGGACTGAGGACACTACCTCAGACACACTCGGTGGGAAAAGGTAGGGGTTGTAAATAACATTTATATCTGGCACAAGATCAAGCGAGAATTGATCTGGATTTAGGTAGACAATCTTTGATTGAATGGGCGCTTAGATCAAAGCTACACCAGGATGGATTTACCTCATGAAAATCCTCTCTTTCAACTGTCGGGGGTTGGTGAACCCTAATAAAAAATCATCCTTACGAAGATTGGTTGAACAATGCTCGCCAGATGTCATTATACTGTAGGAAACTCTAGGGGATAATGTAGCAGTGGTTAAGAACTTGGAATCCTTACTCCCAGGTTGGATGTTCAAAGCATTGGATGCTTGAGGACGCTCAGGGGGTTTGGCCACTGGTTGGAAGAAAAAGAACTGTAAAATGGAGATTTTCTGGGGTTTTTCCTCGGGGATTGGTCTGACTATTTTCTCCATAGACTTGGGACGTACTCTAATGGTCATAAACATTTATAGACCACACTAGGATAGGAAACTCTCTAACTGATTGTGATTGGTTTAAAAGATTTTTTTTTATCCTTTGGGGTGACCTAAATTTCTCCTTAGGTTCTTCAGAGGTTTGGGGTCCTAGGGCTGTGCCAGACCCTTTAAAAAATTACTTCCTAAACTTCCTAGACTAGTGGGGGCTGGTGGATGTGAAACCTTAAAAACTCACCCCCACCTGGTGCAACAGACGGGTTGGTTCGGACCGTGTGGACAAATGACCGGACAAATTACTTCTCATAGATGATCTACTGGACTCATCTTCCCTAGTTCGACAATGAGAAAATTTTGGGGGAGAATCAGACCATCATCCGATATTGTTTGAATTCAGGACATTCTATAGAAGGCTGACAAGCCCCTTCAAGTTCTTTGAGGGTTGGCTCACAGATCCATCCTTTTTGGAACTAGTAAAGGAATTATAGGTGAAAATACGAAAACATTCCTAGACCCCATCAGCTGTACATTTTGTTGAAAACCTAAAAGGCCTTGTTGGGCCATGAATATGACCTCTATTTTGCATATCTTTGACTTGTTTTTCACCTGTTCTGCACCAGTTACAAACATATTATATCTCCTTTTGACAAACATCTATCTATTTTGCTACATTTCTAGCCTATATCCTTTTTCCCTGCCTAACCATGTTTCTAAGGTAAAAATATCATATTTTAATACATTTTTCAAATGTTTTAATCTTTTGAATGTTAATTAAAAGAATGCATACTATGATTAATGGACTAATGCAGTATTGGGATGCAACTCTTTTGACTACTCTATTGCAGATTATTACATGTTGACGCGGCCTCCTTTTTGCTCATAAAGCTTGGTAAGGTTTGATGCCACTTCAACATACAAGATGGAATCCTATTCAAAGAAGAATGCATCCAGAGACACATTAAATGGAAGTTTTTATTAGAGGTGAATCTCATGACACTTCGTGTCATGAGATCACCCATTTAAGTTTATTATGTAATTAATATTTGCGTAATGCATGGATTTTCCATTTTTAGCATTGGTAGTTACTTTAGATGGAGGATCGCAGATCCAAAAACAAGGAAAAAACATTATAAAATGATGGGTCTGCCCCGGTATGAGGGTAGCTATTGATTTTGATAAACTCGACTGAGTCCTTTGCTGAATATAATGATGTTGGTTTTCTCTCTGAATTGATGTCTGGTTAAAGTTGAACACATGGATTAGTCGTTTCTGCAATAGTTGTTGAATGGATATGGTAGCGTAGATCGTTCTTTTCTGAAACAATAACAGGGATCTCTGTCTCCGTGGGAGGGCCCACCATCAGAGGTAGATGATCTCTCCATTTTAGAGTAGATATATATAGTAGATGTTGATTGTATTTTCTGTAGAAATAATCACTGTAGAAATTGTTTCATGTTTTTATGATTTAAATATGCAATTGTTAGATTGAATTCTATTATAATTTAGATCACATGGCATTGCAATTATGTAGAGTAATCTTTGTGCACAGAGTGTAGGATATTTGGCAGATAGATTTGAATAACCATGTTTTGTAGAATTCTTTGTAGATTGAATCATCAATTTGCCAAAGTCGTAGATCGAACTATAGGATAGAGATAGTGAATGGTAGACATAAATAGGTTTTAAATTAATTCATAAGGCTTGGATTGTTTGAATTCCTGTTAATATAGATAGATTCATGCATGGTAGTTGAATTTCAATGAATTTAGTTAGTAGTATGTAAGTTTAAAACCAGAACATAGAAGGAAGTCTGATTAGTTTTTATATCATTTACTTTTACACAGGTCGGTTGAAAGAAATTGCAGAGTTAGTGACTTAGATTGAATTTATAGTTAGTGGATAATTAATGAATTTGATTTAAGAGTTAGTTGTGATTTTGTAGATTAAGAAATGACATCAGGATAGCGTAGAATAAATTTATCCTTACGGTACAATCTCATAGGATTTCCCTTTCATAGGAAATAGATTTACACTTAAAAATAGAATAGAGTTGTTGTTAGTGTTCCGTACCCATTTCACACTAGTTACTCTATTTTGTACTTGTTCAACATTATGATTATTTCAGTTAATTAGAAGTTAATCAGGTTTAATATTTTCTTTTTGAACAGTGAATTTTAAATCTTTATTTTTAGATCTAGATTCATAGAGTATTTCTCCACTAGCACCCACAACACTATAGATGAATAAAGAATAGAAAATAATTTGGTGATCAAGATTAAAACATTTCTTTCTGCATTTCTGATAGATGAATTGTGAATTAATAAATTATAGAATAGGATAGGAGTTCTGATTAAAAGTTAAAATAAAATTTAGATGATTTCAAGGAAAGCTTAGAGTTACGTTTGGTATTTAAATTAAATTTCTCTAGTTTGGCATAGATTAAATCGTTTGCTTAGCATTATTTGTAGACAATGGATGGTTAAAATAGAATAGATGAAATTAATGGTTAAATATCTTTTCCTGCACTTTGAAAGTAGAGGGTTTTATAGATAGAGTAATTTGGCTTCTTTTGAATAGTTTTTAGAAAATTCTTACCCGCACATATAGTGTAGCAGCTCTAAGATTACCAACCCTGGTCTGGCAATTTAATGTTTTCAGGTCATTAGAAAAGTGATATAATTTAACTGACATTTTTGGCACCGTTGTCGGGTAGCTGTTTGAAAGGTAAGTTAGATAGTTGGCTTTATTATTTTTGATATGTTTGGTTTGGTGTGGTGTTTTCTAGAAGGTTGATGGAGGAGGAGCTGGAAGACGGGAGGTACGAACCTACGCAATTGTTATCACAGGTTCCTCCTAAACTCAATCTTAGCTTTTTTTCTTTAGTTTTTAGTTTATTATGCTTTCATAAAAAACAAAAATTAAAAAAAATAAATTAATTTGTAATTTTAAGAAATAGTTTTCTAGTTTTTATGCTTTTATAGGAATAGTTTCTTTAGTCTTTATTATGCTTTCATGAGAAATAGGGATGATAGGGGTAGATTTAGGGAGAATAAAAAAGTTCCAAAAGTTCCAAAAAACATTTTCGGTGGGCAACATGGTGTAGTTACTACCTTTTCAGGAAGATATTCAGATGACATTTTAAGAGGAGGAAGTTCTACACAAAAAGCAATAGAAACTGAAATCAAGATATTGGCTGAGGAGACTATTGAAGGAAACATAGGATTAGAAGAAGAAACACTCGAAATTGGACTAGAAGGTGACAATACAATACCTGAAGAACTTCAATCAACATTGATTACACCTCTAAAACCAGGTGATACCACCTGTTCTGGAAAACAACTTCCTAGTGATCCAAATTGGGTTGATGTAGCTAATCCTGAGAGAGTGCAAGCTCTTCTTGAGAACATTAATCCTATAGTTTCACAGGTAGATACCACAATCGTTGGAGCAAAATTAATAGGATCCTCGGACAATCGAGTTATACAATTGGGGGATAAATGTTCTATTAGAAGGAACCCCATTGCAAAAGAGGAAAGGTGGGATTTCAAGCCTTCCCCGAAGAATGATCAAATTGCATATACAATCTTCGGTCAACCTTTTAACAGAACTGAGAGGGAAAGAGAAAGGGAAAGAGAAATGGAGAGAAGAGAGGGAGAAGAACCTCATAATGAGCATGAGGAGGAAGAACAAGCAGAAAATGAACCGAGACCAGAACCTACCTTTGGATTCCCAATCTTGGATCTGGTTCAAAATATCAATATGAAAAGTATTCCACCCTCTGCACTACCGACCTTTTATGGGAAATGTAGTGAAGATCCATATGTCTTCCTTTTTGAGTTTGATATCCTCTGCAAAAGCTACAACTATCTACAGGATGCACATAAGTTGAAGTTGTTTCCTGCAACTCTAAAGGATTCCGCATTACGATGGTTTATGGGTTTAGGAGAGTACAATATTAGATCTTGGGAGGATATGAAAGTGACATTTTTAAAGAAATACCAAGACTACTGTAGACCCAAGGATTCTCAAAACGATATTTTTAAAATGCAACAACATGATGACGAGAGTCTCAAGGATTTCCTGGAAAGGTTTATATATATTCTCCAAAAATCCAAATATAATGGTCTTGAAGATGAAGCCATCAACACTTTTTTCTTAAAAGGAGTTTTGAAAGAATATATAGATACTCTTAATCTAACGGCTTCAGGGAATATCTACCAGAAAAACTTTGAATAAATTGGTGAGTTATGTAGAACCTATTCGAGAAGTAAGGGGAAAACAATAAAGAGTGTGAGAGAACCTTTTAATAGAAACACTAAAGCCACTACCTCTGGAGGAGTTACTAGGAGTGAACTAGGCAATCTTCTGGAAAATTTCAAAACTGATATCCTTAGTACCATTGGCTCTCAGTTAGACACTCTTAAAATTAAGAAAAAGTAGGAAGATGAAGACCTTGTATTAGGCATATATTGTCCCAGATGTAGGAAAAGACATCCTCGGTGGGAATGTCCTTTGGATAATATTTCCATATGTGGAATTTGTACTGATAACCATGCAACAAAGGATTACCCATCATTACCTAGGTTACAAGCTATATACAAGGGGGGGGAGGCTCCAAAATCATCATATCCACCTAGGAGGCCATGGAAACCTAGGAATCAAAACATGTATCATGATCCAACCCTACAACCTTCCAGTTATTACCCCCTTTTTCAACAACAACAACAACCTCAACAACAATAATGGAATTGGCCAAATTGGGCACCGCAAAATGTATATACTCCACAACCTTGGGATTGGCAAGGGCATAATTATGGAAGTAATCAACAACCTACAGTACCGATGCCTCCAAACCCAAATAATCAATACCCTCCCAATATGCAAGAACTATTGTCTAGATTTATTCCACCACCACTACCACTAATTCCACAAAATTCACAACAATTTTGCACTCACAGCCCTCCTCGACCTACCATATTACCCGCTCAACCCATTCAAAATCCTAATAATAGACCACCTCAGCTTCTCAGTAATGTTGATTTTCAAAACTTTCCATCTTACACCATCGCTCCCATTCCCATACAAGAAATTCAGTTGAGATCTAGGAAGGTGTTAAATAAAACTCCACCAATAAGAAGGACATCTCCTACCATTATTATTCAAGAAGAAGAGGAGGAAACTCCTGATGAAATACCAAATAAAGAAATCTCAGAAGATGTCATTATTCTGAAAAGTCAATCATCTAATCCTCAACAAACTATACAAACTTAGAATCCTCGAACACCTCCTTTTCCTGAGAGGTTGATTATTAAAAAAACAATTGTTCGACCTGAGTTTGATATCATGAATGAGTTGAGAAAAGTTTGTGTTAAGATTCCACTGCTACAAGCAATAAGGGATGTTCCGATCTATGTGAAAACCATCAGGGAACTTTGCATTAAGAAACCTGGTCAGAAACAAAAAGATCCCCCTACTATACATCGCGTGGGACAATTATCAGATTATATCTCTAAATCACCTAAAATTGTGAAGTATGCCAACCCGAGAAATTCAATAGTAACTGTATCTATCAATAATATTTCCGTTGGTAATAATTTAGTGGATTTGGGTGCAGCTATTAACATAATGACCATCAATACTGTTGAGTGGTTACATTTGAGCCATCTCCTTTTCCCTACTCCCACAGTTCTCGAACTTGCTGATAGAACAACTGTCAAACCTATTGGGATTTTAGATGACATCCTGGTCACATTATCTTCATGGGAATATCCTCTGGACTTCATGATTATTCAATCGAAGGATCCCACGAAAGGTCATCCAATTATTTTGGGAAGACCTTGGTTGGCTACAACTAATGCTTTGATAGGGTGTCATGGAGGAGATATCTTTATTTCAAATGGAGTTTCTTCACAAAAGCTCACTTTATATCCACTAGCTCAACCAATTTCTGAAGAATTAGGATGGTTAACATGTCCCTATAACGAGGATGATTTGGAAGAACCCTTGTTTTCCGTTGATGATTTTTGGGCTCTTGAAGAACCAATAGAAGATAATATCTTGAGCCAGTTTTTGTCAGTAACAGAAAATGTGGAATTTCCACAAACATATTCTCAATGCGATCAAGTTTTTAACGAGGAATTCCAGGAACAGAGTGAGTCATTTAATTCATTCTCAACATATATGGTTTTTACCATTGATGAACATTTAGGGTCATCCACTATTCCAATCGATATTGGTCTAGGAAAAAGCTTGTATATTAATTCTAGATTAAGTCCAAATCAACATAAGCGATTAACAAAAGTTTTAAAAGAACAATCAGGGGCATTTGCATGGGAGTATACTGATATGAGAGGAGTGCACCCTGATACTTGTATTCACCATATCTATACTCAATATGAAATAAGACCAGTAAGACAACCACACAGACAAATGAATCCCATCCTGAAGGACTTTGTAAAGGAAGAATTACACAAATTACTAAATGTGGGATTCATCTATGCAATTTCTAATAGTAAATGGGTGTCACCTCTTGTGGTGGTGCCTAAGAAAGTAACAGGGAAGTGGAGGATGTTTGTGGACTTCAGGGAACTCAATAAGGCAACCCTGAAGGACTATTTCCCTTTACCTTTCATAGATTAGGTCTTAGATACTTTGTCAGGAAAGAAATATTTTTCTTTTCTGGATCGATATAGTGGGTATAATCAGATCCAAATTGCTCCGAAAGACCAGGATAAGACAACTTTCACATGTCCATGGGGTACCTATGCTTATAGGGTGCTACCATTCGGATTATGTAATGCTCCTGCCACATTTCAAAGAGCAGTCCTAGGAATTTTTGCCGATTTGATCCATGATTATGTGGAAGTCTATATGGATGATTTTACTGTGTATGGAAACACCTTTGAAGAAGCCTTGAACAACTTGGAAAAAGTTTTAATTCGTTGTCAGGAAACAAACTTGGCCCTCAGTCACGAGAAGTGTAAGATTTTATTAACTGAAGGGATAGTCTTAGGTCACCATTTATCCTTAGAAGGAATCAAAGTAGACCCAGCCAAAATTGATGTTATTGTCAACCTTTCACCACCAAAAACTCAAAAGGAGGCGAGGATTTTTCTGGGTTGTGCTGGGTATTATCGTCGATTTATTGAGAATTTTACAAGGATAGCAGGTCCTATGTTCAAATTACTAACAAAAGATGTAGAATTTTGTTGGGAAGATAATTGTCAAATTGTTTTCGAGACTTTAAAAGAAAAATTGTCCACGGCACCAATCTTAAGAGGACCAAATTGGTCTCTTCCTTTCCATATTTCCACAAATGCCTCAGACACTACCTTAGGAGTACTTGGACAAAAAGAAAACCAACAAAATTATGCCATCTACTTTACTAGAAAGAACTTAACTCCTCCCAAATTAAATTATACTGTGACAGAGAAGGAATTTTTGGCTGTCATTCATTCCATCAATAAGTTTCGACATTAAATCACTGAGTATGAAGTTTTTGTACATAGCGACCAATCTGCTATTAGATTTATGATGAAAAAACTAGTTACTACCGGAAGGATTACATGATGGCTTTTGTTACTTCAAGAATTTAACATCACTATAGTTGATCGGCTAGGAAAAGAAAATTTAGTTGCGGATTTTCTTTCTTGGATTCCTCAAGACAGTAATGAAATTCTAGTGAATGATAATTTCCCTGACGAACATTTATTTGCAGTAGTTGTTAAGACCCCATGGTTTTCAGACACAACAAAGTATTTAGCTACAGGGAGATTGCCAGCTCATTTGTCATAACCACAAAAAAGAAGGATTGTCCAACAAAGTCCTTATTACTACTGGGTAGGCAATGATCTTTTCTATACAAGTTCTGATATGATCATTAGGAGATGTGTTTAGGAAGATGAGATTCCTGATATCCTTCAGGCCTATCATGACGGGCCATGTGGAGGACACTTCTCTAATAAGAGAACATCATATAAAGTCTTACAATAAGGATATTACTGGCCGACACTGTTTAACGATGCAACAAAATATGTAAGAAGTTGCAATAGTTGTCAAAAGATGGGTAGACCTACCGTAGCAGATGAGATGCCCTTATGACCTCAGGTTGTGATTGAACCATTTGACAAATGGGTACTTGATTTTTTAGGACCAATTTCCCCAATGTCTAAAAAGAAGAAGTACATCTTGGTTTGTACAGATTTTGTGACCAAGTGGGTAGAGGAAAATCCTTATATTGAGCAACTAAGAAATCAGTGGTCGAATTTATTTATGAAGATATCTTTACCTTCTTCGGTGTTCCACGAGAATTTTTTACTGACCAAGGTGCTCAATTCACCTCTAAACTAATGAAGGAGCTCACAGATAAATATGGGATAAAACACTATAAGTCTTCCCCATACCATCCGCAAGCCAATGGGCAAGTGGAATCCACGAATAAAGTTTTAGAAGCTATTTTGATCAAGACAATACATTTACACCATAAATATTGGGCAGATAGACTTCTAGAGGCTTTGTGGGCATATAGGACTACGTGGCGAAACACCACTGGTCATACCCCTTATGAACTGGTATATGGTAAGCAAATTCTCCTTCCCATAGAATTTCAGATTCATACCTTCCGTATAGTAGCAGAATTGGGTTTAAATTTGGATGAGGCACATAAACAACGGGTTATGCAATTGAATGAATTAGATGAAATCAGACAAGATGCCATTCAACGAACTATTTTAGTTCAAAATCAATGAATTAAATGGCACGATAAGTTTATTAAAAAGAAGCATTTTCAACCTGGTGAGTGGGCTTTATTATTTGATTCAAGGTACAAAACTTTTAAGGGAAAACTTACAACATGTTGGTTAGGACCTTATGAAGTTGAGACAGTTTTTGACAATGGTTCTGTTAAGATTAAGACCATTGATGACTCACAAAATTCTTTCGTAGTAAATGGACATCGACTAAGAATTTATCATAAACCTCAATCCAAAGATGATTTCATGCAGGATATATCGAAACAAACAAAAATGTAGTAAGAAAAGAGTCTTCCTCTTCTCTTGTACTCCTTGATTCTTTTTCCTTCTTAAATCCGAATGAAAGTATATATATATATATATATAT
Organism: Picea engelmannii; assembly: GCA_009831015.1. NCBI lineage: Eukaryota > Viridiplantae > Streptophyta > Pinopsida > Pinales > Pinaceae > Picea > Picea engelmannii. Next base: position 411,119 of record ML785855.1, read on the forward strand.
ATATATATATATATATATATATATATATATATATATATATATATATATATATATATATATATATAT
>ML785855.1:411314-446463 GCA_009831015.1 Picea engelmannii
TTTTTCCTTCTTAAATCCGAATATATATATATATATATATATATATATAATCTTAAAATTAAAAAAAATAAAAATTGATAAAAGGTTTTTCTCTTGTCTATATAGTTTTTTTTTCTTGTATTATTTGATCCGTTTTTAAGTTTTGCAGGATTGAGGCAGGTACAAAATGGAAGCATCTTTATTTTTCACAACAGGTAAGAAGGTAAGATTGTTTATTTTGCGAAAATAGATTATAATACTGCCATATTGTCTTGCTTTAATCTAATAAATTTTGAGTTTGTTTGCTTCCTTTGTTGCACATTAAAATATGAGAGGAGCATCTATCAGGTATAGGCTTATTCCTTTTCCAGAACCGGTAGATTATTACGGGAAAGAATCCCCCCTTGAGTCTTCTTTTATCTATTTTTTCAGACTCTCAAAATGTGAAAAAGCAATGAGCAATAACTAACTTGGGCTCGTAAAATCCACAAGTAAGTGATTATTGTTCTACCAAATCATTTTCTATAAATTTTTATATTTTCACTCGAGTTGGATGATGTGGGATACATTAAGGTCCACCTTCCAACAAGTCTCACTCCATCGACATCAACACCTTATCTGGAGATGAGGCTAGAGACTATTTAGTACCCTGGAATCTGCATGCCTTAATGACAGATCTCCTTTCTAACAACCATGGGAATACATTAATGTATCTTGGTTGATAGATCTTATAGGTGACTCGACATCAAAATATCTATTTGTACCTATTAAGATGTACTACATGTACCTTGAGGCCCATTGACATCAATGGTGGGTCCTCTTGCATTGGTTAACAACATACATTAATGGTTGGTAATCCAATGACTTATTTTTGTGTTCAACTTCAAAACATTTATTCACACAATAAAGATTTGTACCACGGGTAAAATCTTTGAAGCTGTTGCAGATTTGATGACTTTGGTTGATTCCTCTTTGAAATAAAAGGAGGACAAGTTCAGAGTTAGTTAGAGATTTGTTTGCTCCAAAATGGGAACTTTTTCTGCACCTCAGCAGGTTTGGGATACTTGTCCAGTTGTAGTTGGTTTTAAGTTACAGAGCTTGGAGCTCGGTGTTTGGCTAGAGATCACTCTGTTCAGATTGTTCTCGCTGCAGTTATTGTTCATCTTATTTAAGCATTTTTCCATTTTTTGTTTCGCACCAGTTTGGTACCCATTTCGCACTAGTTTATTTCAGCACTCTTTCAGTACCTGTTTTGTACCAGTACCGTACCTATCTGGTACTCAGTTAGTTTACTCATGAGAATAATAATATCAGTTCCAGCCAGGAAAAGTATCAGATTAGTTTCAAAAGGATTTGAGGGCACTTTGTTGTAGAGAATTTTTCATCTGTATGATTCATTAAAATCAAAGGAGAAATAGGGAGAGATTTTATAATGTCTCTGTACCAGCGTAGCTGGGATAGAGGCATTATGGTCAGCAGGAGACATCTATGGAAAAGGGATACACTTGGGCTTTGATCTTTAGCACCTGTTACAAAACATGAAAACAATAAGTAATGGATGAGGTATGTGCTTCTTTAGTTAATCATTCAAATTATTAATACATTTAAATTTATTAAATGAATGATCGATTGCTGCCATCCTTCCATAACGAGAATTGGCCTTTGATAAAATGATTGCACATGCCCTCCCCCGATAATGATTTTATCCTTATCATGTTGTGCATTCTCTCCATTACTCTCGCACAATTTCAGACATGTACTCTTTGTACCTTGAGATGCTCCACTTATGACGAATCCTCATGAACATTATCTATCCCACGATTTTATATAAACTTTGCCATGATTGAGATTGTATCTCTGCAACCACCATTATCTCTGCATGATTTCGGTAATGTACTTTCTGGTACTTCGGGATGGTTAATTAATGATGAAAACGTTTGATCAACGACACATAATGATGCCTGTAGATGTTTTACCTCTTTTTAGACAATGTTTAACCTTGTCGCGCATAATGTTTCTACCCTTATCCATTCTCAGCCTAACTTGCATAATTTGTTGTCTTAACTTCACCTCTGTACCCACAAACATGGTAGCTAGTCGGCATAAACCATATAGTTTGGCCGAGATTGCTTCCTCGACGGAATTTCGAGATACCAAGCACATTTTGGAAGCTGCAGGATGGATGCCCTTTCTGGAGAAATTTGATGGATATGATACGAAGATTTCTCTACAATTTGCTAAGACCTTCGACATGCATCACACTATTATCAAAGGCCTCGAATTGGTAATTACAGAGAGTCTTATCAGTCGGGCAGTGGGTCTGCCATGCACAGGGGAAAGATGGTGTAAAGGAAAACCAATTGTGAAGGATATTTTTAATCAGCTGTTGATTCCTGAATTCAAGGATGCTTACTGGTCAAGAGGCATTCATAAAACCTGGTTGTCTGGCTTATGGGGTAAGGTTCTATATATTTTGCAAAAAATTGTCACCTGTGAAGGATGTTTTGATACTTTATATATATCTCATGCTAATTTTCTACTACAACTGGAAGGAACTACCCCTATGAACATTCCATATTATCTGCTCCAAACCCTGGGAAAAATGGTGAACCAAGTTTAGAAGAGTACAACTAACCCTAAGGGTAGTTTGTCTCACCATGGGTTAATTAAAATTCTTGTTTCATTTTCTTTGGAAGCCAAATATTTAACCTGGGAAGGGTGTCTTTAAGGGAATTTTAAACCTGGTAAATCTAAGAAGTTGGGGTCAAAGTCAAAAGTCAGTAAGGCTACAATTTTATCTAATAGACAGACTTGACTTTAGTCTGCCTCTGAATTACCTGAATCCCCAGCATCTGTTAATCCCGAAAGACATGGAACAAAGAAAAAGCATGATATTACTGAACCAAAAACACCCTCTAAAAGTAAAAAGCAGTCGAGAAGTGCTATTCTCCCCTGAGACCTTTGAAGCTCCAATACCTGATAATGAAAATACAAAGGAAGAGGAAGACAAGTGTATGGATAAGCCAAATCCAAGTAAGGAAAAGATGGAGTATATTGAGTCAAAACCAGTTGCAAACAAACTGCCTAGCCCTTTTCATTTTGACTTGAGATTGGATGAAGACCTTGACTCTGACAGAGTTGAGGACTTCATTGTTAAACCAAGAATCAAAGAAAATTCTTTAGCTAACCCTTCTCATTCAAATCCTATGACTAGAAGTAAAATTGCTAACCTGGAGGAAGCTCCTACAGTGGGAACAGATTTCCAGCCAAGTCCAACTTGGAGCATGTCATGATTATTAGAAGAAGTTCACAGACGGGAAGAAGGTGTTGAAGACTTTGGGAAAATTCCCAAGTAGGAAGAGATTGTTCCAAAACAGGATGTTCAAGACCTCGTTGGTAACCCTGCAACTGATGTTCTTGACTGTCAACATCCTGTAAATATTGAAGACCTTGCTAACTCTGTTTTGAATGTTGTTCAAGGTTCTGTTGAAAATGAAGTTGAAGATTGTAAGAAAACAAAAGAAGCCCCTAAGGTACATGAATCAATGTCTACACCAATGCAAGAGAATGTTGATGGCAATTCAGAAGGTTTTTCTCCTATAGATTTGATGGACCCTCTAGATGTTGATTCTTGAAGTGGCAAAGGATGTATTTCCCTTGGCAGACTGGTAAGAAGAAATGTGCGCCTAAAGGAGAAACTTCAAGAATATGAAGTTCTTAATAGGCATATAGAAATAGAAAATGAGTTGAGAATAATCCAGAACACTCATCTGAGAGCTAAGGTAGAGTGGCTAAAAGGAAGGTAGGCAGAGTTTCTTAAGAAGATGCAGAAGATTAAGAAGATTGCTCATCAGGGACAAGCACAGATCATAATATTAAAGAATCAAGTTAGATAGTTGAAGATACAAATAGTTCATGGTTTCCAAGTTCTCATTAATCCCCTATTCCTAGTCCTATTGCATGACAACATGCAAGTACTTCAGCCTAGGGGAAATGTTGGGCCATGAATATGACCTCTATTTTGCATATCTTTGACTTGTTTTTCACCTGTTCTGCACCAGTTACTAACATCTTATATCTCCTTTTGACAAACATCTATCTATTTTGCTACATTTCTAGCCTTTATCCTTTTGCCCTTCCTAACCATGTTTCTAAGGTAAAAAGATCATCTTTTAATACATTTTGCAAATGTTTTAATCTTTTGAATGTTAATTAAAAGAATGCATACTATGATTAATGGACTAATGCAATATTGGGATGCAGCTCTTTTGACTACTCTATTGCAGATTATCACATGTTGACGCGGCTTCCTTTTTGCTTGTGAAGCTTGGTAATTTATGATGCCACTTCAACATACAAGCTGGACTCCTATTCAAAGAAGAATGCATGCAGAGACACATTAAATGGAAGTTGTTATTAGAGGTGAATCTCATGACACTTCATGTCATGAGATCACCCATTCAAGTTTATTATGTAATTAATATTCTGTGTAATGCATGGCTTTTCCATTTTTAGCATTGGTAGTTAGCTTATATGGAAGATCACAGATCCAAAAACAAGGATTAAAAACATTATAAAATGATGGGTCTACCCCGGTATGAGGGTAGTTATTGATTTTGATAAACTCGACTGAGACTTTTGCGGAATATAATGATGTTGGTTGTCTCTCTAAATTGATGTCTGGTTAAAGTTGAACACATGGATTAGTCATTTCTGCAATAACTAATGAATGGATATGGTAGCATAGATCGTTCTTTTCTGAAACATTAATAGGGATATCTGTCTCTGTGGGAGGGCCCACCATCAAAGGTAGATGATCTCTCCATTTTATAATAGATATATATAGTAGATGTTGATTGTATTTTCTATTGAAATAATCACTGTAGAAATCATTTCATGTTTTTATGATTTAAATATGCAACTGTTAGATTGAATTCTGTTATAATTTAGATCACATGGCATTGTAATTATGTAGAGTAGTCTGTGTGCACAGAGCATAGGATAGTTGGCAGATAGATTTGAATAACCATGTTTTGTAGAATGCTTTGTAGATTGAATCATCAATTTGCCAAAGTTGTAGATCTAACTATAGGATAGAGATAGTGAATGGTAGAATTAAATAGGTTTTAAATTAATTCATAAGGCTTGGATCGTTTGAATTCCTGTTAATATAGATAGATTCACGTGTGGTAGTTGAATTTCAATGCATTTAGTTGGTATTCTGTAAGTTTAAAACCAGAACGTAGAAGGAAGTCTGATTAGTTTTTATATCATTTACTTTTACATTGGTTGATTGAAGGAAATTGCAGAGTTAGTGACTTACATTGAATTTATAGTTAGTGGATAATTAGTGAATTTGATTTAAGAGTTAGTTGTGATTTTGTAGATTAATAAATGACATTAGGATAGCATATATTAAATTTATCCTTAAGGTACAATCTCATAGGATTTCCCTTTCGTAGGAAATAGAATTACACTTAAAAATAGAATAGAGTTGTTGTTAGTGTTCCGTACCCATTTCGCACTAGTTACTCTATTTTGTACTTGTTCAACACTGTTATGATTATTTCAGTTAATTAGAAGTTAATCAGGTTTAATATTTCCTTTTTGAACAGTGAATTTTAAATCTTTATTTTTAGATCTAGATTCATAGAGTATTTCTCCACTAGCACCCACAACATTGTAGATGAATAAAGAATAGAAGAGAATTTGGTGATCAAGATTAAAACATTTCTTTCTCCATTTCTGATAGATGAATTGTGAATTAATAGATTATAGAATAGGATAGGATTTATGATTAAGAGTTAAAATATAATTTAGATGATTTCAAGGAAAGCTTAGAGTTATGTTTGGTATTTAAATTACATTTCTCTAGTTTGGCATAGATTAAATGGTTTTCTTAGCATTAGTTGTAGACAGTGGATTGTTAAAATAGAATAGATGAAATTAATGGTTAAATATCCTTTCCTGCACTTTGAAAGTAGAGGGTTTATTGGAGAGAGTAATTTGGCTTCTTTTAAATAGTTTTTAGAAAATTCTTACCCGCACATATAGTGTAGCAGCTCTAAGATTACCAACCCTGGTATGACAATTTAATGTTTTCAGGTCATTAGAAAAGTGATATAATTTACTTGACAGGCCTCAAACAAGAAACTAAGAAGTGGGCCAAAATAAAACAACAAAAGGATGATCAAAATCTGAGGGATATTGAATTGAAACTAATAGAACTACAAGATGGGATTGGTCGGGGTTATCTTAGCCAGGAAGCAAAAGACCTCCTTTATGGCTTGGAAAAACGTCGTAGGGTCATCCTGGAAGAAAGAGAAGCACAGTGGAGGCTAAAGAGTCAGGCCCTGTGGCTAGCCTACGAAGATGAAAACAAAAAAATATTTCATACCTTTTCCAAAGGCTAAAATATGGCCAATACCATTTGGAGCCTTCAGAATTAGAGGGGGGAGGAAATAACAAAGTACAATGAATTATCTGAACTAGGAATTAATCAGTTTAAGACACTTTACAAGGCCCAGGAGAAGACCTATATTGAATAAATTATAAAAGTTGCCCAACCCTTCCCCATGTTTGTTGAAGAGGATGCGGTTGGACACTTAACGAGCCCGATTACTGAAAAAGAGCTGCTAGAAGTCCTACACACTTTCCAGAAAGGGAAGAGTCCTAGCCTAGATGGGTGGCCAATCGAATTCTACTTGGGGTGCTTTGATGTTTTGGAACCTGATCTACTGTGGGTAATTGAAGAATCAAGGGTGAAGGTTCATATACAAAATCCTATCAATTCTACTTTCATAGCACTGAAACCTAAGACAGACAACCTGACCTCCTTCGAATATTTTTGACCTATTTCCCTATGCAATTGTCTGTACAATATTATCTCCAAGGTTATAAGTAGAAGGTTGAAGGTAATCCTCTCAAAAGACATCTCTGGGGAACAGTTTGAATTTCTTGAAAGTAGGAAAATTCATGAGGATATTGGGGTAGCACAAGAAGGTCTACACAACATCAAACTAAAAAAGCTGCGAGCAGCCGTGATAAAAATAGATCTATACAAAGCCTTCGATAGGTTAAATTGGTTATACATCATAATGCTTCTTATACATCTAGGATTTGGATTGGAATTTGTCAACTGGATAATGGCATGCTTAAACTCGGTCTCCTTTTCCATTCTACTCAATGGTTCAACCACAGACGTTTTTCAAGAAGGGAGGGGAATTCGACAAGGATGCCCTCTATCTCCCCTACTCTTTCTACTTGTAGCAGAAAGATTAAGCCATTTATTGACAGAGGAAAAGGTGGGAGGGAATTTGTCTGGTATCAAAATCTCAAATGGGATAGCCATTACCCACCTACTATTTTTGGATGACATACTAATCTTCTGTGATGGCTCGAAGAGTGATGCATAATTATTATCGTAGGGGCTCACACTCTTCAAATTAGCAATGGGTATGATCATTAATGCTCAGAAGTCAAATATACTCTTCTCTCAAATTGAAGATGAGGATATACGACATTATTTAGATATTCTCCCTTTCCAAACACATAATCTGGAAGAAGGCCTCAAATACCTTGGTTTCCTCTTAAAGCCAAATGATTATAGGAGGATTGTCCTTCTCATATCTGTGGAGGGGAAAATATGAAAACCAAGTGTTGCCCTGGGTATGCTGGGAGAGAATAGTGAAACCCAAGGATTTGGGTGGCTGGGGAGTAAAAAAACATTTTTCTCTTCTCAAAAGCCCTGGCGGCCAAATCAGTTTGGCGATTAATTTCGACAACAAGTCTATGGACAAAAGTGACCCAAAAAAGTATGTGGCCCCACTCTGTATTCTAGAATGGATCAGGAGCCTTGGATCCATAACATCAGGGATCTCAGTAATGTGGAAGGAGGTACAACGGGCCTTTGATGTAGTTGGAAACTCCCTAGCCTGACAGGTAGGTTCTAGAAACGCGCTCGGAATCGGATGAGACCCTTGGGCATGCTGTTTGACAGAACACCTTCTCCTAGACAACCTCTGCACAACCTTAGAAGGGGGGGGGGGNGGGTATTTCCACCTTGCCCAAATAACCAATCCCTCCATAGAACATTGTGGCAATAAGGATGGAAATCGGGGAGAACTTTGGAAGTCAATGAACCTCAAACTATAATTTGGGACCACTATATCCTTTCCCTATGGAAGGCAAACATACGCTTATCTAAAGGAGAGGATGAACTCATTTTGGATGGTGATCTGGGAGGCACTTATACTCCCAAAGCAGGCTATGTACAACTCAGCATAGCATCGGTACAACAAGAAGAGAAATGGTGGTGGAAGAGATTGTGGAAGTTAAAAATCCCAGCCAAAGGTAAAATATTGGTATGGTCTATTCTAGAAAACAAAGTTCCCACCTAGGATACCCTACAAAAGAAACAATTCCAAGGGCTGAGTTGGTGCTCTCTCTGCCGAATGCAGGAAGAAATGGTAGACCACTTATTTATGCATTTCCCCTTCTCCATATCAATATGGATGGAATAATCCACCTTAAATCCCGACTTTTGCAGCTAGCGAGGTGCCACTTTCGAAGAAACATTAAAGGATTGGATAAAACCGACAACCCCAAAATACTTAAAATCCATGCCAATACTAGAATCCCAGGGAATATGGATTGCTAGAAACAATACAATCTTCTGGGACATCCCACAGTATTCACTGAGGGTGGCCACAACTTCCTTAAGTATTTTAGATCATCTAAATTTTGGACAATCCATGGGATAGGGCACGATTCGAGTTCCCCAAGAGGAATAGATCGATAAAGGGAGACCTTGGGCCTATTTTGATGGTGCGAACTCGGGTGACCAACTTCATTGTGGGGGGGGAGGTTGTTTATACCTAACTGATCAACATTTTTTCCACCTCAGAGATGTGTTGGGGGCCGTTACAAATAACTATGCTGAGATACAAGCCTTAAAAATACTACTCCTTTTTGCGACAGAAAAGGATGTATCCACGCTTCAAGTCTTTGGGGACTCTTTGATTAGAATCAAGTGGGAAAATCAAGAACAAATTTGTCACATAACTAGACTCATCCCTTTTCTGACAGAAGTATTGAGGACCATTGCTACTTTTGACACTTTCTCTCTCTCTCACATTTACAGGGAAAGGAACTCCATGGTTGATTGACTATCCAAAGAAGCATCGTAGATAGCTTTTGGAAGCTAGCATATCACAGAACATATGGAGGACCGAATTTTTGATTATCATAGGCCTTTCCAAGAAGAACAAGCATAAATATTTACCGTTGATATCTACTTTTGGGCACTCTAATCAGAAACACAATGTGTATAATTGAAAATTTTATTTTTGAAACTCTCACTACTTTTGTATATCTAGACAGCTTAGGGGTGGATGCCCACTCATAGTTTGGTTTTATTTGTAATGAAGAAACACATAAATGTAAGAGACACTACATAGACAATATATATATTGGCTATCCTTATAGAAAATATATATCTGCGAATGTTATTTTATACCCTCTTTAATAAAATTACGACTTTTTTCCTTGGAAAAAAGTATTGTTTTTCTTCAAAAGAATATTGAGGTCATGCTTATTTCTAAATAGAAACATGGCCAAGTGTAGCTTCCCTATGGAACATGAGTTTTTGGTGTTGCACTTTTAAAGCTTTAAAAATAGAAAATATCAAGAAAATCTAAAAGCTACGAGTTGCCAAAATATACACATGGAAGTTGTGCATGACTCACATATGCACGATGTGCATTCCATACATCTTTGATATCATTTCCTCAAGAGTCTATAAATAAAGGAATCAAATCCAAGGGAGGACGATCTAATTGCAAGCATCTTTATGCTAGAGAGTTTTAGTGAGAATTATTTGTTGTAAGTATCATAATAGTTGAGAGCTACGCATTATATTTCTAGTGTATTCAAATATTAAGTGAGATTCAATCAACCATGAGGTTGGCTATCTCACAGTAGTAAGTTCCCAGGTTGTGCTAGTTGACAGAAGTAACTTGTGGCTAAGAAGAGGACTCTGATCTTGGAGAAATGAGTACAACAATAAGACTCAAAGGATCATACTTATTGTTACTCTTGTATTAAATCAATATAGATCTATCTACTTCCCACAAAAAAAATCCTCTAGTTTATTCATCATTTGTTATCTTTAATGAGGGTATTGAGGTGCTTCTAATTTCTTGAGTAGCTAAGTAAAGACTTCTTGATGCATGTTATTTTATTTTGATAAATGAAGAATGAGAAAGGTGTTGTTTTTTTGTTATTTATGCAAGATCATTAGTGAGATATTGGGGCTACAACAAGATCAATTGAAGCTTGTGAAACACTAAGGAAAACCATCCATAATCAAGTTTATTTGTTTACTTGTTCCCATTTACTTATTAGCATGCAAGTCTTAGGAAAAGAATATTAATTGTTTGTACGTCTATTATTAAGCCTCACTCACTCATTAAAGGTTTTATTGGTTAGTTCATATGTATTTTTTCCCTTTAACACCCTCATGTTGACTTCAAGGAAAACATAAATGACAAGAAAATAAATCGATTGTCGAGAGAGCCCTTGTAACACCCTATTTTCCCCAACTTGTAATTAATCATTAATTATGATTACCATGCTATGGCATGGGACCAATGTAAATGTATTATTTCTTAATTTCCAATAACTGATTGTGGGGGTGAAGCCTTGCAGTACTGGCCATGATATCACTAGAGGAAAGTATGGGAAAACTATAAGAGAGGGTTCATTATGTCAAATGACCCCAAATTCCCCCTTTTTGGGCATGATAAACCCCCTCTGGATCCCAAGGAGAGGAATCAATTAATGAATGAAGGACTAGTGGTTGAATACTCAACCACCCCCATGAATGGAAGCATGGTATGACTGAAGAATGTCAGCCCGAAGTACCGCATGGTATGGAAGACCAAGATGAACTGAGTTTCCTTATGACAAAAGGAATAAGATAGGTCGAGAACCATCGTGGGAAAAGATATACATAAAATAGAGAAAAAGGAGAGGATATAGAAGAGGAAGAGAGGAAGTGCATGAGGCTCTGCAGAGAGCATGGGAGACTCCATACAAGGGCACATGCATAGAGGGGAATGCACGACCGGGATATGCAGAAGAAAAGAGGAAGGCTGCAAGCTTGATGTTGAGGAAGCATCTGATAAACTTCGTAGGGATGCTATGAGAGAGAAAATATCTCTACGTGATGCTGGAAATTTCCCTAGTGATATCATGGTTTGGCACGAGGGTGGCTAGAGTGCTAAGAGTGAATGCCTCTGAGACTATGGTTGGGTGGAAAGGTGCACACCCACAATCAGTTAGTTGGCTGCAACCTGTAATAGATAAGTGTTCTCATATCCTGTGTAATTGAACTGTAACTGTAAATTAAAGTTGGACATCCTATGAATGTTTCAGGTATGTGCATATTTTCTTGATGATTAGATTGTCCCTTTATCTTTTCTTGATTGTGTATTTAAGAAAGTAAGGAACTATATGGTTTGTACATGTAAATACTCGAGCCTTGCAGTGTCTCAAGTTTAAGAAAATGAATTATGAGTTCGTCAACCTTGGGCATAGTTTCCCATATGCATGTCAACACTCCCAGTTGTTTTGAATTTCCTATAAAAAGGATTATGTTAAGCTCAGGAGAGGTAGTGCATGTATGCACAGAGTCTCTGCAAGGCAGGTAGAGACCGAGAACCTCTTAAGTTCTATAGTTTGGTGAATGAGCACAATTGCTACACGAGAGGTTCTTCTAAGTCTCAAGATTAGGAGAAAGAGTGCAAAGCATGCTCCAGTGCCTAAAGCTTTCAGAACCGATGAAGCTCAGGAAGGATAGAGAGATTTAAGTCTTGAAAGGAAAGATCCTTTCATTTGGAAGACAACGGATGAGATCCGTTTGAGACGATCCAAGGTCTGTCACGACCATTGGATTTGGAGAAGGAGAGTAGGTGTTAAATCCTCAAATCCTCCAGTCTTCGTGGGTTTGGTGAATTTTGTTATTCTTCGTAAGGGAGATGGAGCCTCCGAAATCTCAGAGCCTGAAGTCAATCTAGGCCATAGATCTGAGGATGCCCGAGAGCTATTCCAATTGTTGGATCTACGATATAGTCTGTCTGATATTGACCAGTTTGGGAGGACTGGGGTTTTGTGACATCAAAACCCCCGAAGGTCAGAGTAGCAAAGTAATGTGGACTGTAGATATATGGATCCTTCGGGACCCCTCTCAGGCATTCAATTGAAGGAATGTATGTGTCACGTCAAGAGCACGCAGGGATCCACATGTCGAGTGATGATGTTTCCATGTGTGGAGGACACTTGGCTGAAGATTTATGGGTCTGGAGGTTTGACACTCTGGAGTAATTTGGATGAGAGTCTTCAAAGTGTGAAGACTACCGAAGTCATAACCAATGGAGTAAAACCAAGATGTTGATATAGAGGGATGTGTGGCACCAGATCCTTTAGTCTAGGGACTTGGCACTCTGGGGGATCTAAAGTGTGGTGTGTAGATAAGATTTGAAGCTCGAAGTGATGAGGGTTGTAGATCAAATGATGCTTCAAGAATATTCCTAACTGTCATATCTAGGATGTGGTTAGTCTGGTGCTGATAAAATCCAGAAGCAAAGAGGAGTTTTCATTGCAAAACTCCCAAACATTGAAGTTACAAATTAACATGAGTCGTAGATTCATGGATCTACGTGGACACACCGTGACCGTGATATTTGAGGGACATTTGAAGGTTGTTAGTCTGATGTTATGTGGAAATATGATGTCACCAGGGTGACGTGGATCCATGATCGATGAGCCATGTGTCACCTCAATTAGTGCAATTCGTAGACCCTATATGCCTATTAGAGAATGACACATGTCACCCCCTAATGAGGACACATGTCACCCCTAGCCATCACCACGTGTCAGCCTTTGGTTCATGCTCTCTTGACCAACATGGTTGGTGATGCAATCTGAACTCCAAGAGTTAAGGACTTCAGGATTTCAAAATATTTGGGGTGTAGTGTTGTAGTCGGATATTCAACATTGAACACCAAATGTCGATGTTCAACGTAGAACATAGAATGTTCAAAATCCAAATGTAGAATGTTGATCACTGAATGGCCGAGGCCACATGGAGATATTTAGGGGATTTGGGGAGTAAGTGTGCATTAAGGAAAAAAGGGGGCGTTCAACACTGAACACCGATTTCCATGTAGTCCTCAACTAATAATGGCCGATTAACTTCGAGAGGTTGTATTTGAGTCAGTAAAATTCATCATAAAGATAAAGCCAAGTAGAAGAGGACGAATGCCTCGAAGAGATGATTTGAGATGATTAGAGCAAGCAAAATTTTGATGCCCCACCCCTAGAAAGGGTATTTAGGGGTCGGGTGTGTTACAACAATGAAATCCATAAAAGAAAACATAAATGACAAGAACATAAATTGACGACAAACCTACACCATCAGCTGGCTTCACCAAGGAAGAGATCTTCGTGTCAGCCAATAGTGTTGTCTTCCCCATGACATCAAGCCTTTCAAAGATGAGGTATTGTATGGTATTTCTTCCCTTGAAGTTTGTGATGTTCTTTTAGGACAACCATATTTGTGGAAGCGTCATGCTGTATATGAGTCTAGACCCCACAATGTTATTATTACTTTTGGTAGACAATTGTATAGGATACCAGAGGTAGCGTCGCCTACCGATATTTCTCTAATCTCTTCTAAGAAATGCAGTAAGGTCATTTCACAGACTAGGAAATTCGTCTTCTTTGTGATCCATGCTCATAGTAAGCAGAAGGTCACCACCACATCTGTAGCCTCTATACAGATCCTCTCTTTGTAGCAGAGGGAAGTGGATGGGATCATCAAAGAGTACATAGACATCTTCTCCTCACCCACCAGGGTACCGATGCACTACCAAGTAAAGCATCCAATTGATCTAATTCYCGGTGCACCTCTACCTAATGGACTAGTCTATGATCTCTCGTTGATGGAAAATGACGAAATCAAGCGTCAGATCCAAGATATTCTTCAAAAGGGGCACATCATACCCAACTCCTCCCCTTGTGAAAACCTTATTGTACTRGTGTAGAAGAAGAACATGACCCTATGACTCTGCATTGATTGCAGAGCATTAAACAAAATCATAGTAACAAATCAATACCCAATTCCTCGGATTGATGACCTTCTTGACCAACTCAAGGGGGAAATGTTCTTCAACAAGATTGATCTAACATTTGGCTACCACTAGGTTCACATCGAACCAACTGATGTCTGGAAGAAATATTTAAAATCTAAAGAAGTTCTCTTTGAATGGTTGTTCATGCCCTTTGGCCTAACAAATACACCAACCACTTTCATGAGGTTGATGGATGTTGTATTGAGACCCTTCACCAATTCTTTTGTGGTGGTATATTTGGATGACATCCTCATCTTCAACAGACCTTGGGAGCAATGCATGAAGAATATTCAACAGGTTTTGAGCACTCTGCTCTAGCACAAGCTATATGCCAACTTGGAAAAATGTTCCTTTGGCATGAACAAGGTCCAATAATTGGGCTCCATTGTTGATGAGCATGGGGTACATGTTAATCCTACTAATATCCAAGTCATCCATGACTGGTTATCCCTGACCACACTAACTGAGCTTCAAAGCTTCTTGGGACTGGAAAATTTATACCGATGGTTCACGATGGGATTCTCCCATATTGCATGGGCCCTTAGCCATGTGACCAAGGGTGGTGGCAAGGAAAGTTTCATGTGGGAGAAGGAACAACAATGAGCATTTGATGATCTGAAGTATCGCTTGTGCTTAACTCTAGTACTCTCCTTTCTTGATCTGCAACAACCATTCGATTTTGAGACTAATGCATCTCACTATGATGTACGCATAGTTCCCACTCAGCATGGTCATCCAGTGGCATACCATAGAGAGGCACTCTCAAATACTATCCAAAAATACCCCACCTATGACAAGGAAATGTATTCCATTGTATAACCTTGTTGTCGATGGAAACATTACATTCTCGGAAAGGAGACTATCATCCACACCGATCACAAGGCTCTACAGTTCATTCAGACACAGGGGAAGTTGTAGAATGACCACCATATGAAGTGGTCAACCTACACGCATAAATTCCATCTCAACATCAAGTATAAGACAGGGAGAAAAAATTGTGTCATTGACTTTATTAGTCAACCTCCCGTATCTACACTCTCCACTATGCTCCATTCTTGTGGACATGAGGCATCTAAGTGGCCCCAAATTTATCAACAAGATCCAGACTTCGCCACCACCTATTAGCTCTTAGGTACATGTGTGACTGTCATCGATTTTCACATTTAGGATGGGTTGTTATGCCATCTGGGCCATCTTTGTGTTCTTGCAAGAGATCATGCAAAGATTAGTTTGAAAGCCCACTACAGTCAGGTGGCAGGACATTTTTGCGTGGAGAAAACTGTGGTTGTTGTCCATATACCCTTTTATTGGCCAAAACTTTGATAGGACATCAACAAGTATATCAGATATTGCATTGTCTATGTCATTTCCAATCCAACCATAAAAAAGAAAGGATTATACACCCCTCTTCCTACCCCCGTGAAACCTTTGGAATCCATCTCAATGGATTACATGTCTGGCCTTTCATCCACCAAGCAAGGCGATGATTGTATATTTGTGGTTGTTGATCGGTTTTCAAAGATGGCCATCCTCACAGCCTGCAAGAAGAAGATCACAACGATCAATACTTCCAAGATCTTCTTCAAATGAGTGTCGGTCCATTTTTGGATACCATAGACCATCATTTAAAACATGGAATAGGTTCCTCAACACATTTTGGTCGAGTATTTGGTCACTTTTGGACACCAAGCTCAGTAAATCCACAAATTTCCACCCTCAAACAGATGGCCAAACAAAGGTTTCCAATCTAATGATTGTGCAGGTCCTGCGCATGTACAAATCTAAGAATCTACATACATGGGATGAGAGTCTCCCCTATGTTTAGAAAAGTTACAATAGGGCTCTCCATAGGTCCACCGACCCTAGCCCATTTCATGTGGGACTGGGATTCCAACCCTCGGGTCCCATTGATGTTGCACTACCTCTGGAAACCACACATACAAACTCTTCCCATGTTCAGTCTGAGACAAAAAAATCGATCAGATTCATTGAGAAGATTCAACAAATCCTCCAACAGATCCAAGAGATTTTGCAAAAAGGCAATGCTAAGTACAAGCAACACCATGACCAACATAGGGTACCGCACTAGTTTCAAGTTGGAGACAAGGTCTAGTTACACTTGAAGAAGGAGCATCTTACAGGGCCCCATCAGAATCTCCACCCACTTCACTATGGGAATTACACTATCACCAAGGTTGTGGGTAACAATGATTTTGAGCTCAATACTCCACCATTCCTTGGCTTGCACCCAATGTTCAATGTGAACCTCCTTCGACCGTATTTTCCACCATTATTGGACACCTCAGATATCATAGAACAACTGACACCAAAAGAGATCAACCTTGACTGCATGGAAAAATCATCCACTGGTCATATCGTGGACACACAGGTCAAGGTAACTTGCCAATAGAGGATCCAACTTTATCGGGTTGTCAAGGCAGGGTAAATCCTACACCAAGGAAAGTGGCTTATCGGGGGCCAAATCCATCAGAAGTTTCCTCACCTGATGGGAGAACTTAATGTAATGGATACCATTGTTTCATAAGGGGGGAGTATTGATCCAGGTGGATATTGGTGTCCACCCACCTATTCCAATTGACTGCACTTGTGACCTTTTAGTTCAACATGTTCTTCTGTACTTGCTTGTAATTGTGGGTTCTACACTTATGGCATTGTATGAATCCCCACACATATTCCAGGTGGATACTAGTGGCCTCTCACCTAATCCAACTAAATTATTTTGTATTTTTTCATGTTATCACATCTTGTTGTACTTCTAGGGCTGTTTTGGAGCCCTAAACAGTGTTTTTTGTTTCTCTCCACAGTCAAACTATAGACAAAGTCATATTTTGACGGTGTAATGTATATTTCTCTAAAATACCTTTCCAATGGACTATCACGCACCTAAAACAAATATAGTATGAAAAATTTATGACCCCAGGAAGTTGAGGTACCAACTTACTCATAGGGGGCCACATGACTTTTGGTGTTTCACCTCCTAGGGTTAGTTTTTTGGATGTCAAGGGTTTTGGAATTCATGAGTAATATTAAAAAGGCCTCTGGAGCCTCATTGTAATCATTCTTCTAAGATGGATTTTCATAGCAACCACATCTCTTCTCAGAGATACATACTACCATTCGAGCAAGTGTTTCAGTTATGCAATTTTACAGTTTCAACCTATTTCATTTATTCAATAGAATATAGTGTTCAATGGATATCTGTGGTGTTCTTCATATCTCTATGTTTATTTAATTCATTCTATTAATCATTTTGTTCCGATCCTAATTCTGAATAAAAAATTCAGTTGGGATTTTACCCAACAAGATTGAATCATGCTAGGCTGTGGTAGAATAAGACTATCATTTCTTTTTGGAAATGATAGCTAATCCTACAAGAGTGGGATTAGGATGATAAGAACTAATAGAAATGCCTTGATGTGAATGGATTGAAAGGATCTGTAGCAGTAATAATAATTTCTTTAATGAAGGATTAAACCTTGTATATGTGTATAATCCCTCACGATCAGAGGCATAAGTCTGGTGACCATTCTCTTGGTACAGGAATTGATGGGTAGGGTTTTCTCTAATCAAGCTGATTAAATGAGTTGTAGAAATATAGAGTGATTGAGTGAGAGATCACAACAACCTCCCTTGTTTGGTGGATGAGAAACTAATCTTCCATAATTCTTGTGGGAGGAGGAGAGTGAACTCCATACCTGACTGTTGCTGAACAAAGCAAACAATTCTAGGTGTAATGGTTAATACTGATTATGATCTAAATGTACTCTGGAGTTCTGAACTAGAATACTTAGTAAGTAACATACTTCGAAATTGTATTTGGGATCTAAGGGGATAGTCCAAATGTTATTAGACATTAATATTTATTATAAATAAGGTAAAATGGTTGATTAAATGCTGATCCTAAATGTGGTCAAGGAAGTGTTGGGGCATTTCTAGGTGCCCAATGGGTCATATTGACATCCAGTGGTGGATGGTAGTCATATAGATATAGTTGGACCCTAGTGAGGGGAATATAGAAAAGGATTTCCTCGATCGGAAGGTTTGCTGATCAAGATAAGTTGGAAGCTAGATTGGTTGTTTTGTTACCTTGGGCATGATTATAATTTCCTAGACTGTATTTATGAGTGGGAAATTTTTTCATGGAATTTGAGGCAAGAATGTTTTCTTGCTAGTTTTTATCATGTAGAAAGGGAAACATATTTATGAATACGTCCATTAAACTACCAGGTGGATGTCATGTGGATGATTGCAAGTTCCCAACTAAGAGGGAAGCTCAATGTTGAGTATGTCTCTGGAAATTTTCATGAGAATGGAAGTAATATCCTTGGGAGGAGGATCTGGAAGTCTGATATATCCATGTGTATGTATGACATGGAAAGGGTGCAAGAAATGGAATTGCATGATGTATGTTTGGGCTAGGTGTGTATAAGATTGAATGCATGGATTTAATGCATTGTGAAGATTCTTGATATGAAAATTGATATTAATACCAGCTAGGTATGAATGATATTAAACGTGCAAGTGATGCACATTTATGATGTAAAAAGATATGTATGCTAAAGGCACAATATGGCTGCCTTGATGAGTGATATGTAAGGAAAGAATTTCACTTGCCAAGATTAAGTGAATACCATGGATACATGGTTGAATCCATTCTGAAGAGTCATGAAAGTTCTATTTTTGGATGATAGCTTAAGGGGAATGTGCTCCATTCCCTCAGGAAAGGCTAGAATAAATAGATGAAAGAGTACACGAGAAAGGATGCTCTATTGTCATGATAAGAGGCAAATGATTATGCCTTTGAGGATCACATGAGAATGATTGAGAATAATCATAAGTTGATTGATTTTAAAGTGGATATGTATGTGGGTTGTGAAATATACCTATGGCAGATACACATCGGCTTATCATTATGCATATGGTTAAGTACATCATGGATGTAAGTTAACAAAACCAGAATATATGTGGATACATAATTTGGATGAATGACAAAGATGCATGTTTACATTCCTTATGGAATATTTGGTAAACAGTTGAAGCTAACTCAAGGTTGAGGCCATCACAAATAGTGATGGATATGCAGTAAGGAAGTTGCATGCTCAAGGAGTTCCTTGTGGAAGAACTATTTGAAGAATATTCTAGGAGAAGAGAGTCACCACCTTGATGACTGCTGATAATTGAGTAGTGGAATGAAAACACACACACACACACACACACACACACACACACATATATATGTTGGACACACCTACCACACTTAGAGGGGGGGTGAATGAGTGTGGGGATCTTTTTCCCAAAACTTTCCTCTTACACAAAAACTCCTTAGTTAACATTCAACATTTTCTCATTACTCATTTCTGTCATTTATAATCAGTTATATGTGAATACATATCAGCAACATATATTAGCAACATATCATCAACAAATAATCTCCACAAGGAACACAAAGACCACAAGATGTATGTACAATGTTTCCTTTTATTATGGACTTCAATCCAGGGTTTTTTTCAGCAACAACTGAATAGAGTACAACTCTACAAGAGAACCAGCTTTATATGCAAGACTCATCTTACATTCTCATCACCAACTGAGATGAGGAAACAATCCTCAACATATAGCAATTTGTCAACATAAACAAGTGCATCAACCATGCACCAACCTGTGCCAAACAACCTGTAATCAACCTGTACCATAAACAAGTGCATCCAACCATGTACCATGTATATACCAATAATGTGTCAACTAATCATCAACAATGACTCATCAATATGTACCAACATCATCAATTATACACCTCATGTATGTGCCAACTCTTCAACTGCTTGTCTCAACCATGAATAGTTTTGGATTAGTCAACAACCCCAAATTGAAATAATCATAACTTTGTACCTGTAATGAATAAAGATATGAAACTGATAAAAAAATTTCTTCAGTTTTTTTTATGCAATTTCTCCAAGTGGAACTACTTGGAACCTCTTAGAAAAGGAGTTATAGGAAAAATGGCATACCTTGTTGAATTCTGGCATATTCTAGAGAGCGACCTTGTAGAGCATGCCTAGCATAAAATATTCATTGAATTGATAGGAAATTGTTACAAAACATACTATAGACTGTACGCTAACCAAAAATTTTGGTATCAATGAATTTGGATTTGTTATGAAGAGGTTATGGTATTTTTACCCGAAACACCTGTTTTTGACTACTTTCAGGACTAGCCACAAACCCTATTTTCCATGGAGTGTAACTCCCAAAATACAACGACCCACAAGATGAATTTTTTACCACTGATACTTGGGTATGTTTTCTCAATGGAATTGCAATTTCACAGTCTGAATCATTATATAAGAAAAGTTAGATTGAAAATGGTGAGATGGCCTGTAAATAACATACCTTAGAAAGCATCACCAAAAGAATTTAACCTCCCTTCAATTCTGGCCCTCTTTTCTTCACCTTCCTTTTGAAATTAGGCTTATATATCCCTGGTTACCTCAGTCACCTATAGATATTCAATACACTCAAGTGTTCCACACCAAAAATGCTCAAGAAGCTCTCCATCAATACTCCAAAAGATACTCTCACAAGAAGCTCTCCATTGATCCACAAAAAGGATAATCTATAAGAGACCATTGCTATCTTATTTATACTTTCATCCTCTAGGTCACTTAACCCATTTTTAGGTCACTTTAACCCATTTCTAGGTCACTTAACCTATTTTCCTTATTTTAGGGTTAACCACTTTCCATAAATGGAAATTTCTCCAACATTTTATGATTTAAATATTCCTTCTTGATTTTCTCATCTTACTTTATCATTTCCTGATTTTTTCACTTCCCTTTATTATTTAAATAATCCACATTGACTTTGTCACTTTACTTTATCATTTAAATAATGATTTCTTCTTTTAGGTCACTTAACCCATTTCTAGGTCACTTAACCTATTTTCCTTATTTTTAGGGTTAACCACTTTCCATAAATAGAAGGTTCTCCAATACTTTATCATTTAAATATTCCTTCTTGATTTTGTCACCTTACTTTATCATTTCTTGATTTTGTCACTTCTCTTTATTATTTAAATAATCCACCTTGACTTTGAAACTTTACTTTATCATTTAAATAATGATTTCTTCTTTTAGGTCACATTGACTTCTTTGACCTTGGGGGCTTCAAGCTTTCATGTGGGGGTCCTTCATCTTCGTAAGGCCATAACTCTCAAACCATGAGGATTTATGTGACATTCCACATACCACCGGAAATGGCATGACAAGAACTATCCATATATGATATTTTCACCAATAATTTCCTTGATCTTCATCTCATTATTCCACATACACACGTGGGTCCTCCAACCATTCTTCTAGGATAACTCAATCTATAAAGAATCTTCCTGTGAGGGATTTCACCACAATGGGATCACTTTGGAGTTCATCCATTTGTGCACCTTATAAATCATGATAATAAAATAATGCGAGCAAGGGTCCTCCAACCATTCTTCTAGGATAACTCAATCCGCAAAGCATCTTCCTGTGAGGGCTTTCACCATAAGGGGACCACTTTGGAGTTCATTCATTTGTGTACCTTATCAATCATGATAAGACAATAATGAGTCATCTATACATTTTTCCAACAATGCATCATATACCAATGAAACCACAACGATCCATCTTCATCATGTATCAATGACAACTCATTGATCCATCTTCATCTATGCAATCTCAGCAAGAAAAATACATATTATATTACATCAATAATCAATCAATCAATCCTTTGACCTCAATCAATCACTTGACATCAATCAATGACATCAATCAATCAAACCATTGGCATCAATGACAACATGATCCAACAATATATATATATATGTGTGTGTGTGTGTGTGTGTGTGTGTGTGTGTGTGTGTGTGTGTACAAGAATCCTAGATTAAATTTTGAAAACATCATGTAATGAATAGAAGACTAATAAATGAATATTGAACATTCTAGTAACCGAATGGTAATGTTCAATATGCACAGGTTCATGATCTATTATGGACAAAATATTTCTATTAAATCATGTTGTTGTATTTAGAATGGTTATGGTGAGGCCTAACCAAGGATGCTCAAGGAAAAGAGCAGGAAGATCCCAATAGGGAGTAAATTGAAAAAGAAAAGAAAAGGTAAAAAGAGGAACACTTTTTCCACCCTAAGAACTTGTTATCACTAGAATTCACCTTCATATTTCATTGAAGGTAAGCCCAGTACCCATCAATTTATATGTCACAGGTAATTGAGTTTTGAGTGGTCAAATGGAGAAAACTCAATAATAATAGCGTTCTAACTCAGAAATCTAGACTAGCATGCATAAGAAATTGAGGTCTGGAATCAACTTTAGTCAATAAGTTGCAGTAAGGGTGAGTAGGAGGAATATTTAGTGAGAAAGGTGTAGAGGTCCACTATGAACATCAGATTATCTGGCAACCTAAGGAGGAAAAACTTAAACACAAGGTCCTCTTGGATTCAAATTTCAAGGAAGCTGAAAGAAATCATAACAATACTATAATCAAACATTTATCATAATATAATTACAACAATCCATGTGAATCAATCAAACATGAACTCTCTCAGTATCATAGGAAAATAAGATGGAGTAAGAAAGCTTACTTAGATTAACCAAGATGTCTCCAAAGCAAATACATATCTAGAGAACTAGTTGTTCTCAATAAATTATTACAATATCAGGGAGCCTAGCTCAACCATTCAACCATAACAAAATATCGAAATTGAGTATATATACTCAGAACTGCTACAACTACCAGGAGTGTGATCGAGCCCCTATATTCAAATATTTCAGTCAACGCCCGCTCTATCAAACTGTGTAGGCCTTCTCATGTCAGATGCGAGACAGGTGCAGTTATGCGTTTTACAGGAAAATCCATCTAGGAGGAAGCTTAGGGTGGATAGTCTTCCTTCATGGATACTCTCTGCAACACTTTCCATTTATCGGGCGAGACGAGTTCTAAATTTCCTCCCCTATATTCAATAACTTCTTTCATTGGGATAAGGATGAGGCCTGATACCCATGAATGCTTCCATATGGTTCCCACGACTTCTTCAAGTCAATCATGACGCCTTGAGGCTCTGCGAATCTTCCCCTATGAACAATATGGGTGTTGTAGGTGCTAAGCTCCTTCTTCATCACCCCTTCATTCTTGTGACCTGGCGCTTATCCCATATGACGCTTTGGGATTTCACCCTTTGTATATTTTCACAACACCAGACCACAAAATTCCTTATGCCCTCTTTAACGAAATCTCTAAACAATGGGCGCTAGTTTCTTTTCCCAGGCACACCCTCTATATGACCTCAGGCTGTAACCTAGGGCTCCACCTCTGAGTGCTTTAGAAATTCAATCTTCAGCCACTTCGACACTTCGACCACTTCGACACTTCGGACTTTACGCATATCTCATTTCAAATTTCCCGAAGTGACTTTCTCTACAGCTCAAATCTGGCACCCCGCTTCTCTCTGGATTGGATGACTCCTGTTCACTTTGGGTTTCAGGACTTTATAACTTTGACAAACAACTTTAAAAATGTTATGAACTCCCGATTCCTGTGATAATTTTCCACCATCGATCTCTCTCGATGAGATCTATGATCCATATTTAACCTTTTCTCAACCTTTGGACTTTAGACCTTTTTCTATGGCACTATACTTCACGCACTCTTGGATTCCGAACACCCACAAACTATTGATCTGAACTCCACATGGAATCCCAACCGTTGGAAGCTAAACTCACATGTTTTCTTGATTAAAGTCTAGAATGGGTCGCTCTGAAAAGGTGCTCTTTGATATCGAGACTCATACTCACGCAAGAAAAGGATTAGGTCACCCTGCGGCCCTTAGATAGCTTTATGTGATAAAATTTGGCTCCACAGGGGATGGCATGCTTCTTGCGAGCTGCCAAGAATGCGCAGTTCCATTGCCTTAGATGTTGGGGAGTGTAGCTCAAAACTTTCACTGAAAAGAATAGGGAAACATGTACACTACTATACTTACAAAAAGAAAGCAAACACACATGCTCCAGAAGGAGCTTATTTATGTACAAACCTAAGCTAACTAATTTTTACAAGGTGCTAGGTGAAAGAAAACTTCCACCATAGCCACCTAGACTATCTGTTGATATAATTATTTTCTTCACTACAGATGATCCACAAAAGGCTAGGGAAGTATGAAAGAATAATGAAAACATGGTTTGGAACACTGAATATACCCGCAAATGATGATAATACAAAAATAAAAATTTTGTAGGCTCCAATGATTTGGGAAAACAAATCTCCATATATAACCCCGCAGGGTCACAAAATTCATAATCAGGCATGCTCAACCGGTCAGAAATTACCTCATTTCTTTCAGTATTTCTCACCTGTCCTTTGATGTTCTCAAAGTGTACAGGTGGGTGGAGGAATGATGCAGGTTGGCTAATCACAGGTGATACCTTCTTGTTTACGAGTTCTGGATAGGATATAAACTACCCATTTAACTCCTGCATTTCTCCTTCATGGCTCTCCCAAGGATCTGATTCATAATCATCATAAACGGGAATAATGGAAAATCTCTTCTCTTCGTCGTCTTCACTGGGATATGTTAGATAATCCAAAACACAAATATCATAGTTTAATAAGTTAGAATAAAATGATTATTAATTTAAGATATTAAATTAATAATCAAGAATATTTTGGAGACATTTAGAAATAGAGTATTGTTGTAAAAGATATGACTCTATAAAGGTGTCGTATCTTAGGTTCTAAATTAGGAGTATAGTTAGAAGACTGTTAAGATAACATTTATTGTAAATGGACACTTGTTTATTTAATAAGTGATCCATATCTAGAGTTTGTTAGAACATTTAGCTTATATATATCTCATTTCAAGAGTGATCCATCGGGATTCGACCTCAAGATATGTTCATGAGGAGATACCGAATAAGATATAAGTGTATGAGAGAGAAGAGGCATCAACAATACCATTGGCATAATTATACTATTTACCTCTCCTTTATGGGAACTGATAAAATTAGTGTTGTGAAGATTCATTAAATGACTTGCTGGAATTTATGAAGATGCATCATGTTTTTTCAAGGAATCGATGCCAAATTTAAATTGGAGACCCCACTGCAGTTTTTACAAATTCAGTAGAATTGTTTCTCAGGCTTGGAGAGAATGTATTGTGAGACGAAGGATCAACAAAGGCAAAGGATTTTCTTAAAACAGTAAAAGGCAGTTCAAAATTATTTTTGGGGGGTCACAAACATTTTGTAACTCAAAGTAATTTTACTTTGAGGGGGGGGGGGCGTTATTAAAATTGAAAGAATTTTGTAAAGTGTAAAATTTTAAAAGTTACTTTAAATTTGACTAGAGCCAAATGCCAAGATCAATCATTTTTCTCCTGTTTCAACGACTATACGAGGATCAAAGCCAAGATCCAATAGATCGTTTTGTTTGTGTGATGCATCTGGTGTGTTGCTCATCTTGATATCCTTTTCTTGATTATTTTTTGGTGTGAAGATTCAACGCTACAATGTCGAATTCAATTAATTTGTTCTCTAACTCCGATAAACTTGAAGGCACAAAATCATACAAGACGTGGACACGTCTCATTGAAAGCACTCTCATTTACAATGAACTTTGGCGTGATATATGTAATGAAGATACTAAGACAACTAAGCCTACAAATACAACTACATTAGAAAAATGGGAAGTTAAAAATGCCAAAGAATTAGCACATTAAATCTTCAGTTAATGATGAGATGTATGTTCACATTGAAAATACTACTAATGCATGGTCTGCTTTGAAGGTGTTTAAAGATTTATTCGATACTCAGCCTGAATCAAAGAAAGTTGATCTTCAATTAAATTTGCACCAACAAAAATTGATTGAAGAAGGTGATGTACATGAATATATTTCTAGACTTAAGAACATTAAGCAGGAAATACTAAATGTTGGTTTTCAAGTAGTAGATGATAGTTTCATGACCACAATTTTAATTGTTGGATTTCCTTCTTCCTATACACATTTTTTGGAAACTTTACAAGTAACTGGAAAGTTATATAAGCTTACATTTGATGAACTAAGTGAAATGTTATCTCAACACAAAAAAACTTTTGGAAAGAAAAAGCAAGTTGGGGAAGATGTTTTTTTCACAGAAGCCAACACAAGTAAATCTTCAAGTGACAGTTCTAGAAGCAAAGGAAGAGGAAATTTTGTACAAGGTCGTGGTCGAATTCAAGGTAGAGGAAATAGTCAGGGAAGAGGATATTTTCAAGGTAGAGGAAACAGTCAAGGAAAAGGGTATTTTTAAGGAAGAGGAAATAGTCAAGGCAGAGTTTATTTTCAAGGCAACAATCAAGGCAGAAGACAAACTCCACATAGAAGTCAAAGCAGAGGCAGAGGAAAAATTTTAGGAAGAGGGAGATATTTCAGTCAAATTGTTTGTATAAGATGTAACAAAGTTGGTCATTATGCAAAAGATTGTCGAACTTCCATTGATAAAATTTCCAAGTTTCATCAAAACACAACACAGTTTGCAAATGATCAAAATGATGATGGTTCAGAATATGTGTTTACCTCATATTCAACATTACATATTTCCATTGATTTTCAAAGTGATTATGAAGATGCTTGGATTTTAGATTCAGGAGAATATCAACACATGACTTTCAGACGTGACTTCTTTTGGAATTTTCAAGAATGCCATCTTAATTCATTTTTTCTTGCAGATAATATCAAACATACTCCTTATGGAAAAGGAGTAGTTAAAGTTTATTTACTTGATATTGGAGAATGGATGATTTCAAATGTATGGTACGTACCCACCTTCAAAAATAATTTGTTGTCTTTAGTCACGATTCGACAAGCAGGACATCAGGTGATTATGGAATATGACTTAGTTAATATTAATTCGGTCAAACAGAATATGAAAACAGTGATGACAAGTTATGAAGATGGAAAACTGTTAAGGATGAAAGGGACAGTTATTCCAAGACATTCAGATTTTGCAGGCACAGTAAGTACATGTATTTCACCTATAAGATTGTGGCATGTGAGATATGGACATCTCAACTTTGAAAGTCTCTCTCAATTGCAAAAAAAAGAGATGGTTAAGGGACTTCCCACTTTCAAAAAGGAGAATTCAAAATGTGAAGCATTCATCTATGACAAATAGAGTCAAGAAAGGTTTACAACAAGTTCATGGCGTACAAATAGGCATTTGCAACTAGTTCACAGTGATGTTTGTGGACCACTAGAAACTTCTTTAGGTGGTTGCAAATATTTTTTACTCTTCATTGATGATTTTAGTAGAGTAACTTGGGTTTACGTCTTGAAGCAAAAGTCATAAGTATTTGAAAAGTTTAAGATATTTTGTTAACTTGTTGAAAATGAAGTTAAAGAAAAGATAGGCACTCTCAGGACATATAATGGAGGGGAATTCACTTCTAATGAGTTCAAAACTTATTGCACAGACAATGGGATAAGAAGACATATTACAAATTTATACACTCCTCATCAAAATGGAGTCACAGAAAGAATGAATCACACCTTGTTAGGCATGGCAAGATCTATGTTAAGCTTTAAAAAGTTAAGTTCTACATATTGGGCAGAAGCAATCCATACAACTATCTACTTAAGGATAATATCTCCAACTTCTTCTTTGGACATAATCACACCTTATGAAGCATGGTTTGGTTTCAAACCTCGAGTTAAACATCTCAGAGTTTTTGGATCGGTATGTTATGCCTTAGTTTCGAAAGAAAAACAAACTAAGATTGACTCGAGAAGATTGAAATGCCCAATGATTGGTTATTCTGATGAGAAGAAAGGGTATCGACTTTTGTCCAGTGGAAAATTTTGTGTGAACATGGATGTAGTTTTTGATGAAACTGAAAGTAAGAGTGCTGCAGAAATAGAAAGTCTTCTTCAAAACTTAGAAACTAAAGGAAATCAAATAAAAGTAAAAGTGAAAAATCAACCAAATTCACATAATAGGTATGCAGTTGATTTTCCTTCATCTGAAGATGATACATCCAGTCCAACTACTTTGAAAACATCATCTGGATGAAATTGACAAGTATAAATCATGACTTGTGGCTAAAGGTTTTGCGCAGCAGGAAGGCATTGATTATGAGGAAACTTTTTCTCCTACAGCTAAATGGAATACCATTCGCTTAACACTTGCATTGGATGCTCAAAAAGGTTGGAAAGTTCATCAAATGGATGTAAAAAGTGTTTTTCTCAATGGAGACTTACAGGAAGATGTATACATGCAACAACCACTAGGTTTTGAAATTGCAGGGAAGGAACATAAAGTTTGCAAATTAATTAAGGCTTTATATGGGTTAAAGCAAGCTCCCCGAGCTTGGTATACCAAAATGGATGAATACCTTAGGAAGGTTGGTTTTCAACGAAGTGAATCTAATGATAATTTTTATATCTATCAACAGGGTCCATATATAGTGATTCTTATTATCTATGTAGATGATTTGATCATTACAGGCAACAATGATGATCATATTTCCCAGGTGAAAAAGGAGTTACATGCATTTTTTAAGATGACTGATTTGGGACTACTTCACTACTATCTTGGAATTGAAGTATTTCAACGTCCACATCATGTTTTCATTTCCTAGAGTAAGTATGCAGCATAAATTCTTCAACGATTTGGCATGAAGGATTGCAAACCATCCCTTACCCCTATGGAACAAAACTTGAAACTTTAAAAATTTGAAGGGGGGGAAATGGTAGACAACACTATTTATAGACAATTAATTGGCAGCTTGATTTATTTGACAAATACTCGACCAGATCTATCTTATGCAGTCAGTATTCTTTCATGCTTTATGCAGCAACCACAGGACAACCACTAGAATGAAACCAAAAGAGTTCTTCGATATATTCAAGGAACAAAAGATTTTGGTCTTATTTACAAAAAGACTAAAAATTTTGTACTTGGTGGATTTTCAGATGTCGATTTTGCCAGAAGTATCGATGATCGAGCATCAACATCAGGTTATTTAATGAGCATGGGTTCCACAACAGTGTCTTGGAATTGTAAGAAACAAGATACAGTTTCCACTTCTACAGCAGAAGCAGAATACATCTCAGCATGGGAAGAAACATGTGAAATTGTTTGGATACATAGAGTTTTGCAGGACTTGAGCATTTCTTAAACATAAGCTACATCATTATTCATCGACAACCAGTCAACCATTAAGCTTGCCAAGAATCTAGTTTTTCATTCAAAGACAAAGAATGTGGACACCAAGTATCATCACATCAGATCACTGATTGCAAAGGGTGTCATCAAGCCAATTTATTTTCCTTCAGAAGATCGGATCTCCAAAATTTTCACGAAACCTATTGGTAGAATAAAATTTACTAAGTTCAAGGATGAACTTGGTATCTGTTGTAATGTATATTTTGATCATAGGGGGGAATGCTAGATAATCCAAAATACAACTATCATAATTTAATAAGTTAGAATAAAATGATTATTAATTTAAGATATTAAATTAATATTCTAGAATATTTTGGAGACATTTAGAAATAGATTATTGTTGTAAAAGGTATGACTCTAGAAAGGTGTCGTATCTTAGGCTCTAAATTAGGAGTATAGTTAGAAGATTGTTAAGATAAAATTTATTGTAAATGGACACTTGTTTATTTAATAAGTGATCCATATATAGATTTGTTTAGGACATTTAGCTTATATATAGCTCATTGCAAGAGTGTTGTGTAGTTCGGATGTAAACTCTTGCAAAATTCTCATATGTAATTTATTTTCCTATTTAATAAAAGTGTGTGTCTGAGGACACTTCTGCCATTAGGATATCCATCAAAAGTTGTTTGTTCTTGGTCAGTATATGACATCACTTCTTCATCATAAGTAGGGATGCCAAGAACATCTGCTTCAAGGACCAGAATATCCTCTACATTTTCTTCGTAAGAGCGACACGCAAAATTTTCCTCCAATTCCTCTATTCTTGTAGACAATGATTTTACCGGATTTATCAACTCCTCTGAGGTATACCCCTCATCCTCACAGCTTTCATAAGAATCAATTATATCTTGAACATGGTCTTTATATTCCTCACAATAGTTATGACAAATTAACTCAGAGAAATAAAAATTTTCACAATGCCTATTGAAAGACGCTTGAAACTGCTCCAGGGAGGAGATACTAGCAGGGGGTAAGGAGTGGTACCACGTGCGATCATCTACTTCTAACAAGATCATGAACATATTTAATAATACATCCTCATTATGTATTTCCCATTGATGCATGAGTTCATGAAACTCAAGGAGATGTTGAGCAGGGTTGTCCTCTTTACGCTCTCTAAATATGGGCAAATAATCACCCCATTCATTTGGAGTAGGAAAAATATTAGAAAAACTAGGAAGAGAGGAGAAATTAAAAGGAGCATACCTTCGAGCCAATATTATTTCCATTTCAAACCAATGGAGTCGTAAATCGATACTTTAATCATGGAGTCACTAGGTGAATGATATGCAGTCTAAATGTGTCTGGTCTTTGTTCACCATCAAAGACCAGATTTGATCGCTATCAATATCCCAGGGAACTTTCAAGATGAGAAAGAGGCTTCTAAAATACTTATCGAAAAATTTCTCTTGGTCAACTTGGGTGTGCTAGAGGAATCCACAACCGAAATAGTGGAGTCAACACAGTGGATTCGCCAGGTGCAAGTTGCAATCTTTGATGTATTGAGTTCTAATGCACCTTCAGAACTAGTAATCTTTGTTGTTCTATCCCAGGGAAATGTCTTTAATTTGTTCCCCTACAATGGTGCCATAAATGTTAGCACTAGAAGTCACCTTCAAATTGAATTCAAGGTAAGCCTAGTACCCATCAATTTATATGTCACGGGTAATTGAGTTTTGAGTGGTCAAATGGAGAAAACTCAATAATAATAGCGTTCTAACTCAGAAATCTGGACTAGCATGCATAAGAAATTGAGGTCTGGAATCAACTTCAGTCGGTAAGTTGGAGTAGGGGTGAGTAGGAGGAATATTTAGTGAGAAAGGTGTAGAGGTCTTCTATGAACATCAGATTTTCCAACAACCTAAGGAGGAAAAACTTAAACACAAGGTCCTCTTGGATTCAAATTTCAAGGAAGCTGAAAGAAATCATAATAGCACTATAATCAAACATTTATCATAATACAGTTACAACAATCCATGTGAATTATTCAAACATGAACTCTCTCAGTATGAGAGGAAAATAATATGGAGTAAGAAAGATGACTTAGATTAACCAACATGTCTCAAAAACAAATACATAACCAGAGAACCAGTTGTTCTCAATCAAAATATTACAATATCAGGGAGCCTAGCTCAACCATTCTACCATAACAAAATATTGAAACTGAGTATATATACTCAGAACTGCTACAACTACCAGGAGCGTGATCATACCCCTACATTCAAATCTTCCAGTCGATGCTCGCTCTGTCAGACTGTGCAGACCTTCTCATGTCATATGTGAGACAGACACAATTATGCATTTTACAAGAAAATACATCTAGGAGGAAGCTTTGGGTGGATAGTCCTCCTTCATGGCTACTCTCTTCAATGCTTTCCATTTATGGGGTGAGACAAGGTATCAAATTCTACCCCTATATTCAATAACTTCCTTCATTGGGATCAGGAGGAGGCCTGATACCCATGAATGCTTCTAGGCGGTGCCCATGAATTATTCAAGTCAATCCTGATGCCTTGAGGCTGTGAAAATATTCCACTGTGACCAATACGGGCATTGTAGGTGTTAAGATCCTTCTTCATCACCCCTTCATGCTTGTGACATCGAGATGTGACCTGGCGCGTATCTCATATGATGCTTCAGGATTTCACCCTTTGGATATTTTTACAACACTAGACCACAGAAGTCTTGATGCCCACTTTGATGACATTTCTAAGCAATGGGTGCTAGTTTATTTTCCCAGGCACTCCCCCCATATGAACTCGGGTTGTGACCTGAGGCTCCACCTCTGAGTGCTTCAAAACTTCAGGCTTCAGCCACTTCAGCACTTCGGGCTTTACGTATCTCTCATTTCATCCTAAAGTGACTTTCTCTGCATCTCGGATCTGGCGTCACGCGTCCCTCTGGATTAGATGACTCTTGCTCACTTCAGGTTTCAGTATTTTGGACCTTTGAAGAACAACTTTAACAGTATTTCGAACTCCCGATTCCCGCGATAATTTTACACTGTCGATCTCTCCCGATGAGATCTACGGTCCATATTTAACCTTTGCTCAACCTTGGGACTTCAGACCATTTTTTATGGCGCTATACTTCATGCACTTTCGGATTCCAAAAACCGACTAACTGTCGATCTGAACTCCACATGGAATCCCAGCCGTTGGAAGTTGAAATCGCCTATTTTCTTGATTCGAGTCAGGAATGGGTCGCTCTGAAAAGGTGCGCATTGAAATAGAGAATGATACTCGTGCAAGAAAAGGATTGGGTCGCCCTATGGCCCTTAGATAGATTTATGTGATAACAAAACTCTGAATTGCTTATAGAGTTGTAGGTCTTAGATGAGCAATTGTGAGAAAAAGTACAACTAGAAAAACAAAGAATGAATAAATGAGTATGTTTGATTGCATAAGATTTTTTGAAGCCATGATTAAGAAAAGGCAATGAGGCCTTAGAAATAAATCAGTTGGGCTGAAAAGTCCCAGGTGGTTTAAAAAGAGTTAGAAGAAGGGGAGATCCCTCAATTCTTTTCTTGTTGTGTATTATGTTTTTCTCTGAGATGAGAAATATGGTACGTTGATGAAAGTAAATGTTTTGACACCATAGTGATGATGGTTGTATTATTTTAGAAACAATTGAGAATTGTTTGTGTTTCACTCATGGAAGCATTAAAGATAATGCAATGGAGTGCCAAAATATATGCTAGGACATATTTGAAAAAAAATTCATTGATTTGAAGGCTATGATACAAGTTTTTTTTTATCTACTCTGGACAAATCGTAAGTATATTTTGTGATCGAACTTAGCAAATCAAGACTATGTTCGTAGTATAAACTCTCTATCGAATATTACTACCTCAAAATTATTATATCTGGAATCGTGTGGTTTAAAAATCGATCGAGGGATAAGATAGATGACTTGTATTCATTGCGGGGATTGTATATGCACACGGGTTAACGTCGAGATATATACCCATAAATTAAATTCAATATAGTTTTTTGTTTTGAGTTTGGGATTCTATCGTAGATCGGACAACCCATATTCATTGCAGAGATTGAACTCTTCGATAAAGAGAGAGCACATTGGGGTTCCGCAATCACTGTGAACCATTGATATGTGAACGATCGGTGGGTGAACCCACAACGAACCCACATGTTAATTTTATATAAACGTGTATAGTGATCGGGTTCTGTGGTTGATTTGCGAGTTCGATTTTGAATTCTATTGGCATTTAAGAAGGATCTGGCAGGGTTTAACTCCGACCTTGCATCATTGTAACCGTTGAAAGAATTCATGAACTGATATGTCTGCATTGACCAATCAAGGAATGATTAGAAACAAAGGTGCTCATAGTTAGCACATTGCATGGAATTGTTTCGAGGAAACACATGTTTGCATAAGGGGAAAACAATGGATTTTCCATTGAGGAAGGAGGTCCTTCCAATATTTTACTTACATTGTGTGGGCGTTAATGTAATGATCCCAAGCCAAATTCTTTCTTGGAATCGCTAACTACTACTAATTTATTGAGTTATTAAGTGCATACAAGATTCATCAACACATAGAGATCACAATATATTCAAGATGTAGAAGTAGAAGCAAAGATCTGACCTTTTTATTACGAGCAATGTAAGATAAATACAATAGATGGCTGATCTGGCATAAACCTTAGACGACCGTACAAGCAATAGATATGAGTTGCTACAAAATACTCCCAACAATACAAAATAATCCTCCAAAGGCTAGATATACAATGAAGACTGAATCAAGCAGATCTGAGCCATACTAATGCTCAACCTCCAAGCTGGAAAGTGCCACGTCCTACTAGAATGTTGAAGCCCTCAATAATTCTTCCCTGCTACCAAAAGTGTCCAATCATCCCGAGAAATATGCCAAATGATAGATCGGGCAACTGTAAGAACAACCCAGATGTCCCAATTCCCAAATCCACTCTCAAACCCCGTAGATCTGAGTTTCCCACTGAATGGGGTGCCCCACTGGATGACTAACACCCTAGCTGGTTCGGCCCTGATGAAGGAGGCCTCCAAATGCTCTCAAACTCTCCAAGAATATAGATCGGGCTATGAGAATTCCGTGGGAGAAGTTTCGGACTCAGATCTCAAGCAAATCTCCCTAGATCTGAGTTTTACTGATTTACAGGACGTCCCCTATGGCTCCAAGACGTCCCAATCTGCAGACAAATGTAGAATGATGATAACCCTCCAGAAAATCCCTCAAATTGATGGTCCTACCCCTGCAAACAAAACCCCACTGTCGAAATGGCCCCAGGCCCTCAGGATAAGCTGGATTGAACCTCCCTCCAGATGATGGTGCGCCCTTGCTGGAAACACAAGAATAGTACGGCTTGTTACCTTTTGAAGTGCTAGATAGAGATGGGCTGAGACTAGAATGGTGTGGAGGAGTCTTTCATCCCCAAGACCAAGCTGCAGAACAAGGTGAGTGGATATTTCACCACTGAGTTGCTCACAAGGGTTTGTATAGAAAAACCCCAAACTGAATGCTCAAGAGCAATAGAAAATGCTAATCCAAAACCAGAATGAGTAATAAGTGCACCCCAGCCTCTTACTTATACTTTTCCTTCTAATTCTCTGTTGAGTTAGGTTAACTCCCAGGGTTAATCTTCTATTCTTCTATTGAGTTATATTTTACTCCTTTATCCTTTTCCTTTCTTAAGTCAACTTAAAAATATA
>ML785855.1:451945-480599 GCA_009831015.1 Picea engelmannii
TTCCTTCTAATTCTCTGTTGAGTTAGGTTAACTCCCAGGGTTAATCTTCTATTCTTCTATTGAGTTATCTTTTACTCCTTTATCCTTTTCCTTTCTTAAGTCAACTTAAAAATATAACTTTTAACTTCTTGACATTCCCCCCTTCAGTGTGAGACTATGACCTAGTGGGGGTGCCCAGGCCACTGAGTCTCCTCATCACCTCTCTAAGAGGTGGGGGACATTAGAGTTAAATAAAAGAAAATATGGGTATCCATGAGTGTTGGAACCCTGTTTGCTAATAAAGGAAGAATGCTTGGGTGCATTCAAGAGAAACTTATAGTGTCGTACGTATTGATTTGGGATTGTGATCATATTATAATAGGAAGCACAGTCCTACTGCAATAATGAATGAGAATGAACAAGCCCTATGGCGAAGAGGCTGGTTAAGCTCCAACACATCATGGAAAGGTGCTTGTCATAAGGGGTGGCAAACATGAAATCAATGCAAGGGTGCATTGGGTGTGAATGTGGCCATGAATATTGGCACATTGATTAAAGACATTTGATATTTGAATTGCATTTGGAAAATTTAGTATGTTGAAAGAATGCATACGTAAATAATGATATTTCCTTTTGATTTGTATCATTGCGTAGATGAAAATAACTTGGACTGTTAGTATGCATAGTTTTGAAAATATAAAGTGCATGAAAACTAACAATTTGTTTAGCTGAGGAATGTTGAAGTTTCAGCAATAAAAGCGTCTTGGATATGGTAGTGTTATAAGCCCATAAGGAAGGCCAATTGTATGCTGAGCCAAACTACAAGGAATGGTATTTCCCTCTTGAGTAAATGAATTTGATTGTTAGTATGCACAATTCTGAAATTGTTTGTGAGCCACTACAAGTGTGAAATGAAAATATAGTGTGCATGAAAACTAACAATTTGTTTGGACGATGAATGTTGAAGTTGCAGGAAGAAAGGGTCTTGGATATGGCAGTGTTGTAAGCCATAAGGAAGACCAATTACCTATTGATCCAAACTGCTATGGGAAGAAAAATCCAATACTTGTGAATCTAGTTCCTGTGTGGAATAGATTTGAAAAACAAAATGTGGAATTTGGAAATCTGTAGGTGACAAATTTGCAAAAAAATTACGAATTTGAAATTGATGATAATTTCTCATACTTGTTGTATACCTATGATACAGGTGACATAAAAAAATATATGTCTAGGGAAGACAAATGAAGGTTGTCAATATGGAAAGCATGAAAGAGGCCACTAGTTGGGATAGAAGAACCTTGTGGTAAGCCATGATCACCTTAGAACATGTTGTGTTGTGGTAACACAAGCCAGAGGGAGGCCTAGACTATAAGGCTCAATGTAGTCCTTAAAATGCTTCTTGTGCGATAAAACCTTGGAAAGGCAAGATGGATCACCTGAGGAACTGTATAGAGGAGAAGGGGATGTTTGAGCTTGGGCCTAGAGGGTGAGTGACCATAAGGAAGAAGGGACTTTGAAAATTATCATACACTATTGATCGGGATCATGTACATAATGGGTATGTCCAGGAAAAACAATGAGACAAGAAAACAAGACAACCATGTGGATACGAATCCACAAACTGCAAAGATGAGTATTGTGCTAAGTTATGAAATTTTCTTGAATTTTATAAAAACAGTAAAATGTTTACGCATGAAAGCTATGATTAATATGCTTGTTTTCCAAGATTATTGAAGGCATCTGATGAAGGCCAAGAGTATGAAAAGGACCTGACTAAGAAAGAGGGTCAATACTTCTAAAGTATATGAATGATAAAGGCATGACAGGTTTTATTGATAAGGAACACCAAGGACGGTGTTCCTTTAAAGGGGAGGGGATTGTAACACCATGTTTTCCCTAGCTTGTAATTAATCATTAATTATGATTACCATGCTATGGCATGGGATCAATGTAAATGTATTATTGATTGAATTGACAATAACTGACTGTGGGGGTGAAGCCTTGAAGTATTGTCCATGACATCACTAGAGGAAATAATGGAAAAACTATAAGAGAGGGTTCATTATGTCAAAATAACCCGAATTTCCCCTTGTTAGGAATGACAAACCCCCTCTAGATCCCAAGGAGAGGAATCAATTAATGAAGGAAGGACTGATGGTTGAATACTCAACCACCCCCATGAATGGAAGCACAGTATGAATAAATAATGTCATCCCGAAGTACCGTAGGATTTGACAGACAACGTTGACCTAAGTTTCCTTCTAACAAAAGGAACAAGATAGGTCGAGAACCATCCTGGGAAAAGATATACATAAAATAGAGAAAAACGAGAGGATACAAAATAGGAAGAGATGAGGTGCATGAGGCTCTGCAGAGAGCAGGAGAGACCCCAGACAATGTCGCATGCATAGAGGGGAATGCGTGATCTAGATATGAAAAAGAAAAGAGGAAGTCTGGGAGCTTGATGCTGAGGAAGTATCTGATAAACCTCGTATGGATGCTATGACAAAGAAATGATCTCTGAGTGATGGCATAAATTTCCCTAGTGATATCATCGCTTGGCATGGGGGTGGCCAGAGTGCTAAGAGTGAATGCCTTTGAGCCTATGGTTGGGTGGAAAGGCACACACCCAAAGTCAGTTAGTTGGATGCAACCTGTAATAGATAAGTATTCTCATATCTTGTGTAATTGAATTGTAATTGTAAATTAAAGTTGGATATCCTATGAATGTTTCAGGTATGTGCATGTTTGCTTGATGATTAGATTGTGTCCCTTTATGTTTTCCTAATCGTATATTTAAGAAAGTAAGGAACTATATGGTTTGTACAGATAAATACTCGATCCTTGTAGTGGCTCAAGTTTAAGCAAATGAATTGTGAGTTTGTCAACCTTGGGCATAGTTTCTCGTATGCATGCCAACACTCCCAATAGTTTTGAATCTCCTGGAGAAAAGAGTATGCTAATCTCAGAAGAGGTAGTGCATGTATGCAAAAAGTCTCTACAAGGAGGGCAGAGACCAATAACCTCTTAAGTTCCATAGTTTGGTCAACGAGCGTAAGGGGTGTGCGAGAGGTTCTTCTAAGTCTCAAGATCAGGAGAAAGAGTGGAAAGCACGTGCCAATGCCTAAGTCTTTCAGAACTGATGAAGCTCAAGAATGATAGCAAGATTTAAGTCTCAAAAGGGAAGATTATTTCATTTGGAAGACGAGAAAATGAGATCCGTTCGGGAGGATACAAGGTCTGTCACAACCCTTGGATATGGAGAAGGAGTGCAGATGTTAAATCCTCGAATCCTTCAGTCTTCACAAGTTCAACGAATTTTGGTATTCGTTGTAGGGGAGACAGATCCTCTGAAGTCCTGGAGCCTGAAGTTAATATGGGTCGTAGATCTGAGGATGCCCAAGAAATATTCCAACCATCATATCTACAATATAGTTAGTTCGGCGTTGACCGCTTTGGGAGGACTGGGGTGTTGTAAAGTCAAAACCCCCGAAGTTTGGAGTAGCAAAGTAATGTGGACCATGGATCTATGGATCCTTCGGGACCCCTCTTAGCCGTTCGATCGAAGGAATGTGTGTGTCATATTGAGAGCACACTGGGATCCACGTGTCGAGAGACGGTGTTTCCATGTGTGGAGGACACGTGGCCAGAGATTCCAGGGTCCGAAGGTTTGGCCCTCTGGAGGAATTTGGGCGAGAGTATTAAAAGTGTGAAGACTCCTAAAGTCGCAACCAACAGAGTAAGTCCTAGCCATCGATAGAAAGGGACACATGGCATCAAATCCTTTAGTACAGGGACTTGAAACTCTGGGGGATCTGAAGTGTGGTGTGTTGATAAGCTCTGAAGCCGTAAGTGAAGTGGGTCGTCAATCTGAGGACACTTTGGGACTATTATTGACCATCATGTCTAGGTTGTGGTGAGTCCAGCGCTGACCAAATTCAGAAGAAAAGAGGATTTTTCATCGCAAAACTCTTGAATGTGGAAGTTGCGAATTAACGTGAGCTGTAGATTCATGGATCTACATGGATGCACTGTGACTATGAGATATGAGGGAATTTTGAAGGCTATCAGTATAGTGTGATGTGGCAAGTTGACGTCACAAGGGTGACATGGATTGATGATCGACGAGCCATGTGTCACCTCAATTTTTACAATTCGTAGACCCTATATTCCTATTAGAGCATGACACGTGTCACCCCTGACCCTCGCCATGTGTCATCCTATGGTTCATGCCCGCTTGGCCAACGTATGTGATCTAAACTTAGGGAGTCTTGGACTTTGAGAGTTTGAAAGATTTGGGGTGTAGTGTTGTAGTGGGACGTTCAACGTAGAAGGATGAATGTTCAAACGCCAAACGTAGAATGTCGATCGTTGAATGGCCGAGGCCACGTAGAGATATTTTGAGGCTCCAAAGAGTAAGTGTGAATTAAGGAAAAAAAGGGTGTTCAGTGTTGAACGTCGACCTCCATGCGATCTTCAAATAATAACACCCAGATAACTTATAGAGGCCAGATCTTGCAAACCAGAGGTTGGATTAGAGCAGGTAATAATTGTTATAAATCTAAGGGTGAGTACAAGAGGATGAAGACCTCAACGAGATGATTTGAGATGATTAGAGCGAGCAAAATTGTGATGTCCCACCCATAGAAAGGGTATTTAGGGGTCGGGTGTGTTACAACCCTGAAATCCATAAAAGGAAACATAAATGACAAGAAAATAAATCGATTGTTCAGAGAGCCCTGAAATCCATGTTGCCATCGAAAAATGATAATTTACTTTTGTGGCCTTTTTAAAAAATATGTGTATGTGCATTTATTTTTTAATTTTTTTTTTAATATCATTGAGTGACATACGAGAGGGCCCTCTTCCAACCATAAGGAAACTTGAGTAGGTTATCGTTTGGCAGGCACATGGTCATAAGGCACATGAGAGGGGGAGAGGAGGGCAAGGAAGGGGTAGGGGGGTTTTAGTGTTCTTTTATATTTTTACAAATTCTATGTTAGAGGGAGAACGAGGGAGAAAACGTAGGAAGGAGGGTGTTTGTAGGGGAAAAGGTCAAGTGAGAGGGAAAAATTGAAAATGGTGATTGAGAATGCAGGGAGTGTTTTTTTGGATTTTTCTTAATTTTTGTAGGTCTGTGTTTTTAATTAGTATTTGTTTGGTTTTTTTATTTAGTTGTTCTCGATTATCTATTAGTTTGTTTTGTTTCATTTATTATTATTTTTTTTTAAATTGATTTTTTTTATTTGTTAATCTTTTTTTTAGTTTTTCTAAGTTTACATTGTTTTTTAATTTTTGTTTTACTATTCATTTAAAAAAAATGGATTGATATTGGATATATGGTTGGGAATAAAGTGGGAAAGAGGTGGTAAGAAAGGGAAGATAATTGTAGGAAATAGAACACAGTTCACTAGGGTCCCCTCGTGAATGAATCCATCCCCACTAAAAATGTAAAGGGTGGATGAAGGGGCAAAAGGGGGAGAGACATGGTTTATTTTTTGTAAGTTAGAGTTCAATAAGGTATCCTCATAAGGCATTGATGGCATCATCTCCATCAAAAAAATAAAGTGTACTCAATGGAGTGTAACACAAGAGCATCTCTCACTAAGCAATCTATGTTTCATGCATTTGAATTCATATATAGATGTGGAAGAATTATAAGTACTTCTAGTTCAAATTTAAGTACCTTAACATGCCTACTTTTCCCTAGGCATGCATTTTCTTGAATTGTGGAAATAAGGGAAACTTTGTTTTCAATCACAATAGAATGTAGGAGTGGAGTCCTTCCATGAGATAAAAGGGGTTTGTACATAATTGAATGAAGAAATAAAATTATCTTTCATCATGTGATTTGGATCCTTAACATGGCCTCAACATTCTTTTTAGTGATGATGGTGTGCATTTCGCGATAATGTCAAATAATAGTGTCAAAGGGAGTTTTGTAGGTGAACTATGTGCATTTGGAGATTAATCAAGAAAATCTAAGACATCAGTTTTGTGGCTAGCATGACAAACTAAAATCGAGTGTCAATGGCTTGTTTATATCATGCATGAGGAATTATTGGCATACAATTTGGTAAGGCCTCACAAAATTATTGGACAATGTGGAAAAAGAGAGAAAAATTTAATTATTTTTGCACAACATCAAGTTTTAAGGCTCAAATTCTAAATATGGAAAGGAAGAAAGGTGCAAAATGATAAAATATGAATTCTTTGATTTGAATCACTCAAATTGGCCAATAAATTAAGTGTGGGTGTGCATTTTATTGAAGCAAGGTAATTTTGGTCAATTTTGGCCAAAAATGCAAAGGTTGTTGTGATCCAGATTATTTTCGGCACGAAATGAGAGCAGAGATATAACACAGAAATATACAAAGATATTGCAAGAGAGATAACAATATAAAAGAGATATATTGACAATATAACAAGAGTCACAGATATACAGTAATACACGATTTCTATTAATGAAATAAATGTATAGAGACTATAAAAATACAGAGTGAAAGACTCGCTAGAATGGTGGAAGCTTATCTATGAGAAGAGATGTGACGGCTACTCACATTCACAAGAAGATGATTGTTACAATGAGCCTCTAAGGGCCATTTTTACCATAAGGAAAATCCAAATCCCTAACCCTGGAAGATGAAAAGTCAAAAGGTTTGTGGGCCCCGATGGGGGTAGTTGATACGTCAACTTTCCGGGGGCGTAAGTTTTGAATACGATATTCTTTTTGGGCGTTCGATACATCATTAGAAATATCTATCCGAGGACTACAATTTTCATGTGAGAAACATAAAAAAAAATTCTTTGTTGCTCCCCGTTTTCCCAAAAAACG
Organism: Picea engelmannii; assembly: GCA_009831015.1. NCBI lineage: Eukaryota > Viridiplantae > Streptophyta > Pinopsida > Pinales > Pinaceae > Picea > Picea engelmannii. Next base: position 458,760 of record ML785855.1, read on the forward strand.
TCGTTTAGGGCTTCAAAATGGCTCCGGAAGTTCAGGACCCGAAAAACTACTAAAAACAGTAAATTACCAAAAATTCCAAAAAACTATTTTGAGCCAGTTGGAAAAGGTGGGTGGCCATCGATATCCACCTCGATCAATCCTCCCTCCTTAGGAAGCAATGGTATCCACTGCGTTGAGTTCCCGGGGGAGAGGGAAGAGCGTTTGTTGAATCTGCATCTTGATGAGTTGCTTGCCTTGTTGGAGAAGTTACGTTGCTTAGCTTGTTGAAGGCTGTCATGAACATGTGGCTGGAAGGGTTGGAACTTTTTAACTAGTCTGGCTACATGAGATGCTTGTGTGTAGAAGGAACCTTTGTGCTTTGCTGCAATCTTGTCGACCTGTTACTGTTGGATAGAAGATGCTTGGGACGATGTTGTAGTGGTTGCAGTATATTTTTGTTCCCCTTTTGAACAAATTGTAAAGAAGCTGAATTTTGTAGTATGAGATAATACCTTGCAACACTATTTAGGTGGGACAATAGTTGGAACTACCTCTGGTATTCTGTAGAGATGACCCCCTAGAGTAACAATGACACTACGGGGTTGAGACTCATAAATAGTATGGTGCTTCCACATATATGGTTGGCCCAACAAAACATCATAGACATCCAACGGGGAAACATCACATAATACCTCATCCTTGAAGGGTTGGTTTTCGTATGACAATCGACACTATTGGCTGACACGAAGATCTTGTTCTTGGCGAAGCCACCCGATGCTATATGGTTGCGGGTGTGGTGTTGTCGACAATCCCAACTGTTTGATGACATCTGCTGAGATGAGGTTCTTCTGGCTTCCGCTATCAACAATAAAATGCAGTGGGGTCCCCTTCACCCACATATGTGAATGAAAAAGGTGCTCCCCCTCTTCAGGATCTGTTGGTTCTTTTGGTTGAATTGTTGTGATCGTGACAATAGCAATGGGTTTTGCGTCGATGATATGTCTTTTACCAATATTTTCAGAATCAACTTCTGAATCAGGGTTTGGATCGTTGTCTTTGATATCGGCCACCAATGACTGTTTTGAGCGATATTCATTGGTGTCTTGCCAGGGGATTTTGTGGAAATCGTACCATTTTTCGGTGTCTTTCTTCGTCTTTTCATGACCCTTCTTTTCCTGTGGCTTGGATTGGTTTTCAGGAGACTGTTTGTTAGGGTCATCTTTGTCATACTTTGGTTGTTGTGGATTTGCATAACCGGACTCCCATTTGTTCTAGTGCTTAAATTTCTACTCGATTTTAACAGCATATCGATAAGAAACACCGAGTGATGAGATATCCAGAAATTCCATTTCAGTTTGGATGTATCTGTGTAGATCCCCATAGTATTTTAGAACCAAATGTCGTTCGGAGTCTTTGATACCTAGCTTGGTGCGTAAGGTATGAAAGGTATTGGTGAACTCCAGAACTTCTTGGCCCCTCTCTTTCCGCAGTGTGGTCCATCTCATGTACTGGTCCTCATATTTGGCAACATGGTAATACTATTCCTTTACCGCATCCATAAAAAAATCCCAAGTGGGCTCGACCCCATATATTCCAGACTCTTATGTGGAACTTTTCTCCTAGTAAGTTTCCCACCAATGTTTGACATGGGGGAGGGCTTTAAGGAGTGCAAAGGTGATCTTTTCCCTGTCGGAAAAATGGTGAACAGAGAAAGAACTGTCTAGCAGATTTAACCATTTGTCTAGGGCATCCACATCTATCTGACCTTCAAATATGGGAATATCAAAATTAACATGTACCTTGAAAGGAGAGGTGCTTCCAAAGTGGTTTTTTGATGAAGATGTGCCTGTTGCTATCGACAGGCGTTGAAGGATGTGGGAAAACTTCTCCATCATTTTATCCCTCTATCGCGTGAGAGCTTGCTCAAGCAACAAATTTATAGGATCACCTGCTCCGTCGTTTTTCTTTTCTTCCACCATGGAGAGTTTCTTGGGAATCCAAGAGTGATTATATTCAAGAGAGACAAGCTCGAGACCCAACTTGCAATACTCAGACCTTGTCGGGGACATGCACTGAAAAACGATCAAGAGCACCCTACTCTGATACCACTGATCCGAATTATTTTCGGCACGAAATGAGAGCGGAGATATAACACATAAATATACAGAGATATTGCAAGAGAGACAACAATATAACATAGATATATTGGCAATATAACAAGAATCACAAATATACAGTACTGCACGATTTCTATTAATGAAATAAATGTATAGAGACTGTAAAAATACAGAGTGAAAGACTCGCTAGAATGGTGGCAACTTATCTCTGAGAAGAGATGTGATGGCTAATCGCATTCACAAGAAGATGATTGTTACAATGAGGCTCTAAGGGTATTTTTTACCATAAGGAAAATCTAAAACCCTAACCCCGGAAGATGAAAATCCAAAATGTTTGTGGGCCCCGATGGGGGTAGTTGATACGTCAACTTCCCGGGGGCATAACTTTTGCATATGATCTCCGTTTGGGGCGTTTGATACCTCATTAGAAAGATCTATTTGAGGACTACAATTTTTGTTTGAGAAACATCAAAGAATATTCTATGTTTCTCCCCGTTGTCCCAAAAAACGTCGTTTAGGGCCTCAAAACGACTCCAGAAGTTTAGGACTTGAAAAACTGCTAAAAATAGTAAATTACCAAAATTGCCAGAAAATTGTTTTGAGCCAGGTTGAAAAGGTGGGTGGCCATCGATATCCACATGGATCATGTTGATTTGGAAAATTTGATGCAATTAAATGGAGGTGAATTTGAAAATTATGAGATATGGGGTTTGTTGGTAAGGTGAAAATCTATACATATAAAGTTTCACTTTATCAAAAGGATATGTATGAATTTTTTTGTGCATTTTATTCATCCCTCTCGCACCAAATTGTACCTTATTTTTAACAGCAAACTTGAAATTTTAAGCAATTAATGCAAATTTGGAAATTGCTACATGCATTCTAAGTATAAGGGACCATAATGAAGACTATCTTGGAGTATCCCATGTGACCATGGAACCTTTATTATAAATGGGCTGCATTTAATGGACCATTTCATCCAAAATTTGTAATGTAACTTCCTTGTCTGTAGTAAAATTTTGTAAACCATTTGGAATATGAAGCGTTGTATTTGGAATTTGGATAGTTAGGGTAGTTCGAAGGCCAAAAACAAAGAAGCATAAATATAAATATGATGTTTGTGAATCAACAAAGGGTCTTTGACTCTCCATTGATTTGGGTTTGCACTTTGTTTTTTATGGGTTCCAAACACATATACATAGGCTCATTCCATGAATATAAAGAGGCTCGAAATCATTGGTTATTTGGTCATTCACTCAATAAAGTTGGAGAGATTCTTGTTGAAGAGACCAAATAAATTGCATTCTCTCGAGGCAAAGATGCCAACAATATTAAAACGAGAGTGTAGAGTAATATACACGAATAATCAATTACACAATAAATGAATACATTTGGACTCTAATATATAGAGTACATAGGTTGTTATCAAATCTAACTTATTCCAAAGATAAATGGAGAGGTTGAGAGAATATGTCAATCAGAAACCAAACTAGGATGTCACAAATCCAACTCTCAAACAACCTCCTAAGAATAGGATCACACAAGTCACGTAGAGATTGTTTTTTAATACATTAGCAAGCATATTAGATAAGTAGGAATTATATATTCCAACGCTCTCCCTTAATGACTACTTATCTAAATATCTATGTGGTCATATCTTCATCATTGTCAGGGATTCAGTCTTTCAAACTTTCTTTTGCTTCCTCTTGTACTTGCATCTGATTATTGACATCCATATAAAAAGTAATCCATCTACTACAATACATGGGTCGTCAACAGTTGTAACTGCCAATCCTCTAGGAGTGTTTTTCAACTATATGGTTCATCAATGTTAGACTCTTCCTTAATCATAACTTGGTTCATCAATGTTAAACTCTTCCTTAATCATAACTTGGTTCATCACATTATGAGATAAATCCATCTCACATTCCCCCTTGAATCGAAGACTCAATTTCTACAACTCCACATCCTCTCTATGTATAAGAGGGATAATTTCGTGCAAATACACACCGCGACATGTATCCCTAAATAGTAGGGCTTACAAAAAAACATGGCGAACTTACTTGTCTATGATGAGGAAATACAACTTGGACCAAAAAACTCCAAGATGTCATGTACAATTGATCATGCACCCCCTAAAACATATTAATCAAGTACAAAAAACCACATACAAATTATAATAAATCCAAAGCCCAATTACATCATTTCATTATTGACTATGACACACATAACTACTTGATACCATTAAGGGAAATTTCACACAACATGAATGACATAACTATGCACACCTTAAAAAAAAAAAAAAATTGTGCACACCTAAAATGACATAATTATGAGTCTGAAATAAACAAACAAGTACACCTAACTTCGCTATAATACCTCCATAGAGTGGGCCAAGGGCTTCCTCTAACAATAACAATGACAATGACACTTATCCATAAAGCCAACCAAATCAACACCCATGTAGGAGAACTTCTTGAACATTCTCTTCTTCCCAGATACTATACCAACATCCACATCCACGTTTTCCAATAATGCAACTAAATCAACACACGGTGCCCCTGCTCCACATTTCCCACAGCGTGATCCACACGAATCGACTGAATAATCCAATAATTGGGAGAAAACAAAGGGTCCTCAGAAACTCCCTTGCATACAGCTTCTCTTTGCGCACCATCTCTCCTCCACAAAAATTGATGAACTATCTTGGACTCAACAAATCGTCCTTTATTAATTGCGACGAATAGGATGCATATGATGGAAATGAACATGTAAGCTATAGACGGCAATAGGAGTGATCTCTCCAGCGATTCCTTTGTCACAAGCAGCGTTTCCTTGACAAAAATTCACGTTGGTGACGCCAACAAGTCAACGAACGTACGCACAACAACTCTCACTAACAACTACCAAAATCAAATTTCTTCTCCACCAGATCGTAGTAACTTACAAATAATCGTTGTGAGGCTATTGACATAACCTTGCACCTCTTCACTAGATATTCACGAGGTAGACAGGCTGCAATTTCACTTTGACAGCAATGGCTCCTTTGGCAGCATCAACAGGCGATGAATTTACTCTTTACGGTTTCCGTCTCTTTTAAACAAACAATATCAACCTCAACAAGACACCCTCGAAAATAAGCGAAAAAACTAGATCGATGATACCTTAGCAATTGTGATTTCACCTCAGCGATTACACTGTCAACACACAAAAATCCCTCCTCGATAACGCACAACTGAGACTCTCTTCCTCTTCGGATGGTGACTCCTCGAAAATGGCACACAAACGACACTCGGCTTCTCTTCTAAACACAAACGTAGATCTGCTTCTCTTCTTGGGTTCTCTCGGGAGGAAGTTACCTTTAGACCTAATGTTTTAATACCATATTAAAACGGGAGTGTAGAGTAATATACACAATAATTAATTATACAATATATGAATACATTTGGATTTTATTATATAGATTGTTATCATATATAACTTATTTCAAAGATAAATGGAGAAGTTGAGAAAATATCTCAACAAAACATTAAACTAGGATATCACAAATCCAACTCTCAAACAACCTCCTAAAAATAATATCACACAAATCTAAATAATATAGAAATAAATTCTCAATAAATTAACAATCGTATTAAATAAATAAGAAATATATATTCCAACATTAAAGTAGAATCCTTATTCCACCAAGGCGCTTCACGAATTCAAGAGCATCTAGGTCGATCTCTTCGTTAAAAAAAATATAAATATACTGTGAAAGAGGCTAGCATTCCACGGGCCATGGCGAGGATCACGTATTTCAAGAATAGATGGATTGCGGTTGGGGTGAGAGACAAAGGGGAATCGAAAAGAAAAACAACGGCAGGGGTGCTTCTGCGATTTCCATTATCGGATTTATTGAGAAAAATAATGGCGAGAAGGACATCGAATTGGGGAACAGGGCCTTAGCGTGAATACTACAACCATTAACCCTATAAGAGCCCAACAAAGTTCCCGGCTACGTCTTCTCTAAAGGTTGTGAAGCCCAATAGCATGGATTATGCACAAGCATCATCATAACTCTAGAGCTAAAAATTCATAAGAAAGGTTAATGTCTCCATGGATAATCGAACCTCCAGACCTAGGATATTAGTACATAGATCAGATAAATTCTACAAAAGAACCAGACCGGTCATTGCTTACGACGCCAAGGTGGGTGCCTTAACTGTTATGATCATCACACTATTCTGTTTGGTTTTTTTATGGCCTGTTCTGTGCAATTTTCTTCACATCTGCATGGAGTTATTTGCTTCCAAGGTTGGTAGAATATTTGGAAAAGGTATGAGGGAATTTCGGTGCCAGCAATAGCTATGTATATATTACCGCTCCAGTTTTGTTCTGGAACAGTCCAACAATGCCAACAGTCAAAGTCGACCTCAAACACGGATGGAAAGAGGGCATGTTGGTGCTAAGCGTTCAAGATTTTTAGACAGCTCTTCATATTTTGTATATTGATCTATGAAGACAAGAGTGGAGATGAATGTTGTGGCAAGGTCTGCGTATGCGGAATTCGGTAACACAAAGGTCATCGTATCAATATTTGGTCCAAAGGAAAGCAGTAAGGCACAAATATATTTTCAACTTTTATGAGTACTGAGCATAGGAAGTACTCGACAATGTTGTATAATAATAATAATAATAATAATCTATTTTTAAGGTCACAGTCAAGCCAACACACTAAATTGGTGTATGAGACCCCCTTGTTTTTGGGACAAGGGATCCCCCTCCGCCTAGCAATTTGACTAGTAAAGTCTACGAAAAGCTACAGTTGATGCACTGATGTTAAATACATTTAAAAAAGCTACAGTTGATGTTTTTTCCCTAGTGCTTGAATCTGGTGGTGGTGATCTTCCAAGTTAGTATAACCTGTGCAACTCTTGTTCTAGCTAATGTTGGCATCGTAATGCTTGACGTAGTATCTACAAATTATGTGTCATCTTTTGGTTAAATTCTTATTATTGATCCAAATGCACAAGAAAAAATTGTCAAGATGAAGGTTTGATGGTTGCATGCATGCCTGCCTTCCCAGAATAAAATTATTCAACTAATTATTACTGTGGTCTGGCACAAAGATATCTGAAGCTTTGAGACTTTGTCTCAATGCATGTTTAAAGCTTGTAACCATTATGAGAGCTTGTTTCAAAATAGACGGTAACGGTCAATCATGACTTGGGTTCATCTAAATGGTCAAATAGAAAAAGAGAAAAGAAGAGCTTATCAATCAAAGGTGTTGAGTCTTATTCTCACCTTCAAGATTATTTTTAGTAAAACAAATCAATCTCTTCCACATTTAAAAGCATATTTTGAGGCAACAATTGGAAAATCAGTTCCATAATTTAAGAGATTCAAGATACATTCAAATAGCATAAAAGAAGAATCTTGAGACTTCTGGAGGAGGTGTTAGAAAATTAGAACACTTTCAAGCTAAACCTAGCAGAAGAGGGGAATAAAGATTTAAGCTATAAAATAAATGACAAAGTAAACATTCAATACACAGATATTTTACCCTGGAAACCCAAACGGGAAAACCAACATTCATTGAGTGTCTTTCTCTCTTGTTGTCTTATTCATTCATAATAAAAGGTTACATGCCTAACCTTGGTCCACACCTAAGACACAATTGACATCATACCTTCTTGTTTTACACAAGAACAACCCTATAGCCAATTCATCTTACATCTACATGACCAACAACCTCTAAAATGTTTGATCTAAATATTAGCTTTTGTAGCATTACAACATGCCTTATTTATAGGTTTTACAGTAGGAAAAACCATAAAAAGGGCGCTAAAAAATGGTTACAGATTCACGCAGAGCATTGGCTACAAATCCCATGAATCTTGAGATTTTGTTACAATCGACTACCAAGTTGGTTTACTAGTCGGCCTTCATTCAGTCTTCAGTCAGTTTCATTCAGTCTTCAGTCGGTTTCCACACGACTTCCTATCGACCTCTTGTTGGTCGGCCCATTTGAGTTTTTATCGAGCATCTCAAACTCAACTTTACCTGGTCGAACACTTCGACCTTCAACTTTCTCTACTATTTGATCCACCTCAACTAGACTTTCACTGCAAAAAATATAACAACCAACATTCTCCCACTTGTTGTATTCTTTGTTGAAATAGGGAGATTCCTAAACATATGTTCACAGACCCAGGGCAACAATGTGCATTGTCTTTCTGCACCAAGAGAACTTCACAACACTCACAAACTTGGTCAAAGAGTCTGTTATGTTTTCGAATGTGTCAACTTTCTCCAACAACACCTTGTTGTTTTATTAACACAACCATGTCTCTCACTAAATGGTATGGTACATAAATATTCTTATTCTTGGAATTATAAGTTGGTTTCTTTTCCAAAAATATTGCACTTTGACTATCGCAACTTATCTTCATATCTCTAAGCTCAAACTCAATTCCTGAACACAACCATTGTAGCCATATTGTTTCTTTGCTTCCATGAGTGGCTACCATGTATTCAACTTCTGTTGTTGATTAGAGAGAGCAAAATTGTGATGCCCCACCCATAGAAAGGGTATTTAGGGGTCGGGTGTGTTACAAACCTGAAATCCATAAAAGGAAACATAAATGACAAGAAAATAAATCGATTGTCCAAAGAGCCCTGAAATCCATGTTGCCACCGAAAAATGATAATTTATTTTTGTGGCCTTTTTAAAAAATATGTGTATGTGCATTTATTTTTTAATTTTGTTTTTATATCATTGAGTGACATACGAGAGGGCCCTCTTCCAACCATAAGGAAACTTGAGTAGGCTATCGTTTGGCAGGCACATGGTCATAGGGCACGTGAGAGGGGGAGAGGAGGGCAAGGAAGGGGTAGGGGTGTTTTAGTGTTCTTTTATATTTTTACAAATTCTATGTTGGAGGGAGAACGAGGGAGAAAGCGTATGAAGAAGGGTGTTTGTAGGGGAAAAGGTCAAGTGATAGGGAAAAATTGAAAATGGTGATTGAGGATGCGGGGAGTGTTTTTTTGGATTTTTCTTAATTTTTGTAGGTTTGTGTTTTTAATTAGTATTTGTTTGGTTTTTTTATTTAGTTTTTCTCGATTATCTATTAGTTTGTTTTGTTTCATTTTTTTTTTTAAATTGATTTGTTTTATTTGTTAATCTTTTTTTTAGTTTTTCTAAGTTTACATTGTTTTTTAATTTTTGTTTTTACTATTCATTTAAAAAAAAAATGGATTGATATTGGATATATGGTTGGGAATAAAGTGGGAAAGAGGTGGTAAGAAAGGGAAGATAATTGTAGGAAATAGAACACAGTTCACTGGGGTCCCCTCGTGAATGAATCCATCCCCACTAAAAATGTAAAGGGTGGATGAAGGGGCATAAGGGGGAGAGACATGGTTTATTTTTTGTAAGTTAGAGTTCAATAAGGTATCCTCATAAGGCATTGATGGCACCATCCCCATCAAAAAAATAAAGTGTGATCAATGGAGTGTAACACAAGAGCATCTCTCACTAAGCAATCTATGTTTCATGCATTTGAATTCATATATAGATGTGGAAGACTTATAAGTACTTCTAGTTCAAATTTAAGTACCTTAACATGCCTACTTTTCCCTAGGCATGCATTTTCTTGAATTGTGGAAATAAGGGAAACTTTGTTTTCAATCACAATAGAATGTAGGAGTGGATTCCTTGCATGAGATAAAAGGGGTTTGTACATAATTGAATGAAGAAATAAAATTATCTTTCGTCATGTGAATTGGATCCTTAACATGGCCTCAACATTCTTTTTAGTGATGATGGTGTGCATTTCGGGATAATGTCAAATAATAGTGTCAAAGGGAGTTTTGCAGGTGAACTATGTGCATTTGGAGATTAATCAAGAAAATCTAAGACATAAGTTTTGTGGCTAGCATGACAAACAAAAATCTAGTGTCAATGGCTTGTTTAGATCATGCATGAGGAATTATTGGCATACAATTTGGTAAGGCCTCACAAAATTATTGGACAATGTGGAAAAAGAGAGAAAAATTTAATTATTTTTTCACAACATCAAGTTTTAAGGCTCAAATTCAAAATATGGAAAGGAAGAAAGGTGCATTATGATAACATATGAATTCTTTGATTTGAATCACTCAAATTGGCCAATAAATTAAGTGTGGGTGTGCATTTTATTGAAGCAAGGTAATTTTGGTCACTTTCAGCCAAAAATGCAAAGGTTGTTGTGATCCAGATTATTTTTGGCACGAAATGAGAGCAGAGATATAACACAAAAATATACAGAGATATTGCAAGAGAGATAACAATATAAAAGAGATATATTGACAATATAACAAGAGTCACAGATATATAGTAATACATGATTTCTATTAATGAAATAAATGTATAGAGACTGTAAAAATACAGAGTGAAAGACTCACTAGAATGGTGGAAGCTTATCTCTGAGAAGGGGTGTGACGGCTACTTGCATTCGCAAGAAGATGATTGTTACAATGAGTCTCTAAGGGCCATTTTTACCATAAGGAAAATCCAAAATCCTAACCCTAGAAGATGAAAATCCAAAAGGTTTGTGGGCCCCGATGGGGGTAGTTGATACGTCAACTTCCTGGGGGCGTAAGTTTTGCATACAATATTCTTTTTGGGCGTTCGATACATCGTTAGAAATATCTATTCGAGGACTACAATTTTTGTGTGAGAAACATAAAAAAAAAATCCATGTTGCTCCCCATTTTCCCAAAAAACGTCGTTTAGGGCCTCAAAATGGCTCCGGAAGTTCAGGACCTGAAAAACTACTAAAAATAGTAAATTACCAAAATTTCCAGAAAACCGTTTTGAGTTAGTTGGAAAAGGTGGGTGGCCACCGATATCCACCTTGATCAATCCTCCCTCCTTAGGAAGAAATGGTATCCATTGCATTGAGTGCCCAGGGGAGAGGGAAGAGCATTTGTTGAATCTGCATCTTGATGAGTTGCTTGCCTTGCTGGAGAAGTTACGCTGCTTAGCTTGTTGAAGGTTGTCATGAACATGTGGCTGGAAGGGTTGGAACTTTTTAACTAGTCTGGCTACATGAGATGCTTGTGTGTAGAAGGAACCTTTGTGTTTTGCTGTAATCTTGTCGACCTGCTTCTGTTGGATAGAAGGTGCTTGGGACGATGTTGTAGTGGTTGCAGTATATTTTTGTTCCCCTTTTGAACAAATTGTGAAGAATCCGAATTTTGTAGTATGAGATAATACCTTGCGACACTATTTAGGTGGGACAATAGTTGGAACTACCTCTGGAATTCTGTAGAGATGACCCCCTCGAGTAACAATGACACTATGGGGTCGAGACTCATAAATAGCATGGTGCTTTCACATATATGGTTGGCCCAACAAAACATCATAGACATCCAATAGGGAAACATCACATAATACCTCATCCTTGAAGGGTTGAATGTCATATGACAATCGACACTGCTGGCTGACACGAAGATCTTGTCCTTGGTGAAGCCACCCGATGTTATATGGTTGTGGGTGTGGTGTTGTCGACAATCTCAACTGTTTAATGACATCTACGGAGATGAGGTTCTTGTGGCTTCCGCCATCAACAATAAAATGCAGTAGGGTCCCCTTCACCCACATATGTGAATGAAAAAGGCACTCCCCCTCTTTAGGATCTGTTGGTTCTTTTGGTTGAATTGTTGTGATCGCGACAATAGCAGTGGGGTTTGCGTCAATGATATGTCTTTTACCAGTATTTTTAGAATCAGCTTCTGAATCAGTGTTTGTATCCTTGTCTTTGATATCGACCACCAATGCTTGACATTCATCGGTGTCGTGCCAGGAGCTTTTGTGGAAATCGTACCATTTTTCGGTGTCCTTCTTCGTCTTTTCGTGACCCTTCTTTTCCTGTGGCTTGGATTGGTTTTCAGGAGACTGTTTGTTAGGGTCGTCTTTGTCATACTTTGGTTGTTGTGGATTTTCATAATCGAACTCCCATTTGTTCTGGTGCTTAAATTTCTGCTCGATTTTAACAACATATCGATAAGCAACACCGAGTGATGAGATATCCAGAAAATCCATTTCAGTTTGGATGTATCTGTATAGAGCCCCAAAGTATTTCAGAACCAAATGTCGTTCAGAGTCTTTGATACCCAGCTTGGTGCATAAGGTATGAAAGGTATTGGTGAACTCCAGAACTTCTTGGCCCCTCTCTTGCCGTAGTGTGGTCCATCTCATGTATTGGTCCTCATAGTTGCCAACATGCTAATACTGTTCCTTCACCGCATCCAGAAAAAAATCCCAAGTGGGCTCGACCCCATATATTCCAGACTCTTATGTGGACATTTTCTCCTAGTAATTTTCCCACCAATGTTTGACATGGGGGAGGGCTTTAAGGAGTGCAAAGGTAATCTTTTCCCCATCGGAAAAATGGCGAACAGAGAAATAACCGTCTAGCAGATTTAACCATTTGTCTAGGGCATCCGCATCTATCTGACCTTCAAATATAGGAATATCAAAATTAACATGTACCTTGAAAGGAGAGGTGCTTCCAAAGTGGTTTTTTGATGAATATGTGCATGTTTCTATCGGCAGGCGTTGAAGGATGTGGGAAAACTTCTCCATCATTTCGTCCCTCTGTCGCATGAGAGCTTGCTCAAGCAACAAATTTATAGGATTGCCTGCTCTGTCGTTTTTCTTTTCTTCCGTCGTGGAGGGTTTCTTGGGCATGCAAGAGCAATTGTCTTCAAGAGAGACAAGCTCGAGACCCAACTTGCAATACTCAGACCTTGTCAGGGACATGCACTGAAAAATGATCAAGAGCAGCCTGCTCTGATACCATTGATTCAAATTATTTTTGGCACGAAATGAGAGCGAAGATATAACACATAAATATACAGAGATATTGCAAGAGAGACAACAATATAACAGAGATATATTGGCAATATAACAAGAGTCATAGATATACAATACTGCACGATTTCTATTAATGAAATAAATGTACAGAGACTGTAAAAATATAGAGTGAAAGACTCGCTAGAATGGTGACAACTTATCTCTGAGAAGAGATGTGACGGCTAATCGCATTCGCAAGAAGATGATTGTTACAATGAGGCTCTAAGGGTATTTTTTACCATAAGGAAAATCTAAAACCCTAAACTTGGAAGATGAAAATCCAAAAGGTTTGTGGGCCCCAATGGGGGTAGTTGATACGTCAACTTCCCGGGGGCATAACTTTTGCATACGATCTTCGTTTGGGGCGCTTGATACCTCGTTAGAAAGATCTATCCGAGGACTACAATTTTTTTTCTGAGCAACATCAAAGAAACGTCTATGTTGCTCCTCGTTGTCCCAAAAAACGTTGTTTAGGGCCTCAAAATAGCTCCAGAAGTTCAGGACCTGAAAAACTGCTAAAAATAGTAAATTACCAAAATTGCCAGAAAACTGTTTTGATCCAGGTTGAAAAGGTGGGTGGCCATTGATATCCACCTGGATCATGTTGATTTGGAAAATTTGATGCAATTAAATGGAGGTGAATTTGAAAATTATGAGATATGGGGTTTGTTGGTAAGGTGAAAATCTATACATATAAAGTTTCACTTTATCAAAAGGATATGTATGATTTTTTTTGTGCATTTTATTCATCCCTCTTGCACCAAATTGTACCTTATTTTTAACAACAAACTTGAAATTTTAAGCAATTAATGCAAATTTGGAAATTGCTACATGCATTCTAAGTATAAGGGACCATATTGAAGACTATCTTGGAGTATCCCATGTGACCATGGAGCCTTAATTATAAATGGGTTGCATTTAATGGACCATTACATCCAAAATTTGTAATGTAACTTCCTTGTCTGTAGTAAAATTTTGTAAACCATTTGGAATATGAAGCGTTGTATTTAGAATATGGATAGTTAGGGTAGTTGGAAGGCCAAAACAAAGATGCATAAACATAAATATGAGGTTTGTGAATCAACAAAGGGTCTTTGACTCTCCATTGATTTGGGTTTGCAATTTGGTTTTTATGGGTTCCAAACACATATACATAGGCTCACTCTGTGAATATAAAGAGGCTCGAAATCATTGGTTATTTGGTCATTCACTCAATAAAGTTGGAGAGATTCTTGTTGAAGAGACCAAATAAATCGCATTCGCTCGAGGCAAAGATGCCAATAGTATTAAAACGAGAGTGTAGAGTAATATACACGAATAATCAATTACACAATATATGAATACATTTGGACTCTAATATATAGAGTACAGATCTAACTTATTCCAAAGATAAATGGAGAGGTTGAGAGAATATGTCAATCAGAAACCAAACTAGGATGTCACAAATCCAACTCTCAAACAACCTCCTAAGAATAGGATCACACAAGTCACGTAGAGATTGATTCTTAATACATTAGCAAGCATATTAGATAAGTAGGAATTATATATTCCAACGCTCTCCCGTAATGACTACTTATCTAAATATCTATGTGGTCATATCTTCATCATTGTCGGGGATTCAGTCTTTCGAACTTTCTTTTGCTTCCTCTTATACTTGCATCTGATTATTGATGTCCATATAAAAAGTAATCCATCTACTAGAATACATGGGTCGTCAATAGTTGTAACCACCAATCCTCTAGGAGTGTTTTTCAACTACATGGTTCATCAATGTTAAACTCTTCCTTAATCATAATTTGGTTCATCACATTATGAGATAAATCCATCTCACATCCCCCCTTGAATCGAAGACTCAATTTCTACAACTCCACATCCTCTCTATGTACAAGAGGGATAATTTCATGTGAATACGCACCGCAACATGTATCCCTGAATAGTAGGGCTTACAAAAAACACGGGGAACTTGTCTATGATGAGGAAATACAACTTGGACCAAAAAACTCCAAGATGTCGGGTACAATTGATCATGCACCCCCTAAAACATATTAATCAAGTACAAAAAACCACATACAAATTATAATAAGTCCAAAGCCCAATTACATCATTTCATTATTGACTATGACACACATAACTACTGGATACCATTAAGGGAAATTTCACACAACATGAATGACATAACTATGCACACCTTAAAAAAAATAAAAATTGTGCACACCTAAAATGACATAATTATGGGTCTACAAAATGAACAAGTACACCTAACTTCGCTATAATATCTCCATAGAGTGGGCCAAGGGCTTCCTCTAACAATAACAATGACAATGACACTTATCCATAAGGCCAACCAAATCAACACCCATGTAGGAGAACTTCTTGAACATTCTCTTCTTCCAAAATACTATACCAACATCCACATCCACGTTTTCCAATAATGCAACTAAATCAACACACGGTGCCCCTGCTCCACATTTCCCACAGCGTGATCCACACGAATCGACTGAATTATCCAATAATTGGGAGAAAACAAAGGGTCCTCAGAAACTCCCTTGCAGGCAGCTTCTCTTTGCGCACCATCTCTCCTCCACAAAAATTGATGAACTATCTTTGACTCAACAAATCGTCCTTTATTAATTGCGACGAATAGGATGCATATGATGGCAATGAACATGTAAGCTATAGACGGCAATAGGAGTGATCTCTCCAGCGATTCCTTTGTCACAAGCAGCGTTTCCTTGACAAAAATTCACGTTGGTCGATGCAATTCACGTTGGTTTATGCAAGTCATGCTTGCATATCACAGTGATGATGCTAGCACTAGATTCATGCTCTACTAAGGAACAACGACAAAAATTTACCAAGACGCCAACAAGTCAACGATCGTACGCACAACAACTCTCACTAACAACTACCAAAATCAAATTTCTTCTCCACCAGATCGTAGTAACTTGCAAACTATCGGTGTGAGGCTATTGACATAACCTTGCACCTCTTCACTAGATATTCACGAGGTAGACAGGCTGCAATTTCACTTTGGCAGCATCAACAGGTGATGAATTTACTCTTTACGGTTTCCGTCTCTTTTAAACAAACAATATCAACCTCAACAAGACACCCTCGAAAATAAGCGAAAAAACTAGATCGATGATACCTTAGCAGTTGTGATTTCACCTCAGCGATTACACTGTCAACACACAAAAATCCCTCCTGGACAACGCACAACTGAGACTCTCTTCCTCTTCGGATGGTGACTCCTCTAAAATGACACACAAACGAAACTCGGCTTCTCTTCTAAACACAAACGTAGATCTGTTTCTCTCCCGAGACAAAACAATTTACTCTACTCTCCACATGTTCTTGGGTTCTCTCGGGAGGAAGTTACCTTTAGACCTAATGTTTTAATATCATATTAAAACGGGAGTGTAGAGTAATATACACAATAATTAATTATACAATATATGAATACATTTGGATTTTATTATGAGAAAATATCTCAACAAAACATTAAACTAGTATATCACAAATCCAACTCTTAAACAACTTCCTAAAAATAAGATCTAACAATCATATTAAATAAATAAAAAATATATATTGCAACATTGAAGTAGAATCCTTATTCCACCAAGGCGCTTCACGAATTCAAGAGCATCTAGGTCGATCTCTTCGTTAAAAAAAATATAAATATATTGTGAAAGAGACTAGCATTCCACGGGCCATGGCGAGGATCGCGTATTTCAAGAATAGATGGATTGCGGTTGGGGTGAGATATAAAGGCGAATCAAAAAGAAAAACAACGGCAGGGGTGCTTCTGCGATTTCCATTATCGGATCTATTGAGAAAAATAATGGCGAGAAGGACATCGAATTGGGGAACAGGGCCTTAGCGTGAATACTACAACCATTAACCCTATAAGAGCCCAACAAAGTTCCCGGCTACGTCTTCTCTAAAGGTTGTGAAGCCCAAAAGCATGGATTATGCACAAGCATTATCATAACTCTAGAGCTAAAAATCATAAGAAAGGTTAATGTTTCCATGGATAATCGAACCTCCAGACCTAGGATATTAGTACATAGATCAGATAAATTCTACAAAAGAACCAGACCGGTCAGTGCTTACGACGCCAAGGTGGGTGCATTAACTGTTATGATCATCACACTATTCTGTTTGGTTTTTTATGGCCTGTTCTGTGCAATTTTCTTCACATCTGCATGGAGTTATTTGCTTCCAAGGTTGGTAGAATATTTGGAAAAGGTATGAGGGAATTTCGGTGCCAACAATAGCTATGTATTTATTACCGCTGGAACAGTCCAACAATGCCAACAGTCAAAGTCGACCTCAAACACGGATGGAAAGAGGGCATGTTGGTGCTAAGCGTTCAAGATTTTTAGACAGCTCTTCATATTTTGTATATTGATCTATGAAGACAAGAGTGGAGATGAATGTTGTGGCAAGGTCTGCGTATGCGGAATTCTGTAACACAAAGGTCATCGTATCAATATTTGGTCCAAAGGAAAGCAGTAAGGCACAAATATATAGTGACACTAGAAGGTTAAATGGTAGTTTACAACATTTTCAACTCCTATGAGCACTGAGTATAGGAAGTACTCCACAATGTTGCATAATAATAATAATAATAATAATAATAATAATCTATTTTTAAGGTCACAGTCAAGCCAGCGCATCAAATTGGTGTATGAGACCTCTTTGTTTGTGGGACAAGGGACCCCCCTCTGCCCAACAATTTGACTGGTAAAGTCTACGAAAAGCTACAGTTGATGCAGTGATGTTAAATACATTTTAAAAAGTTACAATTGATGTTTTTTCCCTAGTGCTTGAATCTGGTGGTGGTGATCTTCCAAGTTAGTATAACCTGTGCAACTCTTGTTCTAGCTAATGTTGGCATCGTAATGCTTGACATAGTATCTACAAATTATGTGTCATCTATTGGTTAAATTCTTATTATTGATCCAAATGCACAAGAAAAAATTGTCAAGATGAAGGTTTGATGGTTGCATGCATGCCTGCCTTCCCAGAATAAAATCATTCAACTAATTATTACTGGAGAGTGGTCTGGCACAAAGATATTTGAAGCTTTGAGACTTTGTCTCGATGCATGTTTAAAGCTTTGTTGACGGGCGAAATTGACCTCTCATCAACTGGAGGAGTGAATCCGGTCCAAGGTTGTCTAAATAACCCAAGCCGTTTGGATTAATCCACTCCGACGGGTTTAGCGGCTCCGTTGGCCGATCTAAGTCCTAGGAAAGTGAAAAAACTAAACTAAAGAAACTGACTAAGTGAAAAAACAGCGGTTGCAACTATATACAAGTCTAATATATATTCATAGTTCGCTAATTAGTATTAGTGAAGTAGTAATCCTACTTATTAAATATACAGTGTATTGATATGATTAAATCTCTGTTATCTATACAGTATTCACAAAATGCAAATTTTGATTGAAATCTGCAAAATCATATATGAATTGACTTATGACAGCGAAGCTAGTATTTTATTTTTATTTTTATAACTTTTATGAAAAAGAAATGAAATGATAACTATCTAACTAAGCAATAAAAATAACAATCTGTACTGTGTATCTAAACTACAGAGAATTCTTATATTAATTAAACTATTAAAATAAAATAGCAAACTGACCTGAAATTATCATCTCCTACTCGTCCTGTACAAAGCATCTGCGTTTACTGTTTGATGAAGCCAACCCGCACCAAATTTTCCAATACTTCGCGTAAACACGAAGCAACAACACTTTTGAATGCTAATGACAGAACATGTAAATGGTGTAGCAACAACAATTTTATAATTTTCAAATTATTACATTAAGATAAATCTCACTGCAAAGATTTGTATATAACTGCTCATTTAACAAAGAAGATTAACCTTCTGCTCATTAAATTGAAACATGATAATTGTTGTATGTAAAATGAGAGACATCAAATATGGAGACTATTTAAATCCCATCACATCAACCTGTAACAAATTATGATATCTAAAGTAGTAAAAAATTTGATTACAAATTGAAATGTACAAAAACTTGAACAAAAGTATGATATATTGAAGCTAAAGCCATACAAACATCTACTTTCATTCGAGTCTGAATAATCACCAATCCATAGTCTCTGCTCCCAAACAA
Organism: Picea engelmannii; assembly: GCA_009831015.1. Lineage (NCBI taxonomy): Eukaryota > Viridiplantae > Streptophyta > Pinopsida > Pinales > Pinaceae > Picea > Picea engelmannii. The sequence continues at coordinate 477,883 of ML785855.1, forward strand.
CGATGGTCTTTGTTTACAAAAATAATACATATATAAAGGCCACACGATGAAAACATTCATTGTGGAAATTATCAAAGTTGTTGCAAAAATTATGGGAATACAATCTCTCAAATTCCTATTTCTATCTAAGACTAACAGCCTAATCCAAAAGTATGTAAAGAAAAAGCATGTTCAAAGATGCCACTGTCGATCCAATCTCCTTTAAAAATCGTGTGTACCTCGGTTTCAGGGATTCGATTCGATCAAGCTATTTTTGAATTAACAATGGCAGTGGCCACCTCTACATTTTTTAAAACAATAGAACCTGTGGTCTTCTGCCTTTTATCTTAGCTAGCAACTTGTCGTTTTCTTTGGTTAACACATTTACTTGGTCCTCCAAGGACTTGATTCAAGATTGGAGCAAAGGTACATCTGTATAATATCGATCGAGCCACAACTTGCATTCATTGCACTATGGTTGATGAAGCTGTGTATTCTCAGGTGAGGCACTTCTTAAATGACCAACAGTTCCACTGTCGAGTTTGATTCCTGGAAAGTTGGGGTCATCTCTAAGACATGGCGGGAGGTTCGTCACATAGTCATAGGGATTAACTAAACAGAGGTCGTGTGAGTATGGATACTCTTCGGTCAAAAATCGTTCGATTTCAGAATTAGAATCTTCACTCAACAAAATTGGCTTTTGGTCTGTTTTTTCTTTAGGTTTGTTACGAGCACACCTTGATACCCAACGCGCGGCCTTTTTATCTTTGCAATTGATATCATTGTTACCTTTACCCTTTTTCCTTGCAAACCTCTTAACATGCTTACCACTGTCTTTTAGACACGAGTCAGGCAGGGTGTCGGGTTGGGCATCGTTCGGGTAGGTTGAGGGTTCAACAGAGGGCAAGAGCATAGGAGGAGGAACGACAGGCCCGACAAGGGTTTCTGTAACAATATTTTTGTCAACTTGTCCAATTTCAGGATTGGCAAAACCATTCCTCAACAAGAAAGTGTCCCAACAATCGCCATTTACCTTCAACTGATAAATTACAATAATTTTAATTAAATAGTGGTGGAAGAGGCTAGAATCAACTTTCTCCCTCTTGAAACGTTTAGCCATTTTATATAAACTCCGAAGGAGGAAATGTGGTATATTTAAAAGAAAATCTATGAAACTCATGAGCAGCCGTAGGTGGTATAGGAAAACTAAACCGTATCTACCCTTGCATGTAATGAACTGCTTGATAATAGCCAACAAATCATGCCATTGAGATTTAAGAGTTGTAACTGGCATACCTTTGTTGCAACTGTTGATCTTCCTTGAGGTAAACAATAATGGCCATGGTACTTCATTAACCTTCGAATTTTTAAACCATTTTTTCCCTTCGACTGGCAGACCAGTGGCTGAGCTAAGGAAATCCTCATTCAATTCGAGTTGGATGTCCCCAACTTTGGCCCTGCATCCATCGAATGTAAGTGAAAATTTCTAAGCGACTGCCAGGTTGAAACCCTCAAACTTCTCAATAAAAACCAACCAACCATTCCTCTCTAGGTCCTCTCGGGTGTTATCAAACAACAACAAAGTTTGGGCACCGTTGGGCTCGATTCGCACTACATGAGCCATAGCTAATAGCATAAAATCAACAGGATAATCAGTGAGAGGGTTTGACAGGGTAGACATAGAACCATTTTTCCCGCATCTTCCCCAAAACAAGCAAAGGTAGCCCGAAATGGAAGACAGAGCGTTAATGCTTATGCCTGTGAGGATGGTGGAGTAAATTGGAACCATGCAAGAACATCATGTCGGGCTGTACAATCTACGACACCTTGGTACATTCAAATCACAATAGTGTATATCCAAAAGAATTTTAATCAACACGTCAAATGAATTATCACATAACCATTGAAAACCATGATATACATAACCAAAAATCGATCCGAATGTTAAATAAACAATGGCATTTGCACGATTTAAAAGAAACACCAATATGTCGAATATTACATCAACAATTACATCAAAGACACCAATATGTCAAATAACCATTGCATTAATGAATTTATAAATCGAAACTATATTAACAATAGTCAAATGCAAAGTGAGTGGTGGTTTGATACATATGAAATCAAGGTGTTTTTGAGACCAAGGAGTGGTAACTAGGTTCAAGTAGGTTCATGATAAACCAAATGATAATTAATCCTTTGATGTAATCAACATGAATTCTAACTGTGGGTTTTCACGCTTGTAGTCGTGAAAACGAAAACGAAAAGTAGCATGCAAAAAGCGAAGAATGATGAGATCATTTAAACAGTTTCAATGATTAATGAAGGTTTGAAAACCTTGTGTAGGCAGCTTGTAGAAAAGATAGAGATTAATATGGCTACCAACAAGCTTCTAACCATTATAAGATCTTGTTTCAAAAAAGACGGTAGTAGCCAATCATGACTTGGGTTCATCTAAATGGTCAAATAGAAAAAGAGAAAAGAAGAGCTTATCAATCAAAGGTGTTGAGTCTTATTCTCACCTTCAAGATTATTTTTAGTAAAACAAATCAATCTCTTCCACATTTAAAGGCATATTTTGAGGCAACAATTGGAAAATTTGTTAAGGTCCTAACCCGCACATAGGTAGATTAATGTATTCGGATGTAATAAAGGTCAATATTAATAAGACCTTTCAATAAAATAGAATAAGGCGGATGTAAGAAGACCTAATAGAAGCTTCCGCTTCTAGAAGGATC